>CP139501.1:84453528-84519908 GCA_021014915.2 Artemisia tridentata subsp. tridentata | reverse complement strand
TGTGGTGTTTTTTTTGGGGAGAAAGCGGTTTTGTGTGGGTGTGGAGGGGAATGACAATGCTACCCTCAAAAATAGAAAAATTAAAAAAAAAAAAAAACAATTAATCTCAATCGTAGATGGTGATGTGGATGGACGGATGAGATTAAATAATGGGATCTATGATAATTTTTGGTTCTATATGGATCTTTTGTCTATCAATGATGAGTTGGTCTAGTGGTTGGAACTTCCCTTGGTGACCTTTAGGTCTTAAATTCAAATCCCACTAATGTCAACTTTAAGATATTAGGAAGTCCCTCTATGAGGGTTTTGCTTGGGTATACCCAGGTTCAATTCTGAGGGGGCAGGGTTTACCCCTATTAATCGTCGTGCCTTCGGGCGGATTAGTAGGGGGTTTTCCCCTTATCGGGTATTTGAATAGGCATTCTTACTTCGAGGGAGCTCTCTAGCGCGGGCCCGGTTAAGACAACGTAAGCTAGATCTCCCTCTATCGAATCACGACACGAAGTTTCAACGAAATTCACTTTTCAAAAAAAAAAAAAAAAATTAGTTTGTATGAAATTAAAGGGTGTTATGTAAATATAATTTCATAGTTGAATGATTGAATATAAGGAAAGTTTACTTCGTCTCGTATATTTCTCTAATTATAGTTAATTTCGTTTATGCATACAAGCGACATTTCGCCAATACCTGTTATAGTGGTTTGTTTTGGACTTTTGTATGATTAAAGAGTATTTCGAATGTAACATGTTGACAATTCAGTGTTTTATATAACCGAATGGGAACATTAAAAGATGTTGACAGTTAAAATTTATTAAAATTCACAACCATTTACTCAACTATTTCAATGTACATGTTCGCCGTTGGGTGGCTGATATGAGAGATTAAGAAATGCTACCTTGTGACGGACTGTAATCAAGATTGAATATTGCAAGAACCTTAAGAGTCATTTGTGTAATTTTTTTAACTAAATTGAATATTGATACGTCAGAGGGAAGAATGCAAAACAAACAAGAAAAGAAAATAATACATCCTAAAACTTCTACATATATATTTCCTGAAGTGTGATATGACAATCCAAGTGTAATAGTTATATCTAGTTGGCTAGAATGTTAAAAAGAGAAACTCGTGTCTGAATCATTTTCCTAAAAAGAGAATCTAACCCGACCTCATAACCATAGATATGACAATCAAGGTTTTGTAATCTGTCTATCACCATCCGTAAATCAATAGTTTTGCCCTCATTCTTTTTTACATTTTTCAGTAAAGAACGAAGTGTGCCATCAATGATATCAGCCTCCTTAAAATTTCTTGACGTTTTTCGCAACTTGCCCTACCCATTGGCAACAACTTTTGGATCAATGAGAATTGAACCCATTATCCGGTTTTGTTTTGCCTGACAAACAAAACCAAAATAGCTCAGAACATGGGAGATGGTGGCGATGACAATTTCTTAGAAATTTAATCACTAATTGATAAATGATGATCTTCACCAACAACAAGACATAATTCTACTTCCATTTCGCTTTGTTGTAAAGATCTGAGGCACACTACAATGTTTTTTTTTGCAATCTTCCGAGATAAAAACGTAATCCGAAATTTGAGTTTCACCATTTGCATCTATTCCTACGCCTTTTCTCCGCAAGGAAAATTCAAGGATTCGGGCATTATCTTTCATCTTATCAAGCAACTTAATGAGGTAGTTATAGGATTTCAACAACCCAATCGACACAACAAGCGCATCTTCAACTAGTTTTATATTCCCATATTGAAGATTAACTTGTTGGACTTGAGACGAAGCGATCAGTTCATCAAAAGAGATATTATAATAACCTGAATTACGGGATGCCCTTTTTAACTTTTGAATACGAATAAAATCTAAAGTGAGCTATAAGTTATGAAGCATGTTACAAAATTTCAAAACTTATAATCTAAGTGCATATGATTTCGACATAAGTTATAACCTAAGTATAATGAAATCAACTTAACCTATGATCCAAGTTATTTGAAGTCGACACAACTTATATTTACTAAGTAATATTACACGTTTAATAAGTCACATAAAGGTCCTATTTCATTTTAAGATTTGTACACAATATATATCAAAAAAAGATGAGAGCAGATTTGGAAGTTTGAAGGGAAATAGTCTTCCCTTATCCCCACAATACTCGGCACTTCCGGCCCACATTTCCATTCATCTCTCATTTAAACAAACCGTATAGCACATTTTCCTTTCACACTCAAACCCTAAACAAAAGTGACGGCAGCCTCAAGAAATCAGAAAGTACGAAGGAGGTATAGTTAAGGTGGTGATCGAATTCGTGGGTGAACAAGGGTTAGTGATCGTTGGTGTTTAATATTTGTTGTGATCGTGGGTTTTGAGTTCGAGTGTGGTTCGATTCGTGTCCTTTGATCCGCTTTGATATTGTCCCAAGGTATTTGGATTTGTTTGTTTTCATGCAGGAGTACGACATACATATAACATAACCTAAAGATAAACATGTTATACGATCATAACCTTGTCTAAGTGCTAAGTGTTCGTCTCGTCAATCGGTAATACGAATAACTCTTATACATGTCGCATAAAATCAGGAATATATGAAACCTGTGTGTCGACTTTATTTATGTTGTTGCCATGCAAATCAGTTTCTTATACAAGTCTTTGATCTGGCCATCTAAACCTACTATGCTCATTAAAACGTAGCCTTAAAATCTAGAATAAACCTTAAAGTAAATAAGATGGGGCGTGCATATTTATTTACATAGGTAAAGGCTTGGTTTCGGTGTGATTTCATGTGATGATTTGGATCGTTAGTTTATGTTTTCAGTAGGAGTTGTGTGAGCTTTAAACAATCGACTTTCATAAAAGGAAGAAACATCCTAGACGGCCCCTTAGTCTTGAACGAATGTATGGCATGGTACCGTAAGAGGAAAAAAGCTCTTATGGTTTTCAAAGTTGATTTCGAGAAGGCGTTTGATTCGTTGAGATGGGATTACCTTGATACGATTATGGAACAGCTAGGTTTCGATAATAAATGGTGTATGTGGATCGCTGGCTGCTTAAAGAATTCTAGGGCTTCTATCTTGGTTAACGGCTCTCCTACTTCTAAATTCAAGTTGTCAAAGGGCTTTCGTCAAGGAGATCCTATGTCTCCCTTCCTTTTCATTCTTGCTATAGAGGGATTACATGCCATGGCTTCTAAGGCAGTAAACACGGGGTTGTTCAAAGGCGCCTCTATTGGTCATGGTAGCATAAACGTTTCTCATTTATTATAATCTGACGATGCTATTTTTGTAAGCGAGTGGTCTCATTCCAATGCTTATAATCTGATATGTCTCCTTCGGTGTTTTTATATGGTGTCTGGCCTGAAGATTAATGTGCATAAAAGCAAGCTTTTAGGTGTCAATGTTCCTGAAGACGAAGTTTCTAACATGGCTCTTGTCCTTGGTTATGGGATTGCAAAGCTGCCAATGATGTATTTAGGAGTGCCCGTTGGATGCAACATGGGGCGATGTGACTATTGGAAACGTATAGTTCAGAAGTTCGAATCAAAGACGTCTTGATGGAAAGCTAAGCTTTTATCAGTTGGAGGGCGTTTATCTCTTATCAAGGCGGTCCTAGGTAACCTCCCAACATATTATATGTCGTTATATTGGATGCCTAAAACTGTGCAAAAGCGCTTAGAATCCATGCGCAACAAATTTTTCTTAGGAGGTGATTTAGACAAAAAAAAAGATCACTTGGGTCAAATGGGAAACTTGTTTAGCTAGTAAAGCTATGGGCAGTCTTGGCATTGGAAGCATTTTCGCGTTAAACGCTGCCTTGCTCTTCAAATGGGTTTGGCGATTCCGTAATTTTTCCAATGGTCCGTGAGTTAATGTGATTAAAAAAATACATGGGATTTATGGAGGTATTGGGAGTAGTAGGGCTGGGAAGTCGACACATAGCCCTTGGAATTGCATTATTCAGTCAGTTTTCAAGCTTCAAGCGAAGGGCATCGATTTATTACCTTTATGTGCTCGTGCAGTTGGAGACTGGCGCTTGATCAGTTTTTGGGAAGAAAGCTGGTGTGGGGGGCGTTCTTTAAAAGAAAAGTTCCCGTGTGTTTATGCCTTGGATGTGAATAAATCATGCACAGTTGCTCAACGTATAGACATTGAAGATTGGTCCAGTGTAGTCAGGAGATCCCCGAGAGGCAGGGCTTAGTCGAACCAACTCGACGAATTGTTGCAGGGCATCCATAATGTGACCCTTTCTGATTCTGTTGATGGCTGGAAATGGGAGTTGGACATGTCTGGTTTTTCAGTTTCCTCTGTGCGATCCCATATAGACGAACACACTTTACTTGGTAGTTTCACGTCTACTAGATCGTTGAGGTGTATTCCTATCAAAGTTAACGTTTTCATTTAGAAGTTGAGGCTCGATAAACTTCCTACTTTGGCGAATATGGATAAAAAAGGCATTGATGTTGCTTCCCTTTTATGCCTCGTTTGTAATGCTCATGTGGAGAACGTTGATCATCTCTTTTTCTCGTGTGGGATGTCTCAGGATTTATGGGGTCTTCTGGCTAGATGGTGTTCGTTGGATATTCCGGAGGTCTCTAACATCGTGGAATGGTTTTCTTGGTTAGATGATGCTCATGTGTCGAAATATGCTAGGACTATTCTTGAAGGGATCGCTTCTACTATGTTATGGTCTATTTGTGTCACACCTCGCCAAGGCGGAAACGCGAGTGTAACTTCATGGATATCATCACAACACATGGTGTCTAAATAGAGAATTACTACATGCACATAAATAGAGCAAAGTACAGACATGAAGTGTCGTAACAATACCCCAAAAGAAAATAACCAAAACAACTCTCCAAAAGGTATCTTCAATAGAACATAAAGTGCTAGTCGAAAGACATTAAAGTATCACAATCAAAATCAAACATATTCAAATCAAAACATGAAGATAAATGGTTCTCAAATGCAACTAAGTCTCGTCTAGTCGCTTCCCTCTACCTTAGCCTTAGAATGCTCAACTGAAAATGATGCTTAAAACGTCAACATAATGTTGGTGAGGTTCATAGGTTTAAGACACATAATATATCTCAGGCAACCAGTTCACTGTGATTATAAAACATAGCAGGACAGTAAGACTAGTCATTATACTAGATAGCATGCAATCTCAGTCATTCAACCAACATACCACTTAAGGGACACAAGGGACGGAACGTGCCCACGATCCAAATAGCAATATCCAACATCAATTGGGACGGAACGCGCCCACGATCCAAGTTCACAATAATGGGTAAACCATACCCTCTGTTCAGACCACACAGAATAATAGTGAGTAGAGCTACTACTCTCCAATTGGATAATGGGAGCATAGCTACACGTATAATAACACTTACAAGTCCATGCATTTACGACCACATAATCACAGTAACTCAAAAATATTTCAACACAAGCATCATTCCCATCCCAAGTTAAAACAAAGTAAAAATGGGACTATGAAACTCACCTCAAACTTTGCAGCTTCCAAATTATCAATCACAAATCTATACAACAAAATAAGATCACATTACACGCGACCAAGCTAAAAGCTATAGTCCATGTAACACACATATGATGGATGTCTAAGGTTCATGTAAACCACCATGGATCACCTAGACTCCATACTAACCACTACCAAACACTTACACCCACTAAATCCCTTGCATACACTTTTTCAGAATACGCAGATTTTTGGGGTACTTCTACCCACATGAAATCACAACAAAATAAGCTCTAAAACTCACACCAAAAATTCACCATAGTCCTTCATGAGCATAAAAGCTTCTCCCAGAAGGCCATGCACTAAAAATGTGGAAAACTAGAAGGGGGGTTGAATAGTTTTACGCCTTTTTAATTTTATTATGAAAACTTTGTTTCCTTTTAAAACATAAGTTTTGAGTTTATATGAAAATGATACTTGAACAATATTATTAATTATATGGGTATCCTTTTAGATTTGTTATAAAAGTTTTCTTTTTATGAATGGAGTTTTAAATTGATCTTTATGTGAAATCAACTTCTAATTAATACTAACAATTATATATGCCTATATGTATTAAAGTAATGACGATATAAAGAAATAAGTAAGAGATGGAAAGATCAAACCGAGACACGAGGGATTTATAGTGGTTCGGCTACAAGGACACCTTCCTTGCCCAACTCCACTCCCCGAGCACACCTTGCTCGAGAGTTTTCTTCACAACTTCAATAAGCTCCCTTATGGCGGAGAAAACCTTACATACACGGGTTTAACGATACAAAGCTAAATGTCGAGTTCTAATCGTAGCTAGAACCAATCTCACAACTTCACAACACAACTTGTACACAACTTATTCACGACGACTTCACGACTTCAACACAACGGCTTCACGACTTCTACACAACGGCTTCACGACTTTTACACGACGACTTCACAACTTCTAAGCTACGGCTTCATGACCACGACTTCACACTTTCTAAGCTACGGCTTCACGACCACGACTTCACAACTTCTAAGCTACGACTTCACGACCAAGACTTCACAACTTCAACACGACCGCTTCACAACTCCTATGCTACGGCTTCACGACTTCAACACTAGGACTTCACGAATTCTAAGCTATGGCTTCACAACTTCTACATGACGACTTCACAACTTCTAAGCAACGGCTTCATGACATCTATATGACGACTTCATAACTTCTAAGCAACGACTTCACGACTTCTACATGACGACTTCACAACTTCTAAGCAACGGCTTCACGACATCTGCACCACGGCTTCACAACTTCTACACCGCGGCTTTACAACTTCTACATGACGACTTCTTTACACCACAACTACTTATACACCTTTTTCACTACTTACACACTATACATATCTAGTCACTTATGTTTACACCTTATACACACACTTTACACAAATGAATGAATGATTTACAATTATGATACACCAACAACTTGGATGGAAGAGTTACACCAAGTTGTAATACTTCTTGTCTTGAAGGATAGAAGTATTCTTCTCTTGCACTTGAGAGGTTGAAGCTTTGGATCACTTGAAACAAAAGCTTATAATTATATGATCAAAGGATTTTTGAAAATATGAAATGAGATCTAAACGAGAAAGTTTTTAGTGCAAAAGGGTGAGTAAAAATCCAGGGGAAGGCTGGTATTTATAGGCAGAAAAACTGGACAGCTGAAACCTACTGGAGCATGGTCGGCCCCCTTAAATAGGGGGGGGGGGTCCCCTTAATTTTAAGGGGGCCGCCTAGTATAATTAAGGGGGCCGCCCCTCCCTAGCCGTTGCCCAGTTTTGTCTTTTTGTGGGGAAGGTTTTTCTGGAACATTTTTACTGATTTTGGTTAAAAATTTGAATTCATAAATTTATAATGAATTAAACATTTTTATTTATTACCAAAAATGTTTTTCTAAAAGATATAAAATGTTTTTGACATTTTATAACAAATCTAGTTATTAAGAAAATGTTCCTTTGATCATATAATGCATTAAGCATTAGTTCATTCATACCTTAAGTGATTTTAGTTGTAGAAGTGAATATTTACAACTAAGTACTTGTTTATTTTATAAGTTTATGTTTTAATGAGTTTACATTTTGTGATCATCAAAACATAGAGATATGAATAAATATTGATAATGTTTTTAGGCATTATTTATGTCAACAATCTCCCCCTTTTTGATGATTACAAAACTAAAACTCATTAAATCCAAAAAGTTATTTTTGGACAAGTATTTAGTGAGTTTATATTCACTTCTCCCCCTTTTTGTAGCATCAAAAAGGTTGAGCCGACAAGTTTTTGAGACAAAATTTTTCGGAACGAGAACTCCCCCTTGATGTGTGCTCCCCCTCGCTTGAGGGCACCAAGGAATCGATATATGGAATACTTTTAAGAAAAATATTAGAAGCACAAGCATATATATAGCAAAAATAAGCATGCATATAAAGACATTCATTAAAAATGTTGTGTATCAATACACAACCATCCAAGATTATATTCAATCCTACATTAGCTAGTAAGTAATGCAATCTACATAATCACTCTAGGAGTACATGATCTTCCATGGGGCTTGCACACAAAATGGTTTGAAAAATTATTTTTGATTAAGCATTGCATATGCTTAATTTGGTGAGAATGAAGGTGGTGGTGGTGTAGTGGGTGAAAATGGTGGAGGTTATGGTGGAGGTTGGTTGTTAAGCATGTGTTCAAGGGATGAAAACATGTAGTGTATCTCATCTCTAAGACCAAAGATGGTGGTTCGGTTGTGGATGCAACAAAGGCAATTGTCTCCATGGGCTTCAAGTAAAGCCCAAGGGATGGGAAAGCATGGTGGTGGTATTGGTGATGATGAGAAATGAGCATCAAGAGGTGTTATTGGTGATATGGAAATGACAAGTTGGGTGAATGGAGGTTCTTGAGTAGGAGGTGTAGTTGATGCTCTTGATGGTGGTGATGATAGGTGTGAGTTGATGTAGTTATTAATGGATGAAGTGGAAGGTATGGATGAAGATGATGTGCCATGAGTGGAGGGTGTTTTTGATGGTGCATTTGGTGCACTTGGGGATGAACATTGAGGTGGTGGTGATGGAGTTTTGGTGTCTTAGAGATGATTTTGGTGATAGCATGGTGAATGAAAATGGGTGTTTGATGGAGGTGATGGTTGATTTAGGTAAGGTTTGGAGGTTTTGTGGTAAAATTCCAATACCAGTTCGTCCTTTAAGAGAAATGGTAGCTGGGGCTAGATAAAAGGGGTCGCAAGATGCAAAAGAAAATAGTAAATTTTACTGCCCAGATGGCCGGTCCCCTTAATTGCTGGCCGGCCCCCTTAAAATTAAGGGGACCGCCTAGGGAATTAAGGGGGCCGCCCATCTGATGTTTTCCCAGGCGACCAAATTTGAAAAATTTCCAGAAAAGGGTCATTGTTAGGGTGTTTTTGCAGCAAGCTCCATTTGAATCATGTACATCAAGAATGATTAAATAGTGGCATAAACATGTTAAATACGCATGCATACATTTAGAACATATTATGGAATAAGATGTTATTAATCATCAAGCATATATATATATATATATCATGATATCAAGTATACAAGCAGTAAGCATAACAATCATATATTAAAGACAAGAAATAAAGCATTCAATAGTTGAAGATAATTATGTTAAAAACATAATTATTGATACAACACATATTTTGCTTATAGCATACAATAAGTAGAAATTTTTAAATTGCCTAAGAGATCCATTTGACTTGCTTGAGACATGAAAAACTTGAATTATTTTGGATGGATGATGGTAAAGAGGAGGTAAAAATGTTGGATTAATGGGGTTGTAAGTTTGGGTGTATGGATGTTGGAGAGAGTGTTGATGGAGGAATTGGAGGTGGAGAGCTTGGACTTGACCATGTTGAATGAGGGTTTTGATGTTGTTCAAGTGGTGGTGTTGGACTAGATCTAGTGAGAAGATACTCAATCCAAGGGAGACGCTCATTTAAGGTGATGGTTTGATTTTGGAGAAAGACGCAACAAGGACAATTGTTGACATGTTTCTCAATTTGACTCAAGTGATGTGGTGATGATGGTAATGATGGTGAGATGGATGGTGATGGGTCTAAGTTGCTTTGAGCAAGGTGCAAAGCAAGGAGAGCATTAAGCTCATGGGCTTCCTTGAGTTCTTCAATGAACTTCAAGTGTTGAGTGGAAGGTGATGATGATGGAGAGTGGTTGTTATTTGGTGGAAGTGGTGGTGACACTCTTGGTGGTGGAGACATTTGTGAACTTGGGTAATTATGAGTGAATGAAGGTGGACATATGGATGATTGGTTATGTGTGTGAAAGGGTTCATTAGGATGAGGTTTAGGTGTTGGTTGAGTTTGAACAACATCATTTGTTGGGTTATGGCAAATGTTAAGCTTCCTCCTCCAAATGGGCCTCACTGAGATTTTAGCAACTCTTGAAGGCTTGGATCTTGGGTGGTTAGATGATGACATGTTTGGATGGATGATATGGATCATCTCCAAATGAGCATTCATGATGAGTTGGGTGTTTATGGTGTAGTGATGATGTGATTGTGGAAGGTAAATTTTGGTGGGTGGTTTGTGACAAAATGTGTTTGTGAATTTTGGGAAGTATAGGATAAAATGGGCTAAAAAATAGAAAAAGGGAGCAGCACCTTTGACCATCAGATGGCCGGTCCCCTTAATTAAGGGGCCGTTCCCCTTAAATATTAAGGGGGCCGCCTAATGAATTAAGGGGGCCGCCCATCTGCTGATTTCCAGGTTACTGGAAATGGGTCTTTGGCAGAAAATTGTTGAAAGGGTTGTGTTTTTGGGTTTAGTTTCAAGCAGGTCCAACTTCTTTTGAGGCAATTTAGGATTTAATAACTTATGTATGCTAAGCATATTCATTAGACATTATTATCTAGCATGCAAACAACACATTTAGCATGTAACATATATATGTTAGACAAGAAAACACTACATAGCACCAAGTAATTCATAGTATCATATTTAGGAAGATTAATAAGCAAGTTAAATAATCCTAATGAATATCTATGTGCATTGGAATGTGGAGTTGTGATAGCATTGACTTCTAGACTTGTACCAAGTGAGGTCTTAGTGAATAAATTATGGTTATTTTCAAATTTAGTTCACTTATAAATGTCACATACATAAATATAGATGACAGATATGAGATCACCATGCATGATTTAAAGAAATGTTTTTGGCATTATATTCAACAATGTTTGAAAGTGGGTTTTTATGTAGATGTGAAAGATATATTAATGAAATAGTTTTGGCTTTATTTCAAAATGTTTTTATGAGGAAAAAAAATATATTTTTCCAATCTTTGGTTTTTGATAAACACGTAATTATGGACACAAGTTTGGAAGAAAGGTAGGATGGTGAAACATGTTTAATATAAATGTGTCAAAATCTTTTGAAAAATCATTTTTCCAAAATGTGAAGTTTTTGCAAATTTAAAAATAAGTCCCATTAATTATAGGTTTAAAAATAGTGGTTTATAAAAGATCTCATGCTCAAGGGTATTGGTTAAGTCTATTGTCACATGCTACCTCTTTCTACATATCCTATGGCATTTAAGCATGTATTATGACTAAATACAAAAATACATCATATCAGAGTAGTTAGAGAAAAACGAAAGCTATTATAATGACAATGCATTCAACAACTAAACAAATAATTACGAAGCATGCAATCAAATCACATAGGAGCAAGTAAACATCTAGAAATAGTATATATGCAAGATGACATACATCTAGGAATGAAAGGCTCTAGTGAAAAGCGAAATTCATAACAGTAAACTATCGTTAGGTATATTTAGGAAGAATAATGTATTCAAGTTGGAGAATGAGTATGAGACTATTACTAGTGGTGCTCAATTCAGGCTAAACACGACCGTTTTTACGGGTTACACACACCCAACTTCTTACATAGAAGTAATTCAACCGTTAGGTCAAATTGAGTTTCTAGTCAATAGATTCTCCAGTAGTCATTCTTTTTTTAGAAGAAATTAAGTTCATAAATTTACCTATCGAAGAGTACCAAATATGAAGATTGCTTGGTTTACTAATACTTAGGGGGGCTAACTAAAGGGTTTCTAGTTCATTAAGCCACAGAACGAATATAACTAAAGTGTAAAGGCAAAGCAACCTATCAGACTAAGCGTATCCTAAGACATTAATAAGATTATATGCATGAAGTAATTACTTATGAAATTTAAAAAGAGAACTTACCTCACGTCCTAGCTTTTCTTCATAATGTTTCAGATGATGATCGACGTGTGAATGATAGGTGAGTCGGATGATGATCTTCTCCTTCGTTTGTGTCACTCCATGATTTTGGATTGAGATCACTTTGGAGTTGATTCATGTAGTCTTCGTCATTAACACCTTCATTAACAACATTTGAACTAGTAGCACATGTATCTATTTTATCTAAATGTTTATCTATTAAATTTTCTAAGATAACTAATTCATGTACAAGATCAAAATCCTCATCTTTGGCTTGACATTTTTCTTGATGAAAGTTTAAGAGTTTTTTCCAAATATCATTTGCCGTTTTACAGAAAGATATTCTTTCATATTCAACTTTCGGCAAGGTTTTGTAAATAATTATTTTAGCTTCATTATTTTTGTTATTCTTTGTTTTTAAATAATCATTTTGAGTTTCAAAATCCGTTTTTGTTGGTTGAAAATCACCAATCGAAATGACATGCCAAAGATCTAGATCAATTGATTTCACATAATTTTCAAATTTATTTTTCCATTCAAGAAAAGTATAGTTTTCAAATAGTGGTGGTTTTAGCAAAGATTCCCCTTCTAGATATTTTTCGAATTCCATAGATCGATTCAAGTTTTAAAATACAGTATATTTTAAAGATCTTGATTGACGTGGCTCTTGATACCAATTGTGGAAAACTAGAAGGGGGGTTGAATAGTTTTACGCCTTTTTAATTTTATTATGAAAACTTTGTTTCCTTTTAAAACCTAAGTTTTGAGTTTATATGAAAATGATACTTGAACAATATTATTAATTATATGGGTATCCTTTTAGATTTGTTATAAAAGTTTTCTTTTTATGAATGGAGTTTTAAATTGATCTTTATGTGAAATTAACTTCTAATTAATTCTAACAATTATATATGCCTATATGTATTAAAGTATGTCGATATAAAGAAATAAGTAAGAGATGGAAAGATCAAACCGAGACACGAGGGATTTATAGTTGTTCGGCTACAAGGACACCTACCTTGCCCTACTCCACTCCCCGAGCACACCTTGCTCGAGAGTTTTCTTCACAACTTCAATAAGCTCCCTTATGGCGGAGAAAACCTTACACGACTTTGGCTTACACGGGTATAACGACACAAAGCTAAATGTCGAGTTCTAATCGTAGCTAGAACCAATCTCACAACTTCACAACACAACTTGTACACAACTTATTCACGACGACTTCACGAATTCAACACAACGACTTCACGACTTCTACACAACGGCTTCACGACTTTTACACGACGACTTCACAACTTCTAAGCTACGGCTTCACGACCACGACTTCACACCTTCTAAGCTACGGCTTCACGACCACGACTTCACAACTACTAAGCTATGGCTTCACGACCAAGACTTCACAACTTCAACACGACCGCTTCACAACTCCTATGCTATGGCTTCACGACTTCAACACCAGGACTTCACGACTTCTAAGCTATGGCTTCACAACTTCTACATGACGACTTCACAACTTCAAAGCAACGGCTTCATGACATCTATATGACGACTTCATAACTTCTAAGCAACGGCTTCACAACTTCTACATGATGACTTCACAACTTCTAAGCAACGGCTTCACGACATCTGCACCACGGCTTCACAACTTCTACACCACGGCTTTACAACTTCTACATGACGACTTCTTTACACCACAACTACTTATACACCTTCTTCACTACTTACGCACTATACATATCTAGTCACTTATGTTTACACCTTATACACACACTTTACACAAATGAATGAATGATTTACAATTATGATACACCAACAACTTGGATGGAAGAGTTACACCAAGTTGTAATACTTCTTGTCTTGAAGGATAGAAGTATTATTCTCTTGCACTTGAGAGGTTGAAGCTTTGGATCACTTGAAACAAAAGCTTATAATTATATGATCAAAGGGTTTTTGAAAATATGAAATGAGATCTAAACCAGAAAGTTTATAGTGCAAAAGGGTGAGTAAAAATCCAGGGGAAGGCTGGTATTTATAGGCAGAAAAACTGGACAGCTGGAACCTACTGGAGCGTGGCCGGCCCCCTTAAATAGGGGGGCGGTCCCCTTAATTTTAAGGGGGCCGCCTAGTATAATTAAGGGGGTCGCCCAGTTTTGTCTTTTTGTGGGGAAGGTTTTTCTGGAACATTTTTACTGACTTTGGTTAAAAATTTGAATTCATAAATTTATAATGAATTAAACCTTTTTATTTATTACCAAAAATGTTTTTCTAAAGGATATAAAATGTTTTTGACATTTTATAAAAAATCTAGTTATTAAGAAACTGTTCCTTTGATCATATAATGCATTAAGCATTAGTTCATTCATACCTTAAGTGATTTTAGTTGTAGAAGTGAATATTTACAACTAAGTACTTGTTTATTTTATAAGTTTATGTTTTATTGAGTTTACATTTTGTGATCATCAAAACATAGAGATATGAATAAATATTGATAATGTTTTTAGGCATTATTTATGTCAACAAAAAACACACACAAGTTCTCTTTGAAATATCAAACATGGAAACTATCCAGATTCAGATCTGAACGCACACCAAAATGTTTTGACCTAACAAACATATTTTCACAACTTATTAATGCATACCCTTCACGTGGAAGTCAAAGTGAATATAGAACTCAATTTCTCCAGAAGGGCTAACCCTAATTACACTTTTAAAACCACTTTTGACGTTAATACTTTTAACCTAAATCTGTCCCGGTTTAACAGCTTTGACACCTTTACTCGCAAAAATCATTAGACTGACTTCCGGACCTCGAAATCGCTCGTGGTGGGACTTTTTGGAAAGCACGTTCTCTGAACTACAATTTAGACTCAAGAATCATCAATTAACTCATTTCCATCTATTAAATATCATCGTATCTTTACAGCACTATAAATCTTTGAAAACCCTAACTCATTAACTAACATGTTTTATGCCCAAATCTCTTCACCAATCATCATTATATTACTAATTATTGATCCCAACATGTTTTATATCAATAATTTACAGAAGTAATGATAAACGTTAATCCATTACATGAATTATAAAAATTAATTGCATACAAGTATTGAAAATTATACCTTGATCTTGATTTTTTGGCTTCAAAAATAAACCCTAATTTTCCTCTGCTTCTCTGCCCTCTTTGGTTCGACCATATAATCAACAAAAATGTTTTAGGGTGTTTTGGTTTGTATTTATGCTACCCTAAGATTATTAGATATCCCTTTTAATTAGAAATTATATTTAGACTCAAATTTGTTTCCTTTTTCCCCCATTAAACCCTTTAGGCCGATTTTTTTGTATATACATACACATTTTTTTTATATATATTTTTTATATTAATATTACACATAAAACCTTGTATTTTGTTATTTTATAAAAGCCTATACCGAAATCTAACAACTTACGCGATAAACCTTCATTTTACGTCAACCTGAATAATTATCATTTTCAAAGTTTCCAAAAATAGAATTTCACACTTATCATTAATATAACCCTTAAAACCGAACACCACGTAACTTACTAACGCTCAAAAACTTGAACAAAACTTACTACGCAAAAACCGCGAATCACAAAACCGTAAAACTCATTTCCACGACACAAAAAGTATACAAAATAAACTTCCCCGAATCCAACACCACAACAAACACATAACGATCGAATACCAAACCCACACATAAACTCATAAAAACCTCTAAACCACCAAACAAAATTTAACAAGTCAACACTATTGGTTTGACTAACATGCCAAAACCACGGTTGTTACATTATACCCCCCTTAGAGAGATCTCGTCCCTAGATTTAACTACTCGAGTCACATGTAACATCAGCAAAAGAAAATTTGTGGATATCCAAGCGGGATAATACCACGCCATAAAACCATAAATCACTAGCACTTCTTATGAATATAGGGAATTCTACCACGCCATACAGTCATAGAGAAATTACCACAAGATATGAACCAATTGAATACTCGAATACACATGATAGAAAACATTACCGACAATCCAACGATACACGGAAATATATACATTACTCCGATCAATAACACAAATGACCCAAACGATTTCTCACAGGTAGGCACGTTACCCCCGATCCAAAAGAAAATCCAAACGGTAACCACAAGTAGCACACACATATAATAGTTACACATAGCACCAACATTAATTAAAACATTCATGAATACCCAGCATCTAACTTCCACGATCTAAATCCAACTACAAATGATCTACGCTAGGGTGCAAATAGCAGCACCACAATCTTGAACAAAAGAAACATCCAACGCCAAATTTTTCACTCTCTTAATCCATTCACTTAAGAATGATAAGCCGTACTCATCTACAACCGCGTTCTCAAAGCTCTATAAAACGTATACCACAATCGCGAAGTAAGTATCTCATCATGATCTAAGATGATCGACGCGACACTCCATGTCTCACCAACCACATCAGCAAACAAATTTGAGTACTTAGACCTCATCTGATCCTCGCGCTCCCAAGTAAACTCAGGACCACGTTTCGAATTCCAACGTACCTTTACTAAAGCTATCTTACCAAGTTTCAAACCCTTGACCACTCGGTCCATAATATCAACAGGCTCCTCAACAAAATGAAAGGTCCTGTTAACCTTAATCTCATCTAATGGCACATGCAGACTAGCATCCGCCAAACACTTCTTCAAATTAGATACGTGAAACGTATCATGCACACTACTTAACTCCTCAGACAATTTCAACCGATATGCCACAAGTCCAATCCTTTCCGTAATCTTAAATGATCCTACATATCTCGGTGCTAATTTGCCTTTCTTATCGAAACGCACAACACCCTTCCAGGGAGACACTTCCAACATCACACGATCGCCTACACTGAACTCCAAAGGCTTACGGCAATTATCCGCATAACTCTTTTGGCGATCCCTTGCTGCCTTAAATCTTTCCTTGATTCCCGATTGCAATGTCATGCACATAGCTCGCACACGCTTAGGCTTAATCCTTTCCTTCCTACTCAACGCATCAGCCACCACATTCGCCTTTCCAGGATGATAGCGAATCTCACAATCATAATCACTAAACAGTTCAATCCATCTTCTCTGTCGCATATTCAGCTCCTACTGGCTGAAGATATGCTGAAGACTCTTATTATCTGTATAAACAACACTCTTTGTGCCATACAGATAATGTCTCCAATTCTTGAGCGCGAACACTACCGCACCAAGCTCTAAATCATGAGTGGTGTAATTCATCTCAAGAATTTTGAGTTGTCGGGATGCATAGGCTATCACTTTCCCTCTCTGCATTAGTACACATCCAAAACCTTGTTTCGACGCATCACAATACACCACAAAGTCATCTGGTCCATCTGGAAGCGCCAGAATAGGTGCATTGCACAAATTATCCTTTAATGTCTGAAAAGCCATCTCTTGCTCCTCTCCCCAGACATACTTCTTATTCTTCTGGGTCAACAATGTGAGGGGTTTGGCAATCTTCGAAAAATTTTCGATATAAATCTTTTGTAGTACCCTGCCAATCCTAAGAAAGAACGTATCTCAGACGGCGTCGTAGGAGCCTTCCAATTCTTGACCGCTTCGATCTTTCCAGGGTCTACATGTATACCTTCACTATTGACCACATCTCCAAGAAAATGTACCTCTCTAAGCCAAAACTCGCATTTTGAAAACTTAGCGTACAACTTCTCCTTCTCCAGCAATTCAAGGACCAACTTCAAATGCTCTCCATGCTCCTTCTCAGTCTTAGAGTAGACTAATATTTCATCGATGAACACGATCACAAATTTATCCAAATAAATCCGGAACGAACCATCCTTCTTCTTAACAAACAACACAGGTGCTCCCCACGGAGAGTGACTGGGTCAGATAAACCCCTTATCCTGAAGTTCTTGCAACTGCGCGGACAACTCCTGCATCTCAGAGGGTGCTAAACGATATGGGGATTTCGCCACAGGTGCCGCTCCAGGAATCAATTCAATACGGAATTCAACTTGACGGATTGGAGGCAACCCAGACAAGTCTTCAGGAAAGACGCCAGGAAATTCACACACCACAGGAATCTCTTCTATTTTAAGTTCTTTGGATTTCGCATTCTTAAGGGATTTCAAATCATTCCCTATGCATTCTCCTTGTATCCAAAGTATAACACCACTCTCTAAAGGAATACGAACTACCTTTTCATGGCATACAACCTCGGCTTTATGTTTAGACAACCAGTTCATCCCTATCACCTCATCAAAATTTCCATGTCCAAAAGGTATCAAGTCAATCATAAACGAAATACCCTCTAACACTATTGTACACCCACGAATAATCTTGCCAACCTCTACCTCCTTACCTCTAGCTATTTCAATCACAATACTAGGTCTAAGTTCACTAGGCTCATCATTCAATAGTCTAGCAAATGAACCAACTTAAATATCACAACATTAGTACCAACAGATAATCGAGGTATCAGCATATGATAGGTAGAATGGAATCTTATCACCTACACACTCCCACATACAACGATTTCCCAAACGGTTAAGAGAATACATCTCTAACCATACAACCATCATCAACATGATATCACATAACATCTACCACAACATATAACAACAAACATCAATCAATGTAATCATGGTCACAAATCCACGTGTGTGATACCCTTATAATTATGTTCGCGACCAGAGTTATACGGCCTATTCCATACGCATACTTACTTCCAAAACCACACATCTCAATGATAACGCACATATACCACATAGCACCTAATACACAACACAATCCATGCTATCATACTTGCAAGTCCACTTGTGTTGTGACGTATAATTATGTTGGCCACCATAATTATCTATGCTCCCTTTCACAAGTGTACTTCCTCCTATGACCCCAACTGAGCCATCGGGTTGGCGGGTCAACCGGTTCGACCGCCGGGTCAACCGAATTTTATACTGAAAAACCAAACATCTTATACACATGTCCAACACCCATGTTTCTGCTGCATTATTAACACTATTTTTGCTGTAAAAAACAACATACAAACCAACCATGTTTCTGCTGTTAACCCAGGTTGCTAAAAAACCGCTAGTTCGAACTGGGTTGCAATTTGTAAATACTCAAGAAGTGGATAGTTTTGACCCTTTTTTGGGCCAGAACCGGTTCAACCGATTGACTCGGCTGGGTCGAACCGGGTTTCAAAACATTATGTTCAACAATGTTTATATTGCTAACTTGAAAACTTATTTCAAGGGTCACATGTTAACTCTATGTCGTACAGTTTGAAAAATAATAATTAAAGAGCTACAAAAATCGGCTTATTGCGAGTTGTGTCTGTTTGAATAACGAAAACAGTAAAAACAAAGATACCTTGTTTTACTGGTGATTAGTAATGATCAACAAGTATTAAGTTTGTAGTAAGTTTATTTTTAACAAATGCTTTTAGTTTACAAATACTTTGTGGATCGAGATTTACTAGTCATCATAAGTGTTAATAACGAGTAATTAGAAGGTCGCGGGTTGCGATGAAGCCAATCTTGGCTTACATCAATTCCAATATACATCATAATATTCGTTTTTGCATTCTATTAAAAGTATATTATCAAAGTGCTATACACAGTGTTAAAAAAAACAAATACCTATGTAACATGTCGTCCTAAAACGTACAATGTCGCAACATACCATATTACATTTATTACGTATAAATGGTTATACCATGAAACCGTTTGAGACATATCCAAGTGCTCGTAGAGTTTCTCAGGAAAACCAAATTGTCATCCTAATCCGAGTTATCATCGACATTCCTATGCATCTTAAATTTATTGTATTCTTCCTTGTTAGGTCACAAATCTATCACACAAGATTACTAGATCTAGAGAGAGAAAGTTAGAGAGAGAAATAATGGAAGGGACATGCTTAAGAATAATGAAATGTAATTAACATGAACCAAGCCCCTCTCCCTTCAAGGGAGGGGGTATTTATAGTGATAGTACAAGTAAGGGGCGTTGCCCTAAATAATGAAATAAATAAAAAGCCACGGTCCATGGGCCTTCTATATAGGCCGAACCTTAATAACTAACATAAAGGCCTAAGCAACCTATTACAAAATATGACCGATACTTGATAATCTATAATGTGTTCCCAACAATCTTCCCCTAAGTATTGGTCATCAAGGTTGCTTGACGTCTTCTTTGCTTTATTGGCTTCAACATCTTTCGTATCTTTGTTATTTTTTGTTCATGTGTTATGTGATATGGTAATGTCATCATCTGCTTTCCATCAACGTTCTTTAATCATGATGTCTTTACATCTTTTCCACCATGCTCATACTTCTTTTGACTTTTGATCTTCATACTTCAAGTAGTTCTCACTTCTTTTAGCTTCAATTTTTGATTTTTGAACTTTTGTTATGCCTTAGTCTTCGTGAGAACTTTTCTTCGTGATATTTTTATGAGCATGATGGAAATGGTGGTGGTGGAACTCCTGGTCTCCATGATTACCTGCAATTTAAACAGTTAGCAACAAATCATCCGGCACTTACAGGTTCGGACTTCGAGATCGTCAACAGCATAGTGTGAAGACTTTCTCTAATCCTAGCCAAGGTTGAACCTGAACCGGATGCCCCTAAGAGAGCTAACACTGATACACCGGAATGTATCAACGATTCAGGTGAGCCACTGAAGTATACTGAATTATCACTTCGCGACTGTAGACCGTTTGGAACCACCTCGAACACTAAGCGTAACCCACAAGAGATTACCGAAGTGACCTGCTGTCAGAGCTGTTTGATGTTGACCCTGGCAGGAATTTCCACTCAATCAATGAGAATCACAATTGTGAGTTCCCTCATGAATGTTCTCGGCAGATTACTAAGATCTACGTAGGACTATTGTAATTTACAACAGGTGTTCTTATTGTTGAACAACCAGTGTAGAAATGTTAAGTGTTCCTATGAGATCTTTTTATGTATCTCGTGGCTCTAGACTCGATTCAGTGCTTATTGGTTTTAGTCGTCGGAGGCATGGAGCAAAGTGCCTCCTTTTTAATATCAACTCATCTCAGAATGAGAGGTCGATAGATAATGAAGGGTTCTTCATGAGAAATGAAACAAGTGTCTTTTGAGAGACACCTGAGTGGCTAGAAGGTTTAGTGCAGTGCGTCACTGGGTCCATGACGGCATAATCTTCATTACCGGTGTTACCGTAGTAACAACCAGTAGCATATGTATTGAACCCGGTTTCTGCCCTAAAGTTGAACATATGGAGGGCTATTTATTTTCACCCTTTTCTTTACTTTTCTTTTTAATTCTTCAACCCCTTCTTTCTCCTTTCATTTCTTTACACCTTTTTTCATCATACATAAGGACTTTCTAGTTCTAAGCCATTGGTATAATCCATGGGTAGATCCCTCCGGCTCTGGCGGATCATCGGACGGTTTCCTAATCTTAGTCACCTTATATCTCCATGACTATCCTATGTCTACCATAAAACTAATTATTTGAGAATCTCTCAAAGTGTTTATGAGTGTAAAAATTTATATTGTTTACACTTTGAGAGTTTTGCATTTTTTAGAAATACTCCCCCTTAACATGTGCTCATAAGTGTTTAAAGTAAATTTGCACATGTCGGGTGGAGTCAGCACTTTTAGAATTGATTGATTTTAAGTGAATATGACCGTTGCGAGACACGTTTAAATCACTAGATAAACTAGCTTGAAATTATTACCCTTCCAGGTCATATTCAAAGAAGAATCTCTCAAAATCGGTACATTCTACTAAGAAAAGTCCTTTGCGAGACACGTTTACATCACTGGATAAACCAGCTTGAAATTATCACCCGTCCAGGACATGTCTTTTCGATTACTGACATTTAATATTCGTGTTGTTCCCGTTACACAATTAGAATTAACTACAAAGTTAAGATAATCATGTTCCATGACTGAGTAATGTATTGATTAACAAAGAAATATAAGTAAAACGTAAAATATAAATACAAGAGTTTTTCAACGTTTAAATTCTTATTAGAAGTTAATCAAAAGAATCTATACCCAAGTGTTCGCGGAAAAAACACTTGGGATTGAAATGACAAAGTATGGTATTGTCTCCTCACTAAACTTTACTATGCTTAAGTGGCAACTAAAAAGAACCACTGAGCTATCTCAGGGACTAGGTTGCTCTTTGGGGGAGAAAAGTGGTTTTGTGAATGTCTAAGCATTAAGTGCACAAAACTTGTCCACTTTTCTCCCTTATGATCCTATTTATTGTAACACCCCGAAATCGGATCAGTGGAAACATACGGGTCGGGGGTGTTATGGAATAGTTATCACAATCACAAGGTACAAAGAACGGTTTTACTTAAACCATTTTAGAAGAAATTTCATAATTGAAAACATTCAATTTACATTATTTAAAATAGTGCGGAAATAAAGTTTCATAAAAGGATTTAAAGTGGTCCCAAATAGTTTCTTGAGTCTTCTATGACCATGCCATTCCCTTTGCCAAGCTCCTCCAAGAGTAAGATATGCAGCAGAAAAGATTTCACCCTGAGATAACACATGCAAAAAGTCAACACTAAGGTTGAGTGAATTCATAGGTTTAAATAAAACAGTTGATAACAATGTTTCAAGTTTAAGAGAAAGTGGGCTACGTTGTTATACGCCCATAACAGAAACAGTGGGCCAGTTGTTAGCACCCATAATTCCAGATATTACCTCTGCACTAAGCTCATGACACACAAAGCGTTAACCAGCACCAGTAACCCTGGCGTAAGTCGACACTAACCGCGGATTTCATAATATAATAGTTGCCCCCAAAGCTAGGTATCTTGCCAAATACCTAGGTAACTCAAATATAGCACACCCGTGTTGCCTACCCGGTCAACAGGGATGGGATGGTCAATCCAATAGGCCTATAAACTATATTCGCGCTAACTCACAAGTGATTACTGGTTCATGATCGAGGGACTTGCTTTTGGGCGGTACTTAGTGCTTATCAGATATTTCGCATAGTGGCTACTGCTTCACTCACAGTACCAGAAAAGTTGAAATGGCTACTGCTTCACTCACAGTACCGAGAAAGTATAAGTGTTGTTCCAGCATAATTAAAGTTTTAGATAGTAGAAAACATAGTTTTCAGTTCAAAGTATAGTTTTCAAACAATTGTGATTATAGTCAAAACAGTAGCATGTATCTCACCCCAAGTAGCTTATAAAACAGTTAAGCAAGTAAAAAGTGGGGCTATGAACTCACCTGAGTAAGCAGCAATGCAAGATATCATAAATATCACAACTGGCATCAAGTAGTAAGGCACGATGATATCAAAAGTAGAGTACAACGGCACTGGATCGACACAACCTAGTATATGACTAATATATCTCAGCAATAACCTTAAAGGGATTTATAAAACAATACTCGTATTTGAAAATGAAAATGTTTTATTTCAATGGCGTTTGAGTTAAATAAAGTTTAAGACTCATGTGGATCAGAGATGTTAAAATAATAAAAGTCGGCAAATACGAACGGATATGAAGAAAGATTAACGAAGAGAAAAGAGGAATTAAAATTAAGAAATGAATAATAAGGAAAGACGAACAAAAAACATCAATAGATTGTTTCGGTGTTTTACCCTTCTCCCCAAATAATTGATGAAATATCGATATTTTGGAAGAAATTATATATGTATCGAAAATGTTTTTAGGTTACTTGAATAATCATAATTGATTAAATTATAAAAGGTTTTATCGAAATTTGGGCATGATGTGCCCGTTTACAAAACATTTCCCAGTCATTACGACTTTTGACTACAAGTTTTATTATCTCATTTTACAAGTTAAATATATCTAGTTGAACACTATTATTTGCATATATATTTGTTAATAAGTTTGTCGTCTAATTTGTTTATGTTTTCCAAATTAATAACCGAAACACCATATTGAATAATAATTAATTAGATAAATAACAAAACAAATAAGTAAAAGATATAATGGCCCATGTGTATTGGGCTTCGGCCCAATACTCTTATTTTGGGTAAAAGGCCTTCCGCCTGGTAAAATTCATTACACCAAAAAACGTTGAAGTACAAAGGATGAGGGTGAATCCCCCATCACTTGCCCGATCAGGGCGACAAAAATGCACATACATGTGCAACTTACAAGTAAAGGTCAACAGACCCAACCACTATATAAGAATGACATGCCATTCTTATAACTTACATACAAACTTGCAATCTATAATGACTATACAAGTGAATAAGAAATGAGAATTAAAAGCTTGTATCACTTAAATACATCCATAGCCATCATAGTACCGACCCTACCACCACAATCATGATCCACCCAACAAGACCAGCAAATCACGATCAGTACGTAGTAGACATGACCATATCATCACACAGCCATCTATCACAAAAGAATATGAAGAGCAGCAATGCAAATGATACAAAAATAGGGTTTCATGAAACCCTAACTTACAACCGATCATGTAGCAGACCACTAAAACTTTGAACATCACACCACCAGGTCCGAAGAGTACCATGATCACCAAATAGGGTTTAACAACCCTAACTTACATGAAAACACTCATCGATCCATAGAATAAGAGATCACCACGTATAGACCAATGAGTAGCCGGGGGTTTTTGAACAAGAACCTCAAAACTTGACGTCCATCTTATGAACCCAGTATATCAATCAATAATAATATAAGGTGCGTAACAGAATCTGTAAAGGGATCAAAAGAAACAGATCCAAAGCCGAGTAGCAGCCCAGCAACAAATCGCGATCATGAGTAGATCAAAACCAGACCACAAATCACGAACCAATCAGGAACCAGGACTAATATACGACTTATGAATAGCCAAATAGGGTTTTAAAACCCTAACTTACATGAATAACAATATGGGGTGTATGCACATCATACGAACAGATCCAAATAATCATCAAATCATTAAGACCTGTATGAAAACCAATACGAACATGGATGTGTAGATCAAAACCCAACATCCCATATAATCACGAGCAATAAGGTTTAAAAAACCTTAACTTCCAGCATCATAATAACCAATAATGTGAGCTCCAATAGACCAGTAGACTTATGATGAAAAACGATAATAGGATTCAAAACCCTAACTTACATGGTCATCCACAAGTCGATACCAAAGTATCCAGCATCATGAATACCAAACTTCCAATAGCAGCAGCCACCAACAAGGGTTTTTGAATAAGAATCCTAAGAAAACTTAACTTACATCTCTCTCAGACCCTACGAACAATGACTGACATCTGATAAGTCAGAACATTCACGAATAACAAACACCCTAAAAGGGTTACTTGCAGAACATGACGAACATGAATCAGAAGAACATGCAGTACATGCACGTAAACCATAAAGCACCAATCATCAGAGAACTAAAAACTAATATATGTAAAGTAAATCCACCGTCCCATGATAGGAAGGAATTGTTTAAAGTTCACCGACCCACACATAATAATAATAAAACCAAAAAGGTTTGATCATTAAGCGCCAATGAAAACACCTGGTCGAACAAAGAATAAGAACATTGAGAAGATCGTGACCGATAGCAGACAACCACCCAGATCGTATGTAAACTAGTGGATCAATTTAATATAGAAGAACTAAACCGACAAGAATGAAAAACAGAATACGATCACCATCCAAAAACCCTAAAGACGTTAGAGTTTCGGATAGATAGGGTTTAAACGAGTAACAAAAGACCATGGAGATTTACAAAGATATATACGTGAATTAAATCAAACACAGCCGCCATCCCTATGATATTAACACAACTCATCGCCACATATTGCATACCCAAAAGGGGTAGAGAGGACGTGGATGGGTGATGTTTTGGCCGGATTTAGGAGGGGGAGTGGCGGCCGGAAATCTCCATGGGGAGAGAGAAAGCGATTAGGGTTTTATTTGTTCTATGTACGCTTCGGCCCAATACTCATCTCACACTTATTCGGCTTTCATAGGGCTTTCGGGCCAAAGTTATTAATACTTAACCATTTAGGACTCATTCGAGTCAAAACCGACTCGACTCTAACCCAAGGTTTTCAAACCTCGAGTCTTACTCGGTTGAGAGTCACTTGAGTCTCGACTAGACTTATTCCAACTTGTCGTGGCCCTTTTGGGTCACGGCTTAATCACATTTGAACTATATTAAACATTAGACCTTGGCCGTGACTCATTGAGTCACGGCTTGAGTCTATTCGAGCCAAAGGCTTTTGGCTTATGGCAATAAGCCAACCAAATCCAAATATTAACACAACACAATCAATAAAACCAAGCCATCTTATGCCGTGACTCATTTGAGTCACGGCTCAAGTTTTTCCCGAGCCAAAGGCTCTCGGCCAAATTAGTATACCATCAATCCAATCTTAACACAACAATAACATTGTGGCTATGCCGTGACTCATTTGAGTCATGGCTTTAGCCATTTTACAAAATCAATTTAATCCATGTCCAACACAAGTACATCGAGGCTTATGCTGTGACTCATTTGAGTCACGGCTCGAGCCCATCCAAGCCAATAGGCTTCTCGGATGATTAACAACACAACCAAATCCCATTTCGAACCAATTCCAAGTCCTAGCTCGGCACAAACCTGGGGCCTCGCCGTGACTCTTTTGAGTCACGGTTCGAACCCAACTCGAGCCAAAGGCTCTTGCTTTCAATCACAATCAACACAGCCAATACGTAACCTACATCTAAACCTATTACAACAATCCAAATCAAATATCCAAACGCAATACAACAAATAATTTAAATTACAATCAAATCGAATAAAAAATAATCACAACCAAATTGAATTAAATAAAAATTAAAACTAAATCTACAACTGCCTAATCTTAAACCCAGTACTGCCGTGACTCACTGACTCATGGTCAAAGCGTCATACGAGCTTGGGGCTCTGGGCTTCATCCACCAGGACCAATCGAGACCATAAACTCCAAATCCAATGCTACAACAATAAATAATAAATTAGAATAAATGAAGTAAATAAAAATAAATAACTCCATACATATTTTTGAGAAGTTCTTACAAATACAACCATTGTCTTATGTTTTGCAAGCACATTTTACAGTATTACAACCAGAGCATATAAGATCCCAGATATTAATAAGAGCAAAGGTAATTTGAACCCAGTTAATCAAACAAAAACACCAATAACAGTTCAAGTTTATTCTAACTGCAATAATAATAATAAAAAAAAATTCTTTCAGAGCTTCCAAACAATGTCGATAATATTCTATAATTTAATGGGATTGATCAAACAACACCAGATCATCAAGCCGTGACTCCCATGAGTTACGACTCACCACTTATTCGAGACCCACATCAATCAGTTAACCTCAAGACACCATTAATGCCGATCAATCAACACGACAGAATCACAGGGATGAACATATGCTAAAATAACGAGTTGAACACAAAATAAATAAATATAGCCACGAGTCAAGTCAACTCGTGAGTTGACTCGGAATAAATAAATATAGCCGCGAGTCAAGTAACTCAGTGGCGAGTCGAGTGAGTCTAGGCGTTAAAATGATAAATCCACACGAGTTGTATTAATAAAAACATTTGTTTATTAAATTAAACCACGAATCGTTTTAGTTTTTTTTAATAACTCGATTAGGGTTTAAGTAAATCGAAAGAAATAAAAGACTGAGGGCGCGTGATCCTTACCAGTCGAAAGAGAAGGTGGGAAAAGGTGGCGGCATGTGGTGGTTGTATGGTGGCCATGGCGGCACTGCGTCTAACCCTAGCAAATGACCCTTTATCGGACTCAAACCAGCCCAGAAAACCTCCTTGGTTCTTGATCTACCTCGTACGCTATCGAACGGACTCGCGGGAATTTGGACGGAAAATGTAGCGGCGCCTGATTTCTTAAAATCCGGTGAGTGTGTTATAATAATGGCGGGGAAAACTCTAATTTGGGGTATATATATGACGCAGGGACCATTTCAGTCATTTCAGCATAGTTTGTGCAGCCGGTGTAAAAATAGTCCAGGGGCTGGTTGTGCAAACTTGTAATTCTTTTATAATAAAACAATGTGGGTCCTATTCGACGTACCAAACGGATTCGAAAAATTATGAAACTTGCGCCATTGAGTCCGAAATAAATTTTTCCAATAAAAACGAGTATAAATATGCATAACTTTCTCGAAAATAATTTATTTGGCAAATTCGATTTGTTTCGCGTGTTTTAGGTTGTGCCGGCTTGATAAATGAATAACGCTCACGTTTTAACAAGATATCCACTGTTTTCAATCCCAAGCAAGTTCAAGGAACTTTAAAAGTTATGGGAAATAAAAAATAATTATTTTGGCTCGTAAAATAAGTTTAAAAAAATTGTCGGTTGTTACATCTCATACCTCTAAAAAGGAATCGCGTCCTCACGATTTAGTTTAAGTTATCTGTCGGAACGGTGTCGGTGCAAAGGTGATGGTACTTGGTAACATATTCAGGTCTCACTAGGTTGCTTTAAGGGTTTCTCCTTGCCTGTGGGAGGGTACCTGGATGGTCTACCATAAATTGTCTCCCTTTTGATGATGTGGTGAGGTACAATGATTCCCTGCAGTAAGTTTAATATGGGTGAATTGTTTAAGTCTAAACTATGCGATGTTTCACAACTTTGTCAGCGTGGTCTCTCCTCAATTCCTCACGGTCTTAATCCAATATATGGTCCATATCCTCGTGACACAAAAGTTCAACTTGATATATGTAAGGTGGTAAAAGTGGCGTGTTGACTGGTATTCAAGATTTTTGTTTAGAAATTGAGTGTTTTCCTCTTCAGGGGAATAGATAAAAATTTTGTTTGAAAGTTTTGTTTGAGTAGTGTTTATACGAATTTGATCAAAATAACCTTCCAAGTATTACAAATTTCTTTGTTGGGGAAATTTGATAGTTACGTAAGATACAGTTTCAAAAGATTAAAAGTTTTGTAAAATGGGTTTTTAATCATGGTATGGATAAGGTAATTTTTTTTTGCAAAAACCTACGTTTGACATTTCTCAACAAAAGCTTGGTAAAGTTTGTCCAGAAGAATTTAACCATCAAAATAGGTATTTCAGAAAAATATAACTACGGTTTTCAAGGTTGAAATAAGAGCATTTTAAGAAAGATCCTTAAAAGTAAGAACACCAAAGAGGAAGGATAATTGAGCCCGTACGTCCACCTATGTTTCTAAATATCCAAAGGAAAGATCTAGTTGCCTATGCTGAGCGGGGTTCAATGTTTTATATCAGGCGACGCTCAAGGGTGCAAGTATCCAACTTGTTTAAACGGTACTAAACGGTATTTCGACCGAAATTTTTGTACTGGCGGTCCAGAAGGGATAACTTAGTGCTAAGAGGTACAATGACTTAAACGGTTGCATTGGCGACCTGAGAGGTATAAGCCAACTCGAAACTATGTTGGGAAATGTCTTTCCAGTTTACGAGGGGGGTTGGGTATTAATAGTTGCTAGGTAGGCTAAGATTTCTCAGTATTCCGGTGTAGAAGTCGGATCACATAAAAGAAAATCAGAGCTTTGCAATGAAGTGGGGCACATAAAAGAAAGGGGTTTTGAGTCGTTGTTGTTTATAACTCCTAGTGGGTAAAATGTCTCAAGAGCGATAGTATATTGATAACCTAATTCAACGCAGGCAGTAACAGTATGGGAATCTAATTGCATGGAACGAATGAGGTAACTTATTCTGTGATGAAATAGTATCAAGGCTTGGTAGGTTGTTATCTATAGTCTCAGGCGAAAGTGTGGAATCCATTCCTAAGGTTTGATCTATTTTCAAAAGGGAATATTGGCTATTCTGCTTATGAAGTAATAGCATGAAAACACATTTTGTTTTTCATGAAAGTAAATGGTTCACTTGGTGGTTGTAAAATCTTTTATAAAATAGTTTTGTAGAACTGTTCATAGAGTGATAGAGAACGATTTATCATTTATAAATTAACAACAAAATCATAGTTAAATTTGTGATCTAGTAGCAAGGTAAAGATTGGGTTGCACAATAACTTGTGAGGTGATTTGTAAGACAATGCATAAAGTAATAAGAAAATCATTTATTATCTGTAAATATTAGCAAAGCTGTAGTTTAATTAGTGATTCAGTAACAAAACAGTTTGTCTGGGGACAGTAAAATAGTTTTGGGAAATAGTGGCGAAATAATTTGTAAGATAATAATAACACAGTTTTATTATTTTAAATCAAACAGTGGCTAAATCAGCTCACAGGAGAGTAAAATGGTCCATAAGGCTGTAGTAAAACTAGTAGAATATTTGTAGCATAGTTTATAAAATTTCTGTGAAATTGCTCGTTGGTTTATGAAATAGTAGTAAGGTAGCGAATCGGTTTATCACTTAATAATAGGATAGCTGGTATAACAAGTTGTGAAACAATTTATAGACTAGCTGGAAAAACAATTCATTGTTTATAAAATAGTAGTAAAACCGCAGTTTGTGATATATTGGTAGACAGTAAATCGATTTATAAAATATTTGGTGGAATGATGTTAAGAAATGGATTCCGTGTTTATGAAATAGTTGTACGATCAAATTTTTTTTTTTGTTATTGTAATATAGTAGTAAAACATTTTGAAGGAAGACCGCAGAATGGTCGGCAAAATAATTGAAAATGGTTTGTATGTTAGATAGCGACACAGTCCTCTATGGACTCGATTTGTAATTACCAAATGCTCGAAAATAGTGTAAATATAGAACGTAATTAAAGATTGATGGTTTGTAGAAGTTGAAATAGAACGATATTGCTTAAGTGCGTAAATAACCAAAGGGGATGAGTCAAAATATGAGAGTAAAAACGAGGTAGGTTACGAATGTATTTGTGAATAAGGTAAGTATATACGAAGTTAAGGTAATGATTTGAAGCTATTTATATTGCAGTTAATATGCCCTATCAGCGGCGTCTATTAAAACGAAAATGTTGAATAATAAAACCTATTTAGGATGTGTAAAAAGGTAACAAATGCTATTAAGTGTGCTATAGTTGACGTCCTGCGGGTTATAGGCCCACGGTCAGAGTATAAAGGTGTGAAATGGATAATGATCTTTCGAGGTATATGGTTTATGATCCATGGTGTGTACAAAATCCTAATCAACAGAATTCAAATTATCTAAACCAGTATCAACTTTGAAATACGAACACAAGCTAACCTCGTAATCATAGTCAACACAGGTAACTCTACTTACCACCTAAGGTTAATGCTGTCTCATGAGTACTATTGTCTCCTTCATAGTCTTCAAGTTCGAATTCGCACGACTAACCATTAAGGTGTCCATTTCGATTGACGGGTCCTAAGGCAACTAATAATGTCATCAGACTCATCGGCTTATAGTGCGGTGTATTCGAGTTTTCTCACAAGTTGAGGGGCAGGGAAAACGTGATATGTGACCTAATGGCCTAGGGTAATACCAGAGTAGTAACGTCTTCAAAACTGGCTTTCGAATAGTATTCCTGAATAGTGTTTCCAAAATAATTATTCCAAAATAGTGTGTCTCAAAATGGTGTGTTCAAAATGGCATTTCCAAAACAATTCTCAAAATAGTATATCAATAGTGTATCCAAAACGGTTCTCAAAATATGGCATATGTTCAAAATAGTGTAACTAATGTTGACCGTCCAAAATAGTATTCGAAATGGTATGTTAGAATAGCGTTGTCAAAATAGTGTTCCCAAAATAACGTACCCAAAGTAGTCTTTCTCGAAATAACTTTTTCAAAATAACAGATCAGCATATTCATATATTTCGTAAAATAAATAGTGTATCTCGAAATGGTGTGTCCAAAACAGTTCCCAAAATAGTACATCAATATAATAAGTCCTTTAAAATAGCGAAAGCCAATGTTGACCGTACCAGATAGTATTAAAACAGTATGTTGAATAGCATACCCAAAATAACGCATCCAAAAATAGTTTTTCAAAAATATCATTTTCAGAATATCATTATCAATTTATATATATATTTCATAAAATAACGTATTGTTGTTCATTGTTTTATAAAAGGGGTATTAAGGTAGGCTACTGGTATTCCCGAGGGATAAGGGAAAAGTTAGTTATTTTTCCAAAAATAGGGGCTCGGGTTGCTACATAAGTTCCTAAAGCTTTTGTCGGGTTACAAACCGACCTATGGTAGGTTTTCTAGGTTTTTCCAAAGATTCATTGTTTACTTCGTTGTTTACTTCCATTAAGAGGTTCATCTTATAAGTTTCATGGGAGTGTCATTCTTAGACGACTAGTGATCTAACTTGGTTCATTCATTGAGTGTAAGGTTTGGGGTAACGGTGACTGTAACATAACCAAAAACAAAATGAGGCTAAAGAAGCAAAATCCAATCCACAACGAGACCCAAAAATCAAGAATTCAAGCAATCCAGATTCAATTAGAATTAAAACCAAATCCAAACATAGCCAATATCAAATCCAAACGTGGCCAAAATCAAATCCAAACGTAGCCAAATCAAATCCAAACGCACCAATAAGCTCAAATGGGCTTATTACAATCTTAAGAAGTTGCAAATAAGCAACTTGGATTCAAACGGTGCCAATCGGGTCTAACTCAACCTGATGCAAATTATGGTCAAACAGCGACAAATAGAAATTCCATATAAACGGAGAAGTATAGCGGTGCCAGAAGTATTACAGTTCATGAGGTGTTGTGATGCCAGTTTGTCGTGTGTGTGGGTAAACCTTCGTGATATTCCATGTTCGTTCACATATGCAAGACTTTTACCATTCCCAAAATTAAAAATAGAAGTCAACCCGAAGCATAATCCTGTTATAACTACCACCAGTATTGCAAAATTCATTTCTGAGACATAGGTGATCAGGCCATGTCCCCACTATCCTTGGTTGATTATAGGTGATCAGTCTACTCTCGACCGAGGATCAATGAATTTTGGAATACTCAGTTTAGTTATACTAGTACTATGTTCCTTACATTGGAATCATTTTAAAAACCACAACAGGTGTCCAAACTTGAAATCAAATAATGTGGTTATGCAAGGAAATTGCGTAACTCCGCGATAGGTTCGGTGCAACGACGTAAGTATATGAAAATATTTATAGTGAGCAGTGAAAATGGGGTGAAATACAAACCATCAAACAGCAAGGTATACATCTCATCGATTATAACATTTCGGTCATATGATTTAAGTTTTCGTAAAAATAGTTATAGTCTGGGTTTTTGAAAATCCCAGTTCCCGAAAATACCCAGTTCTCTATAACCTGTGGCTCTGATACCATCTGTAACACCCCGAAATCGGATCAGCGGAAACATACGGGTCGGGGGTGTTATGGAATAGTTATCACAATCACAAGGTACAAAGAACGGTTTTACTTAAACCATTTTAGAAGAAATTTCATAATTGAAAACATTCAATTTACATTATTTAAAATAGTGCAGAAAATAAAGTTTCATAAAAGGATTTAAAGTGGTCCCAAATAGTTTCCTGAGTCTTCTATGACCATGTCATGCCCTTCGCCCTGAGATATGCAGCGGAAAAGATTTCACCCTGAGATAAAACATGCTAAAAGTCAACACAAAGGTTGAGTGAATTCATAGGTTTAAATAAAACAGGTAATCACAATGTTTCAAGTTATATAGCACACTCGTGTTGCCTACCCAGTCAACATGGATGAGATGGTCAATCCAATAGGCCTATAAACTATATTCACGCTCACTTGCAAGGGCGGTACTCAGTGCTTATAAGATATTTCACATAGTGGCTAATGCTTCACTCACAGTACCAGAAAAGTAGAAATGACTAATGCTTCACTCACAGTACCGTGAAAGTATAAGTGTTGTTCCAGCATAATTAAAGTTTCAGATAGCAGAAAACGTAGTTTTTATTTCAAAGTATAGTTTTCAAACAATTGTGATCATAGTCAAAACAGTAGCATGTATCTCACCCCAAGTAGCTTATATAACAGTTATGCAAGTAAAAAGTGGGGGTATGAACTCACCTGAGTATGCAGCAATGCATGATATCACTAATATCACAACTGGCATCAAGTAGTAAGGCACGATGATATCAAAAGTAGTGTACAACGGCACTGGATCGGCACAACCTAGTATATGACTAATATATCTCAGCAATCACCTTAAAGGAATTTTTAAAAAAATTCTCGTATTTGAAAATGAAAATGTTTTATTTCAATGGTGTTTGAGTTAAATAAAGTTTAAGACTCGTGTGGATCCGAGATGTTAAAATAATAAAAGTCGGTAAATACGAATGTATATGAAGAAAGATTAATGATGAGAAAAGAGGAATTAAAATTAAGAAATGAATAATAAGGAAAGACGAACAGAAAACATCAATAGATTTTTTTCGGTATTTTACCCTTTTCCCCAAATTTTTGGTAAAAGGGTTAATTCACCCCGGTAAAATTCATTACTCCAAAAAACGTTGAGGTACAATGGATGAGGGTGACATCCCTCATCTCAGTCCCTTAGGACACTTACTGACACTTATATAAGAATGACAAACCATTCTTATAACTGACAAAATGAACCTACCAATAATGACAAAAGTAAATAAAACATTACAATACTACTCAAGAAAAGTACTTGAGCCATCTACATCTTTATAGCAGTCCATTTACTTCCATGAAGAATCCTTCAACTTGCCCAATCAAACCCATTTGCAGCTTCTATTAGTATTATGCATGGGGCATAATCTAATAACCTAATAAGAGTGGTATCCGTAGCAAATGAAATTTGAAACTTAACCAGGGTATAATCAACCCTAACTTCCAGCATTTGATGACTTGACCCAATCTTCAAACCAATTCGAATGGAGCACAAGAAGACACCCTGAAGCAAGTCACAATGATACACCACACTGATCACAAACCCCTGAGGTACAAATCCATAGGCATGTGATCACATCAACACTATGACAAGATTGTTAGTACCACTTAGCTGCCCAATGCAACCAAGATGAGAGTGCAAGACGATGGTAACAAATCTGCCATAGACTAACACAAGAAAACTTCCAGCAAATACGAACCAAAGACCCAAGTAGAATCAGCAAACATGTCCATGATGGTTCGAATAGCACTTGACAAATCATCACCACTAGGGTTAAGCAACCCTAACTTCCAATTAACCAAACCACACCGACCTCATGATCAGAATTGTGTTCCAAGAAGTAGATCGGTCCCAAGCAGAAAAACATTATGTAACGATCCAATGCAACCAGCAGCATATAGAAATCATGACAAGATAGATCGACCATAGACTTGAATAAGGTTTGAGCAAACCTTAACATACAGCAGCAGCCTCGAATCCCAACAGCAAGGAATCGAAACCCTAACTTCCACTATATCCAAACTAGCCACTCTCCCAAAACCCACGATCAGAATACAATCATCCAAACGGAACTTACCATGACCAAAACCCTAACAAAGGGTTAATTGCATGTAGATAGTATCGAACCCAGGAAGGAATCGAATAAACAATACAGGATAATCAAAATCGAAACCCTAAAAAATTATTAGGGTTTCGACACCAGCATCTTGATCGCACCATAAAATAAGCCAAGTATAATCCATATGCGATCCCAAAACCACCCAGAATAATAGATATAGCAATTAAGAACAGGCCAGTAACCGACTTTAAATAGCAAATAGGTATGTCGGTTGAATGACCAGATCTAAACTAGAATAACGAAACCCTAAATAGTATAATATACCGATTAGAAAAACTAAGTCGGTTTAGGAGTGGATAGATCAAACCCTAAACGATTACACGATTAGGGATTTAGGGTTAATAAATCAGGGACGATTTGTAGTATAATCAAGAATTTAACCAGCCCTCCACCCTTGCAAACCAGATTCAATATTGTTAGATCAGTAATCCCAGCAAAGATTAAAGAAAAAACATAAAAGATTGGACGAATTATGGCCAGATTTGCAAGGGTGGGAGAGGAGGCTGGAAATCGCCCCTTTTTTTTAGGAGAGAATCGTGTTAGGGTTGGCCTAGTGGATTTTTTTCGGTATTTTACCCTTTTCCCCAAATAATTGATGAAATATCGAAATTTTGGAAGAAATTATATATGTATCGAAAAGGTTTTTAGGTTATTTGAATAATCATAATTGATTAAATTATAAAAGGTTTTATCGAAATTTGGGCATGATGCGCCCGTTTAGAAAACATTTCCCAGTCATTACGACTTTTGAATACAAGTTTTATTATCTCATTTTACAAGTTAAATATATCTAGTTGAACCCTATTATTTGCGTATATATTTGTTAATAAGTTTGTCGTCTAATTTGTTTATGTTTTCCAAATTAATAACCGAAACACCATATTGAATAATAATTAATTAAATAAATAACAAAACAAATAAGTACAAGATATAATGCCCCATGTGTATTGGGCTTCGGCCTAATATTCATCTCACACTTATTGGGCTTTAATTGGGCTTTCGGGCCCAAGTTATTACTCTTAACCATTTAGGACTCATTCGAGTCAAAACTGACTCGACACCAACCCGAGGTTTTCAAACCTCGAGTCTTACTCGATTGAGACTCACTTGAGTCTCGACTAGACTCATTCCAACTTGTCGTGTCCCTTTTGGGTCACGGCTTAATCATATTTGAACTAAATTAAACATTAGACCTTGGCCGTGACTCATTGACTCATGGCTCGAGTCAATAAGCCAACCAAATCCAAATATTAACACAACACAATAAATACAACCAAGCCATGTTAAGCCGTGACTAAAATGAGTTTTTCCCGAGCCAAAGGCTCTCGATCAAATTAGTATACCATAAATCTAATCTTAACACAACCAGAACATTGTGGCTATGCCGTGACTCATTTGAGTCATGGCGCGAGCCATTTCACAAAATCAATTTAATCCAAGTCCAACACAAGTACATCGAGGCTTATGCCGTGACTTATTTGAGTCACGGCTTGAGCCCATCCAAGCCAATAGGCTTCTCGGATGATCAACAACACAACGAAATCCCACTTTGAACCAATTCCAAGTCCTAGCTCGGCACAAACCTGGGGCCTCGCCGTGACTCTTTTAAGTCACGGTTCGAACCCAACTCGAGCCAAAGGCTCTTGTTTTCAATCACAATCAACACAGCCAATACGCAACCTACATCCAAAATTATTACAACAATCCAAATCAAATATCCAAACGCAATACAATAAATAATTTAAATCAAGTCGAATAAAAAATAATCACAACCAAATCGAATTAAATAAAAATTAAAACTAAATCTACAACTGCCTAATCCTAAACCCAGTACTGCCGTGACTCACTGAGTCATGGTCAAAGCGTCATACGAGCTTGGGGCTCTCGGCTTCAACCACCAGGACAACGCTACAACAATAAATAATAAATTAGAATAAACGAAGTAAATAAAAATAAACAACTCCATACATATTTTTGAGAAGTTCTTACAAATACAACCATTGTCTTATGTTTTGCAGGCACATTTTACAGTATTAAAACTAGAGCATATAAGATCCCAGATATTAATAAGAGAAAAGGTAATTTAAACCCAGTTAATCAAACAAAAACACCAATAACAGTTCAAGTTTATTCTAACTGCAATAAAAAAAATTCTTTCAGAGCTTCCTAACAATGTCGATAATATTCCATAATTTAATTGGATTGATCAAACAACACCAGATCATCAAGCCGTGACTCCCATGAGTCACGACTCACCACTTATTCGAGACCCACATCAATTAGTTAACCTCAAGACACCATTAATGCCGATCATTCAACAAGACAGAATCACAGGGACGAACATATGCTAAAATAACGAGTTAAATACAAAATAAATAAATATAGCCACGAGTGCGTGAGTATAGGCGTTAAAATGATAAATCCACACGAGTTTTATTAATATATATTTTTTTTAAATTTAACCATGAATCGTTTTATCTTTTTTTGAATAACTCGATTAGGGTTTAAGTAAATCGAAAGAAATAAAAGAGTGAGGGCGCGTGATCCTTACTAGTCGAAAGAGAAGGGTGGGAGAAGGTTCTTGGGTTTTAAAGGTCTCTTAAAGTTAGTGTTGCTGACATTGTTGAGTGTCACACCTCGCCAATGGCGGAAACGCGAGTGCAACATCATGGATATCATCACAACACATGGCGTCTATATAGAGAATTACTACATGCAAATAAATAAAGCAAAGTACAGACACAAAGTGTCGTAACGATACCCCAAAATAAAATAACCAAAAACAATCTCCAAAGGTATCTTCATTAAAACATAAAGTAAAAATGAAAGACGTTCAAGTAACGCAAACAAAAATCCAACTTATTCCAATTAAAACTTAAAAATAGTCATCCTCAAATGCAAACTAGTCTCTTCTAGTCACGTCCTTCTACCTTAGCCTTAGAATGCTCACCTGAAAATGATGCTTAAAAACGTCAACATAATGTTGGTGAGATTCATAGGTTTAAGACACACAAAACATTTCTCCGATAATAGTTCACTATGATTACAAAACATAGCAGGACAGTAAAAATAGTTATCACACAACTAGCATGCAATTGGGACGGAACGTGCCCACCGATCCAAGTATAAATTGGGACGGAACGTGCCCACCGATCCAAGTATAAATTGGGACGGAACGTGCCCACCGATCCAAATACCACCACAATTGGGATGGAACGCGCCCACCGATCCAAGAAAATGGGTAAATTAATAACCTCCGATCGGACCACACAGAAATAATAGTGAGTATAACTACTAGAACTACTACTCTCCAAATGGATAATGGGAGCATAGCTACCCTCCAAATGAACCACACATAATCACCACAATATTCTCATAACATGCAGTATACGTATAATAACAATTACAAGTCCATCCATTTTACAACCACATAATCACAGTAACTCAAAAACATTTAAACACAAGCATCATTCCCATCCCAAGTTAAAACAAAGTTAAAAATGGGACTATGAACTCACCTCAACCTTGCAGCTTCCAAATTATCCACACACAAATCTATACAAACAAAACAATACCACATTACACGCGACCAAGCTAAAAGCTATAGTCCATGTAACACATATATGATGGATGTCTGAGGTTCATATAACCGACCATGGATTACCTAGACTCCATACTAATAACTACCAAACACCTATACTCACTAAATCCCTTAAATAAAACATCTCAAAAAACACAGATTTTTAGGGTACTTTCACCCACATAAAATCACGACCAAAAATCATCCACAACTCACACAAAAAATTCACCATGATCCTTCATAAGCATACAAGCTTCTCCCAGAAGGCCATGCATTAAAAACACACACAAGTACCCAATGAAAAATCAAACATGAAAATTATCTAGATTCGGATCTGAACGCACACCAAAAAGTTTTGACCTAGTAGACATACTTGTACATCTTATTATCGTCCAATTTTCGCGGGGAAGTCAAAGATAATATAGAACTCAATTCCACCAGAAGGGCTAACCCAAACTACAATTTTTAAACCACTTTTGATCTCAATACTTCTAACCTAAATTTGTCTTGGTTTAACTGTTTTGACACCTTAACTTATAAAATTCGTTTGACTAACTTCCAGACCTCGAAAACACTCGTGGCCGGACTTTTTGGAAAGCTCTTTCTCTGAACTACAATTTATACATAAAATTCGTGATGTAACTCATTTTCATATATTAAATATCATCGAATCTCTACAGCCTTAATATTATGTCAGAATCTTAACTAATTAATTATCAAGTTTTAAACCCTAATCTCATCACCAATCAACATAATATTACTAATTAATGATCCAAATATGTTTTATAATAATAATTTACATATTTTAACATAAACCCTAATCCATCATATTATTGCTACATGAATCATAAAAATTAATTAAGCATAAGTATTAAAGATTATACCTTAATTCTTGAAAGATGAAAACCCTAAAAAAAATTTCTCTTCCTATCTTCTCCTTGACTTGGCCGATTTTCACAATAGGGAGATTAGGGTTGTTTTGGTTTTGTATTTGTAGTGCTCTATGGAGGATTCTAGATAACTCTTAATTAGGTAAGTGTATTTGATATCAAATTTGGTTTCCTAAATCCCCTAAAAACCCTAGATCGGCCGCCCCATATAATATATATATATATATATATATATATATATATATATATATATATATATATATATATATATATATATATATATATATATATATTTTAAATTTAATTATTACACTTAAAACCATGTACTCTTGATATTTTATAAAAAATCCTATACCGAACTTAACACCTTACGTGATAAACTTTCGTTTTTACGACAACCCGAAAAAATATCATTTTCAAAATAAAGTTTCCAAAAATAGATTTTCACACTTATATTTAATATAACCCATAAAAACAACCTCCACGTAACTTACTAACGCTTAAATATTTGAACGGAGACTTGTTACGCAAAATCACAAAACACCAAAACTACACAAGTCATTTCTACACCACCAAGGCGATCAAAATGAACTTATCCCAAAATTCAACGCTACTCAAACATGACGAAAATCTCACACCAAGGGATTTAGTGCTAACACACGTACATATACCGCTCATATACCACATATATACCACATATAACACATAATACACACCAAACAAAAGTTAGATAGGTTGAGACTATTAGTCAAACTAACCTGCTAAAATTACGGTTGTTACATCATCCCCCACTTAGGGAAATCACGTCCCGAGATTTAATAGCTCGTCTCATCAACCTTCTCAGCAAACAACTTCGGGTACTTGAACCTCATCTGATCCTCACGTTCCCAAGTAAACTCAGGACCACGCTTGGAATTCCAACGTACCTTCACCAATGCTATCTTACCACGCTTCATACTCTTGACCTCTCGATCCATAATCTCAACATGTTCCTCCACAAAATGAAGAGTCTTATCTACCTTATTCTCATCTAATGGAACATGCAAACTAGCATCCGCCAAACATTTCTTCAGATTAGATACGTGGAATGTATCATGCACACTACTTAATTCCTCAGGCAATCTCAACCGATATGCCACAAGTCCAATCCTCTCCGTAATTTCAAACGGTCCTACATACCTTGGTGCTAATTTGCCTTTCTTACCGAAACGCACAACACCTTTCCAAGGAGACACTTTCAACATCACAAGATCACCAACACTAAACTCCAAGGGCTTACGGCGATTATCCGCATAACTCTTTTGGCGATTTCTTGCTGCCTTAAGTCTTTCCTTAATCTGAAATACCTTATCCGTAGTCTCTTGCACTAGTTCAGGACCAATTAGTTGGCTTGTTCCAACCTTTGCCCATAGAATAGGTGATCTAAACTTCCTCCCTTACAACATTTCAAATGGAGCACATCTAATACTGGAATGCTTAAATATTTGAACGGAGACTTGTTACGCAAAATCACAAAACACCAAAACTACACAAGTCATTTCTACACCACCAAGGCGATCAAAATGAATTATCCCAAAATTCAACGCTACTCAAACATGACGAAAATCTCACACCAAGGGATTTAGTGCTAACACACGTACATATACCGCTCATATACCACATATATACCACATATAACACATAATACACACCAAACAAAAGTTAGATAGGTTGAGACTATTAGTCAAACTAACCTGCTAAAATCACGGTTGTTACATTAAGACTGCTCAGGAAATACAACAACTTATTAATGCTGCTGGTTACAAAGTTAATACTGCTAATGGAAGATTAATGCTGCTGCAAGATTAATACTGCTAGAACACTTAGTATTGCTATTATGTTATTAATGTTGCTAGTGTATTAGAGTCAGTTATTATGTAAAGTATGTTTAGATAAATATAGAAAATATTCTATAAATATTTATCTTGTATAGGAAGTTATTGTAAGCCGACTATGACTCCTTAGCCTATAAAAGGAGGACCTAGAGCATAGATGAATAGTTAGTCATGCGGCTTTAAAATAGTTTTTCGATTTACTTCAAGGTTTTGTAACCCCAATACTCAGAGAGTATTCGTATTATTAATAATATTGAAGTGTTTAGTGTGATATTCATTGTTCATTATTTAGTTCTTCTTAAGATCAAATACAAGATTCCGCATTGTGTTTGATAAGTTACAAGGCAGTTTCTATACCTAGTTGTGTTAGATTTATCTAGCATAGCTAAACCTTTACAAGCTAAGGGATTCGATCAAGTGCTCAACTGGGATCAACAAGTGGTATCAGAGCTTGTGATATAGAGACTATGAATCAAGAAGAACATGTAGGATCGTTTATAGCTCAATGGAAGACATGGACTCAGAATCTACTCACATGATTACTGCATCAAAGGTCCCCATGCTCAAGCCTGGAGAATATGAGCTATGAAGGATGAGGATAGAGCAGTACATCCAGATGGTTGATTACTCTATGTGGGAGGTCATAGAGAATGGTAATCAACTACCTAAGACTGAAACTTCTGCTGAGGGTGTTATTACTATAATGCCTATCAAGACTGCTGAAGACAAGGCTCAAAGAAGGCTTGAAGTAAGGCCAGAAATACTCTTATGATAGGGATTCCTAATGATCATCAGCTGACCTTCAACCATATCAAGGATGCTAAACAGTTGCTAAAAGCAATTGAGACAAGATTTGGAGGGAATGTTACAACCAAGAAGACAAGGAAGAACCTTTTGAAGAAACAATATGAAAATTTTACTACTCCAAGTTCTGAAAATCTTGATCAAACTTTTGACAGGCTTCATAAACTCATCAGTCAATTGGCACTTGTAGATGTCAAAATTTCTCAAGAAGATGTCAATGAAAAGTTCCTGAGAAGCTTATCACCAGAGTGGAACACACACTATGGTATGGAGAAACAAGGATGATCTTGATACTATGAGTTTGGATGATCTGTACAACAACCTTAAAGTTTATGAACCTGAAGTTAAAGGGTCATCTAGCTCATCAACAATCACACAAAACTTAGCTTTTGTGTCCTCCTCAAACAACAGTTCTAGCAGTCCTAATGAAGTAGTTAATATTGCTCATGGAGTTAGTACTGCTGGCACTCAAGTTAATGCTGCTGGGTCTACAACCCTTGATAACTTGAGTGATGCTGTTATTTATGCTTTCTTGGCTGGTGCATCTACTAATTCTTGAAGAGATGGACTTGAAGTGGCAGATGGCAATGTTGACTGTGAGGGCAAGAAGATTTTTGAGCAGGACTGGAAAGAATCTAAAGATTATTGGGAAGGATACCTTGAGTTTTGACAAATCCAAGATTGAATGCTACAACTGTCATAGGAAGGGTCACTTTGCTAGAGAGTGCAGGGCACCAAGGAACCAAGACAACAAGAGTAATGAAGTTTCAAGGAGAGCTGTACCTATGGAAACTACAAATTCTACAGCTTTGGTGTCTCAATGTGATGGTCTTGGAGCATATGACTGGAGTGATCAAGCTGCTGAAGGACCTAACTTTGCTCTTATGGCCTACTCTTCTGCATCAAGTTCTGATTCTGAGGTATCTAACAATTCTAGTTGTTCATATAAGTCTTGTTTAGATACTGTTGAAGAACTTAAGGCTAGGAATGCAAAGCTAATGGAAGAGGTAAAAATGTTAAAATTGGACAATTTAGGCTATAAGGTAGGTCTAAAATCTGTTGAGGAAAGACTTGACTTTTTCAAACAAAATGAGTTAGAGTATGCAGAAAAAGTAAATGTTCCTGAAAGTAAGCTTTTTGTAAAAGAAAATGAAGTTAATGTACTTTCTAAAAGATTAGAAAAGGCTGAAAAAGAAAAAGATGCAGCTTATAAGGAATTAGAAAAACATCAGGTTAAGATTAATAAGCTTGAGTTTGCATTTGAAAGTGTTCATAAGACAATTGAGAGTCAGTTAATGAGGAGAGGTAGTGGCATAGGTTATCATGAAGTTCCTCCTTTAATAACAAGCAAGTATGTACCTCCTATTCCAGAATTGTCCTGTCTGAGTGAGTCAAATGTTATGTCTTTAGGAGAAAGTAGTGAATCTAATGAGAACAAACCTAAGACTGAAACAAAGTATTCTGATGCACCTACTATTGAGGATTGGGTGTCTGATGATGATGAGGAACAAGAAAAGGATATACCTAAGGTTAAGAGTGTACCAGACAAACCTAGAGTTGAACAGATTAACTTTGTCAAACCTAGTTTTGGGGATAAGGTGTCTAAGAAATTTGTTAAGCACACTGAGCAACCTAGGCAAATCACAAACAGGCCTAGAGGTAACCAGAGAAGTTGGAATGGTATGATATCTCAAAGGTTAGGAAGTGATTTTGAAATGATCAATGAGGCTTGTCATCACTGTGGTAGTTTTGAACACTTACAAGAAAATTGTTATTACTATCAAAAACCAGTGTGGAATTATGCTAGGAGGGTGAATCATAAAAGTTTTTCTAAAAATACTCACCCACATGCTAAAAGAAACATGGTTCCAAGAGTAGTACAAATGAGATCTGGTGTAGTATCAGTTACAACTGCTGATCAAAATGTTTCAAACCAAGCAGTAGTAACTAATACTGATAGGTCAGTTAGTACTTCTAACACCAAAAGGACAGGGAATGGTGCAAATAAGTTTTCAAAGTTTTCAAACAAAGCACATTCCACTGTAAAAAAGCCCATTCAAAAGCCAACAACTATTAGTGTTGCTAAGGCAAAAGCAGTAGTTAATACTGCTGAGCCAAAAGTAATAACTGATACTGTTTTGGGAAATCATTTTTATGTTGTGAAGTCCTCAACTTGTTGGGTCTGGAAAACAAAAATTAATGTTTTAGATCATGTTTTCAGAAACAGCAGTGCATCTATAATTTTAAAGAGATTTGATTATGTAGATGCACAAGGCAGATCCAAATAAGTATTGGCTTGGGTGCCCAAAATGAACTGATTTTCTTACTTTATGTGTAGGGCAATCCACACGTGGAATTGGAAGATAAAGGAGTATTTGGCAGTGAATGCTCAAGGCACATGACTGGAAACATATCATATCTTAAAGATTTTGAAGCTATTGATGGTAGATATGTTGCTGTTGGGAGCAATCCTGTAAAACCCTGATTTTCTCATCATTTGAATTTCCCAAATTACCTCTCTAAATTGAATTTTACAATAACTAAGTAAATTAATATAAGAATTATGAATTACCTAACCTAAGTTTATAATAAACTAATTAAATGAATATAAACTTACCTTATAATAAAAAATTACATAATCCCTAAACTAATAGAAATATGAAAATGACACTTACATATCCTAAAGAACAAATAATCTCACATGACTAAAAGATGTATGGACCGATTCATAAATTTTGTGCACACACATTTTAAATTCGAATTAGGGAAACAATACATTTGATAATTATCTTCTTATCACCTCACATAATATCAGCTGAATCACACCCCATAATCTCGACATAATCGCCAACTCAATCAACCCATAATTTTGATTGATACTTGCCTAGTTTAAAATCTCCTTACACGTTTCTATTAAAATGATATTCACCTCTTCCTTTTTTCTCCCATATGAACGCTTAGAAAGCAAAGCACACACATCTCTCCCTTTTGCTTCATACGTGACCATTAAAAACAAAAACTCACACCAACATCAACTAAAATCCAACCCATTATTCTCGTTAAACTGAGATCTCGACTAAGGCTTTGAAGGTTTAGTTCGTGTTTTAGTTCAACGGGTTTTAGTTCGTAGAAGATATTGGTTCGAAGAGAGTTTTGGTTCTGATTCATGTGTTCGAGTTGTCCTAGCCGCGAGTTTGGCTCAAGTGTGGTTTTGGTTTTGGCTCGAAAGGTGTTGAGTCTCGGTGCTTGTGTTCTTTGATTCGACCCTTTTAAATCGTCCTTGAGGTATCTCAAATCTTTTCGACACCCATATTACGCATAGTCATAGATAAAGCATGCTATACAATCGTGCAAGGGTTGTCTCGTTTATATGTAGTACGAATAACATAGTAAGAAGTTACATAAAAATAGGAAAATCATGAAACGCTTATGTCGATCTTTTTCTGTTATGGACCCTTCGTATCTGTTGTGATATACGTTTTTATTTCGGCTTTGCGACACTCTTTTCAAAACAGAAAATAGACATAAGTATGTGTAACATGGTCGATCTCTATTCGGTTTTACTCTTCGAATGCGTATGATATAATATTGAATCGGGTTATTTGGGACGTTTATATGGCGACTAAGAATAAGTTTAGAAACTGGAAATAAAGTTAAGTATATAAAATAAGGGTATACGTGATCAGTTATGTGTGTAAGGTGGTAATATGTTTTTGGGCTCGTGGAATACAAAGGTGCATGCATGTGTGGGTGTAATGAACAATAATCACTATTCAGGAGGTCGGGGGAACTCAAAATAAAGATTAAACATGGTATTATTAGGTTAATGAATGGGGGAAGGTGTGTGTGACTTCTAGAGAGAGAAAGTGAAACACACACACCTCCAAGTGATACAAAGAATTCCCACCCTCCTAGTTGAGACTAGGAGGGTATTTATACTAAAATACAAGCTACTCTTTGACCTATTGGCAAGACTAGCCCTTGTACTTAATTACTATGCAATTCCCGAGTATAACAATACTTTAAAGGCTAACAATCTCTCCCCAAAGTGATATTATACGGGAATTGCTTACAACGTTCCCTAAAAGTAAATTTTAAATACAAAACATAAGCGCAGCAGCAGCTCTGAGAATGGTCTTCAAACTTCATTACTTCGTTCAGCTTGTAGAATCTTATCAGCTGCCATTTCTTTACTTGCAGAAGAACAATGTGAGCTAATCTAATTAGGGGAAAGGATATTGGTGATTAAATCTAGCTTTTCACTCTCCCCTAATTAGTGCTCTCCCCCAAACTAACAACCTTTCTGATGAATGCTCTGAATTTTGAAGAATTCTTTTGATAAATGAATGCCCTGAATTCTGAAGAAGTCTTTTGTTAAATAAATGCATTCCTTCTTTAGTCTTCTAACACGCAGTGGATAACGTCTTTAATCTTTCTAACACGCAACGGAAAATGTAGAACAGACTGTAGGCTCGACCTTCTTCATGATTATCCGTTCGGGGGAATAGATTATCAACATCTTCATCTCATAAAATGCATCCCAGTTACGTCCTCGATGTACACATTTCTCTCCCCTGATGATTACGATTCATCGAAATCAGCATAATGTTGTGTACGTGAAGTATTAACTAGAGGCACTTTATCATTAACCATAACAGCTCGTGAGAAGATGTAGATAAATCCAATCTACTAATAATACCATTTGAAATGTCTAACTCTTTATCAACTCCCTGTATCAAAAACAACGGCTTTATGTAGTGACTATTGATGGAGAAAACCCACTATGACGAATTTGAGACTGAAGTAAAATAACCCAAACTTGTGACTTACACTTGCACTGTTGTATGACTAAGAACCTATACTGAGCACTACAACGTAACTCCTTAAAGCATAGGTCGTTTCATATACCCATCCAACCTTCCTTAACTGTATATGAACTCATCTTGAATTATCCACAGCATTTTGTGACACTTGAGCACTACAACGTAACTCCTTTAAAGTGATAGTTGTATTCTGTGAGCACAACAACGTAACTCCTTACATCAGGTATAACTAGACAAATCAAGTCTTAATCATTCAATAAGCGTCCAAGCAAGGATCTCGAAGAATCATGCATCCAACGAACCCCGATATCTTCAAGATACTAAGTACACGCACCCGTGATATTCCACTTCAACTTCAAATAAGTAATAACGAATCATCATCCTTGTAGTCACAGTTGATAACATCCAAATTTAGCCATTGTCATTTGATTGTGAATCTTGATCAGGATCTTTTAAGCTATACGTGGTGTTTTGAGGATGTAGGCCAATAATATTTTTTGTGATTTCGGTGTGGTGCGAGTTTGAAATATGCCTTTATTTTCAATTCTAAACATGCTAGGAAAATTTGAGTTTTAGAAATTTTTACGCCAAATTTTGCCAAAAAATTTGAATTTTGACCTAAAAATTTGAATTTTGGGCCAAAATTTTCATCGTTACACCATAATTTGAATTTAGCGTAAAAATTGACCATTTAGTCACTCCTCGAAATTTGAATTTTTTTTTTTTTTTTTTTTTTTTTTTTTTTTTTTTTTTTCTGGCATACTCTATTAAACTTTCACAAACTCGGTTAGGGTTTTGTGGCTCAAACTCGATTAATCATTCAGTCCATAAACTTAGTTACGTCTAAAGTCGAGGAGATGAAACTCGAGCAAAGACTTTCCAACTCGAGCAATTCAGATTCGAGCAAAAATCTCCAACTCGAGCAATTCAAACTCGAGCAAAATCTCCTAACTCGAGCAATTCAAACTCGAGCATGAACTTTCCAACTCGAGCAATTCAAACTCGAGCAAAATCACCCAACTCTAGCAATTCAAACTCGAGCAAAATCTCCCAACTCGAGTACCCAACTCGAGGAAACTTCACCTAACTCGACTACCCAACTCGAGTACCCAACTCGATGAATTCCAACTCGACTAAGTGAACTCAGTAAGTGAACTCGACTAAGTGAAGAAATAGTCTAACTCGACTAATTTCACCTCGAGTAGATCAGCCAAACTCGATGAAATGAACTCGAGCAAAACACTTCAACTCGAGTAGATCAACCAAACTCTACTAATTTCACCTAACTCAATGAAATAGTCACTGAACTCGAGTAAAAGTTCACCGAACTCGAGCAAAGAACTCGGATGAACAATAACCGCACCAAAATCATTTTTTCACCTCAAAACCCCATTATTCGCCCCTGGTTAGCTCTGATGCCAATTGTAATGAACAATAATCACTATTCAGGAGGTCGGGGGAACTCAAAATAAAGATTAAACATGGTATTATTAGGTTAATGAATGGGGGAAGGTGTGTGTGATTTCTAGAGAGAGAAAGTGAAACACACACACACCTCCAAGTGATACAAAGAATTCCCACCCTCCTAGTTGAGACTAGGAGGGTATTTATACTAAAATGCAAGCTACTCTTTGACCTATTGGCAAGACTAGCCCTTGTACTTAATTACTATGCAATTCCCGAGTATAACAATACTTTAAAGGCTAACAGTGGGTCATTCAAATCAAAAGGTAGAATGTTAAGGGTCTGTGTTGGTTGCGTTAATAAAAGATTGCCTGCAATGTGAGTCGTATTTATGGAGGTCGAATAGGGAGAAGTAGAGTTTGAGGATTGTTATTTTATGTAATGTTAATTGTGTGTCGTGGTGTGTTTTATGTGCTAAAAGGGGTGTCGTGTGTGTGATCAATGGTGTCGAGTCTAAGGATTTGAAACACAAGGAAAACTAGTGTCGAATGTGGGAGGGTGTGTTTGTTCGAAATGGATTGAATTGGTTTAGTTTTGTCTCGCTAAAAAAATGGTTAATGAGAAAGAGTCAAAAGGGGGTTTCGGGTTAATTTAATGTCGAGTTGGGTTTTCTAATGAAAGAAATACGTTTAAATTTGCATGGGTATATTAATGAGTGCATGAAATCTATAAACTTAGGAAATTGTCAACTATGCACATTTTAGACCCTGAACTTTGCTAATTGACATTTTGAACCCTAAACTGTAATGTCGATCATATTAAGTCTTAAAGTTTATTTAATTATCATTATAACCCTAAAAATTACTAATTCGGGAAACTTACTAAATATGGAAAGTTACTAATTATGGAAAGTTACTTAATCTGGAAGATTACTAAATATAGAAACTTACTAAATATGGAAACTTACCAAATATGGAAACATGCTAATTTTGGAAACCTGCTAAAAATAGAAAGTTACTAAAAATAGAAGGTTACTAAAAGAGGAAAGTTACTAAAAATGGAAAGAAGCCCTAATATGTAATAAGAACAACATCAATGAGTAAACAACTTATAAAACAAGTTATTAATAAGTACTACTATATCATGTGTAGATTCTGAAGAGGAGTATTTCCCATTATGTGATCCTTTCCTTATTCGGCTTTTCATTTACTCAAGGTACGGATATTCTGACCTTACTTTAAGGTTTCCTTTGAGACTTACAATCTAGAGATATTATGAGCTTTCTGATATGACACTTATGATATGAAACCCTTTGACATGAACCATAGTTATGAACCTTCATTATGAACCTTTGATATGAACCTTTGATATGAACCTCGCTATGAACTTTTGGACATGAACCTTTGCTATAAACCCTTGATGTGATTATGATGGCTCTTATTATGTATTCTGTATCTGTATCACTAGTCATGGGGGTTCCATGAACATATCATTGATGCACCAATGGCATGACTCTAGGGTGGTCGAGTGATGTTCCACCCCATCCCTTTTATTATGTAATATGTATGGCCTCGATGATTATGATTTTCTGCAGGGGCGTATGGATGCATCCTAGTTCTGGATCTGTATCTGTTACATATGTTGTGTATGTGTTTGTATCTGGTGTATGGTAATTGTATGCAATACATGCCATACACACATGGGAGTTCGATACTCCATTTATGTTACTTAAGAGGTCTCCCCTCTTTTGATTTATGAGAAGTGAAGACTATGTTATGTTTGAGCCAATGGTATTATGATTCTTGTTTATGCAGGCGACCGCATAGATTCCTATTACTTAACCTATACACTATGTTTCCCTTACATTATATTATGCCTACTTATGTTTCCCCATTGTACTTCATTTGAACTTCATTTATATTTCTGTTCTCTATTATCATATATCTATTCATTGGGCTTTTTAAGCTCAGCCGCATTTCTTTTCACCGCGGCAGGTTTTAGAGGGAAGTTGGGATATGAGTGAAGAGTGCATAAGAGCTCTTAGAGGACTACACCTTTGATAACTACCTTGGATTAGAGTTGACTTGGAGATTTTCATTACCAGACTATTTGTACCTTGTTGCAATCCTTGTAGTTCATTTACCTTAGATTTCATTTGTAACCTTTGAATTTAATTGTATTATTAAAGTCTTCCGCTTGTGTTCTGTTTGACACCATGAATGTGATATCTTAACCCTTGTTAGGTTGGGGTGTTACAAATCCCAAAGGAGGGAAAATCACTGGTAAAGGTACAATAAAAACAGGAAAATTAGATTTTGATAATGTGTGCTTTGTCAAAGAGCTTAAGTTCAATCTCTTTAGTGTCTCACAAATGTGTGACAAAAAGAATAGTGTTCTTTTTACTGATACTGAATGTATTTTCTTTTCTCCTGACTTTAAGTTGACTGATGAAAGTCATGTTCTACTTAAAGTTCCTAGAACAGAAAATATATACAGTGTTGATTTAAAGAAGTGTTGCAAAAAAAAGGTCTACAAAGCCGATTAATCACCGATTAGGTGCTACAAGGCCACCGACCTTGCCGATTTATGTAACTGGGCCAAACAAGTAGGTCAACTATGGTCAACGGCTATCAACGGCGGTCAATGGTGGTCAAACTTGCCGGAAACCTATAAATCTTGTCGGAAGTACCGAAAACTCACTGTAAACTTATTTTGATCACTTATATTAGCTCTTTAAGACTATTACAAGTTGTTTTTTTAGAAAATACATTGCTGAAAATACCTAAAACTCACTGGAAATACACAAAACTTGCCGGAAATAACTAAAATTTGTTAGTAATGCCAATCCGATTAATTATCGATTAATCCCCCTAGACCGATTACAAGCTACAAGGTGGTCGACCGCCCGACTACCGATTTGCGATTTTTGCAACCTTGATTTAAAGAATATGGTTCCCAAAAGAGGTTTGACTTGTCTCTTTGCAAAGGCCACATCAGATGAATCTAAACTTTGGCATAGAAGATTTGGTCACTTAAATTTCAAAACAATGAATAAATTGGTTAAGGGAAACCTTGTGAGAGGTTTACCTACAAAAGTTTTTGAAAACTCTGAAGTATGTGTTGCTTGTCCGAAGGGAAAACAACATAGAGCTTCTTATAAGGCCAAAGTAGTGAACTCTATTAGTCAGCCATTACATATGTTGCACATGGATTTGTTTGGACCAACATTTGTAAAGAGTTTAATGAAAAAGATGTATTGCCTAGTTGTCACAGATGATTTTAGTAGGTTTACTTGGGTGTTCTTTTTAGCAACTAAGGATGAAACCAGTAGCATTCTTATTAAGGCTTTCATAACCAAGGTAGAAAACCTAGTTAATCATAAGGTTAAAGTGATAAGATGTGACAATGGAACTGAGTTCAAGAATAGGGAAATGAACCAGTTTTATGAGATGAAAGGTATTGAGAGACAGTATAGTGTAGCTAGAACTCCTCAGCAAAATGGAGTTGCTGAGAGGAGGAATAGGACACTGATTGAGGCTGCTAGAACGTTAGCTGATTCTAAATTACCTACAACTGCTTGTTATGTGCAGAATAGAAGTAAAGTAGTTAAGCCTCATAACAAGACCCCTTATGAACTTTTACATGGTAGAAAACCATTGCTTGATTTCTTAAGACCATTTGGGTGTCCTGTTACTATCTTAAATACCATAGATCACTTAGGCAAGTTTGATGGAAAGGCTGATGAAGGATTCTTTGTTGGATACTCATCAAATAGCAAAGCTTTTAGAGTATTCAATAGTAGGACCATGAAAGTGGAAGAGAACTTGCATGTTAGGTTTAGTTAGAATACAACCAGGAAAGTGGACCAAGCTGGTTGTTTGATATTGATTCTCTAACCAAGACTATGAATTATGAGCCAGTTATTGCAGGAACAGAGTCTAACATGTGTGCAGGTACAAAATCAAGTAATGATGCAGGTCAAGATCCAGGACATGACAAAGATTACATTTTGCTACTTATTTAGACTGCTGATCCACCTTTCACAACCCCAGAGTCAAAGAGTCCATAAGCAGATGACTTTGATAAAGCTCCTAATGATGATAAAGAAGATGGTGATCAAGAGTTGCATGAAGAAAAGAAGTCTGATGATCAAGCTAAGGATGATGAATCAGATGATATTAACATTGGCAGTTCTAACTTAGTTAATATTGCTAAGCCAAGTGTTAATGCTGCCAATGAAGAAATTAACACTAGCAATATTAATTCTGTTAATACTGCTGAGCCAAGTATTAATGTTGCTGGAAAGCAAGGCATATCTACCAGATGATCCAACATGCCTATATTGGAAGAAATCTATCTGATACTTATGAATTGATGCTGATGTCTACCCAGATGATCCAAACATGCCTATATTGGAAGAAATCTATCCTGATACTTATGAAGATGTACTTGGTGCAGAGGCTGACTTAACCAACATGGAAGATGAGGTACCTGTCAGTCCTATTCTAACTACAAGAGTTCACAAGAATCATCCTAAAGAACAGATCATTGGAGAGCCAAAGTCTGCAGTTCAAACAAGGAAGATGGTTAAAGATTTGAAGGAACAAGGTTTCTTTGCAAGATCCCTTCATCAAAGAAACAGTCACAAAGACCTTCAAAATTGTTTGTTTGCATGTTTTCTATCACAAACAGAACCCAAGAATGCTCATAAAGCATTACAAGATCCAAGCTGGGTGGAAGCTATGCAAGAAGAACTTCTACAATTCAAGCTTCAAGAAGTTTGGACTCTGGTTGATTTGCCTAATGGGAAGAGGGCAATTGGTACTAAGTGGGTTTTTAGATGCAAGAGAGATGAAAGAGGCATTGTGGTTAGAAACAAGGCAAGGTTAGTAGCTCAAGGATATACACAAGAAGAAGGTATTGATTATGATGAAGTATTTCCTCTAGTTGCAAGAATTGAGGCTATCAGATTATTCTTGGTCTATGCTTCATACAAAGACTTTGTAGTGTATCAAGTGGATGTTAAAAGTGCTTTTCTGTATGGGACTATTGAAGAAGAAGTTTATGTCTCACAACCACCTGGTTTTGAAGATCCTAATTTCCTTGACAAGGTTTACAAGGTGGATAAGGCAGTTTATGGCTTACATCAAGCTCCCAGAGCTTGGTATGATACATTGTCAACATAGCTGTTGGACAATGGTTTTAGTAGAGGGAAGATTGATAAAACTTTGTTTATCAAAAGGCACAAGGATGATATCTTGTTAGTTCATGTTTATGTTGATGATATCATCTTTGGATCAACACACAAGGCTTTATGTGTTGAATTTGAGAAGCTAATGCATGAAAGATTTTAGATGAGCTCAATGGGTGAGCTTATATTCTTTTTGGGACTTCAAGTTAGACAGAAAGAAGATGACATATTTATCAGTCAAGATAAATATGTGGCTGAAATTTTAAAGAAGTTTGGATTTACTGATGTGAAGCCTGCAAAGAACACTATGGAAACATCCAAGCCCCTGCTCAAAGATGAAGATGGTGAAGAAGTTGATGTTCATTTTTATGGATCAATGATTGGCTCATTGATGTATCTTACAACTTTAAGACCTGACATAATGTTTGCTGTCTGTGCTTGTGCAAGATATCAAGTCACACCAAAAGTTTCACATCTTAATGCTGTGAAAAGGATTTTTAGATACTTGAAAGGTCAACCAAGATTAGGCCTTTGGTATCCAAAAGATTCACCTTTTGTCTTGATTGCATACTCTGATAGTGACTATGCTGGAGCTATCTTGGATAGAAAATCAACAACAGAAGGTTGTCAGTTTTTGGGAAGCAGGTTGATTTCATGGCAATGCAAGAAACAAACTGTGGTTGCAAATTCCACAACTGAAGCTGAGTATGTTGCTGCTTCAAGTTGTTGTGGACAAGTGCTCTGGATTAAGAATCAGTTGTTGGATTATGGGTACAACTTTATGCATACTAAAATATATATTGATAATAATAGTAATATGTGCATTATTAAAAATCCTGTTTATCACTAAAAAACAAAGCATGTTGAGATAAGACATCACTTTATTAGAGATTGTTATGAAAAGAAGTTAATTCAAATTGTTAAAATCTATACTGATAACAATGTTGCAGATTTGCTCAGAGAAGCTTTTGATGTGGGTAGATTTCAATTTTTGGTTATTAGTATTGGAATGACAAATCTTTGAAAAATTCTTATCTCTCTGTGTTTTTGTAAAGTTTTATAAGCATCAGTATTGTTATTAGGTCAATAAATTGTTTCTGCTGCTAAGACAAATTAGTATTGCTAGTTGTTAGTATTACCACTTTTTAGTATTTTTAATTATAATTGGTATCGCTAGTTTTCTTACAACTGCTATGTTAATGCTGCCAGTTATACTTAGTATTGCTAAGTATAATTGATGATGTGATTATTGTAAATTATGTTATGTTTGTGGTTTTGTGTTTTTGGGACTAATCTTTTGCAGGATAAGCTGAGAGAAGTGATAGAGTGCTGATTAAAAGGTTGTTTGGAGTGGAAACTAACTTTATGCTGCTAGGCATAAGTTAATGCGGCTATACCTAAATTAGTGCTGCTAGGTTTCTGCTGCTATGTTTGAAAGAACAGGGTACTGTTTTATAAATGTGAGCAATAAGGGTTTATATCCTCCACTCGTTCCAAAAAGTGTCTTTATCCGATCAAAACTCTTTCAAACCTAAACGCTAAATCTTTTTACTCATTAATTGCAAATCCCAGCCAAATCCCACCAAATTTTTTCAAAATTCGTAATGTCGACTCTGTCATTCGCTGATAAACATAACATGATTGCATTTTTGCAAAGCCCCAAGAAAGTGAAGGTTTTACTGAAATCATAGATTTTCTTAATGATGCTCATATTAGGTACGCATTAATAGTGAATCCTACAATATATGTTTCCAACATCAAACAGTTTTAGGCTACTGCATAGGTCAAAACTATTGATGAGGAAGTACAGATACATGCCCTTGTGGATGGGCAGGAGATTGTTGTTACTGAAGCTTCTATTCAAGATGTTCTTCATCTTGATGATGCTGAAGGTATTAATAATCTTCCAAATTCTACACTTTTTGAAAACCTTGCATTGATGGGGTATGAAAGCCAAAGTACTTCTTTAAAATTTTCAAAAGGGGCTTTCTCTCCACAATGGAAATTCTTAATTCACACTATCTTACAGTGTCTTAGTCCAAAGACTACTGGTTGGAATGAGTTTAGTAGTAAGTTGGAATGAGTTTAGTAGTAATATGGCTTCTGCTATTATCTTCCTGGCTCAAAATCAAAGAAATCAAAGATTTAATTTTGCAAAATTGGTTTTTGATAGTGTGGTTAAGGGCTTAGATAGTTCTGCAAACAAATATTACTTATATCCAAGGTTTTTGCAACTTCTTATGGACAAACAATTTGTAAACAAAAAGGTTCATAAAAAGATTTTTGCTAATATGAAGAGAGAGGGCAAGGATTTTAAAGGCAGAGTTACACCATTGTTTCAAACAATGTTGGAACTAGGTCAAACTCAGGGTGAAAGCTCAGCAATCCCAGCTGATGCTTATCACACACCCACTCTTTTGACATCCCCACCAACACAAAAGACCTATACCCGTAGGATCACTCAAAAGGGCACTCAACTACCTTAGGTTAGTGCTAGTATGGCTGCAGATGAGGCTATGCATGAGGAGAGGGGACACAGATTAGAAAGGGCTGTCACTACTGCTAATAGCTTAGAAGCAGAGCAGGATAGTGATAACATAAGTAAGACCCAATCTAAGGCAACTTCTAATGAAGAAAGTTCCTCTGGAACTCATTCAGGTGAAGGTCCTAGCCAAATGGATAATATGGGGGGTGTAGATGCTCAGAATAGATCTGAGGCTATGCCTAACTCACCCAATGATGCACCAATCGGGAGAGGTAACACACTCCGAAGTGTTGAGGGTAGTTTTAAACTTATTAATGAATTGACGGTTACTTGTACAAAATTGTCAAAGGATGTTCTTGGTCTCAAGAAGGAACTTAAGCAGCTCAAAATCTCTCAGGGTACTGAAATCAAAAGGTTGAAGCAAAGGATTAGGTATCTTGAAGGTTTACAGAGGTCAAGAACACACAAAACAAAAAGGTTGTACAAGGTTGGTACTACTTCCAGGGTTGATTCTTCTTAAGAAGCAAAGAGTTTGGAAGAGGATGTTTCCAAACAGGGGAGGAATACAAGCAAAGCTTCAGGGAAGGAAACTTTGGTAGATATGGATACTGGGATAGATGTGGAAACTAGGGTAGAGGATGAATATGAGTTTGCAGATGATGATGTAAATGAGTTTGTTGTTGCAGATCAACAGGGTAATGCAGCAGTTATGGATAAGGTTGCTACTACTGCTGATGATGGTATTAAAGTGTTACTTGATGCTGCTGAAGTTAATGTGGCTAGTGGTGAAGTTAATGTCGCTAGTGGTGAAGTTAATATTGCTAATGTTGAAGTTAATGTGGCTAGTGCAAAAGTTAGTGCTTTTGAGGCTAGTGACAAGGTTAGTGCTGCTGAGACTGAAGTTAGTATTGAGGCTACTCAAGGTGCTGATGATGAGACTATAGCTCAAGTATTAACAAAGTTGAGGAGTACCAGACCAAAAGCTAAAGGAGTTGTCATTAAAGAGCCAGTTTCAGTGTCAAAAACACCAGAAACACCTATTTCACCATCTGACAAAGGCAAAGGGTTGTTGATTGAAGAACCTAAGAAGAAATTCAAGTTTCAGTCACCCAGTCAACAACAACAACAAATGATTACAGATGAAGAAGTTGCAAGACAAGTGCAAGCTGATCTTGATGCTAAAGGGGAAGAGGCAAGAAGAAAGCTAGCTGAAAAAGAAGAATAGGCAAGTCTTGAACTCATTAATTCCTGGGATGATATTCAAGCTAAATGTGAAGCAGATCACATGGTAGCTCAGAAAATGTGGGATGATGAGCAGGAAGAACTAACTATGGAAGAAAAGTCAAAGCTCTTGATGGAATTATTGGCTCAAAAGAAGATGTTCTTTGCACAGAAAAGAGCTAAAGAAAAGAGGAACAAACCACCTACTCTAGCACAACAAAGGAATATTATGCAGATCTATCTGAGAATTATGGGAGGATGGAAACAAGCTAAGTTCAAGGGGATAAGCTATGACAGAATTAAAGAAGAGTTTGACATAGTTTTCAGAAGGGTTAATACTTTTATTGATATGAATGATGAAGAGTTGGTGAGGAGGTCTAAAAGGTCTGTAGAAGAGTTAGCAGCTGATAGAAGTAAGAAGCAGAAAGTAGATGAGCAACCAGAGCAAATACAAGAGCAGGCAGAGCAGGTTCAAGAAAGTGTGGAAAAAGAAACAGCTAACCTACATGATAGGTCGTAATTATCTCAACAACACACACGTACCAAAGCAAAACACACACTACTACTTATTTAAATAAGCTACGAATAGAGAATAAGCTAATAAGCTAAGTACGAGAAGAGAAATAAAGAGGAAAATGGAAGGCTTATCATTCATACGATATAGGAGCAAAGGTTCGGTACAAGAAATGAAAAACCAACTATTTAATGAGAGCACCCTTGCCTTCTATTTATAGGCAACATATTAGGGCGCCACTAGCTAATTGTTTCTAGAAGGATTTTCACTAAGGTGGTCGGCCCATGGGCTACTAATGGACCGGTCACATATTACAAACATATAACCCATATTTAAGCAACATTCTAAAGCAATTGATCAAGACTTGAAATATTAATAAAACGTATTCCTAACAATCTCCCCCTAAGTCTTGGTCATCAATGTTGCTCGACGTCTTCTTTGCTTCTTAGGCTTCCGACGTCTTTATAATCTTTGTTTCTTTGTTCTTGTTCTAAGATGATATGATGTTGTCTCGATCTGCCAAACTCTAATGTCTTCTCGTCTTCTCCATCATGCTCATATGTCTTTGACTTTTGTTCTGCAGCATGTTCTCTCTTTTCAATCTTTAATTTGAGAAAGGTTGTAGAGCTTGAACTTTAGACTTTACTTTATCATTTGTTGAACTTTTGATGTTTCTGAGTCTTGGTGAGAACACAACTTCGGAATATGAGCAAGATGGTGGTTGAACTCCAGGTCTTCATGATCCTCCGTAGCAGCAGCAGCAACACGAACCAACCGGTACTTACAGGCTCAGACTTGAGATCGTCAACAGCATAGTGTGAAGACTTTCTCAAGTCCTGACCCAGGCCGTTCTGAACCGGATTCCCCCAAAAGGGATAACACGGACACACCGAAGTGCACCCACGATTCAGTGAGTCGCTGGAGATCACCCCACGACTGTAGACCGTTTGGAGCAAACACTAAGCGTAACCCACAAGGAGTTACCGAAGTGACCTGTTGTCAGGGCTGTTTGATGTTGACCCTGGCAGGATTTTCATTCAATCATTGATAATCACAATTGTGACTTCTCTCATGAATGTTCTTGGCAGATTGCTAAGATCTGCGAAGGACACTTTCCTAATTTACAACTGATGCCCATGATGTAGAACACCAGAGTAATTCTAAGTGTTCTTAAGAGATCTTTGATGAATCTTATGGCGCTAGACTCAATTAGTGCATATTTGTTTGGTCGTCGGAGGCTGGAGCAGAGTGCCTCCTTTTCAATATCAACACCCTCGTAGTGAGAGGTCGATAGATGATGAAGGGTTCTCCGTGAGAATGAAATAAGTGTCTTTTGAGAGACACTTGAGTGGCTTGGAAGGTTTAGTGCAGTGCGTCACTGGGTCCATGACGTCTTTATTCTTCAATACCGGTGATGCTCATCAACCAGTAGATTATGAATTGAACCCGGTGTCTGCCCTAAGGTTGAACAAATGGAGGGCTATTTCTTTTCACCCTTTTCTTTGATTTAATTTTTAATTCTTCAACCCCTTCTTTCTCCTTTCATTCATTTTCTCCTTTTTTGTATCATACCTAGGACTTTCTAGTTCTAAACTATGGGATTTGTCCTTGGGTAGATCCCTCCGGTTCTGGCGGATCATAGGACGGTTTTCCTAAACCTTAGTCACCTTATTACTCCATGACTATCCTAAGTTGATGCCATTTACCAAAACCTTTGAAAAATCTCTCAAAGTGTCGATGATTGTTAAAACATTTTAGTGACACTTTGAAAGTTTTGTGTTTTTCAGAAGGACTCCCCCTTAACATGTGCTCATAAGTAATTAATTTGAAATTTGCACATGTCAGAAAGAGTGGGCACTTTTGAATTGATTGATTTTCAATGAATGTATGTGATCATCACGAGACACGCTTACATCACTAGTAAACTAGCTTGAAATTATTACCCGTCCAGATCACATTCAATGAAATTCGCTCGAAATTGGTACATTCTACTCAGACACGTCCGTTGCGAGACACGCTTACATCACCAGATGAACTGGCTTGAAATTATTACCCGTCCAGGACATGTCCTTTCGACTACTGACTTTCCTACCGTCAATTCGAGGGTCAATTCTGAGTCGAGCATTTATGAGATTCCAGCAATGAGACACCATATTTTAATCATATTTTCCTTCTCCCCCTCAATCATAGCATAATCAGTTTTTGATTTATGTTGAAATTCGTTGATTTAATCATTTTTTCACAAGATTATGTTTTCAATTACTCCCCCTTGACGAGGGAATACTTGTTCTTATGAGCAGAATGTTTGGAAAAAACTTAGAAAACATTCTGGTTTAATTCTGCTCATAAGAAAGAAGCTTTCGCTCCTTTGATCAGGATTGAGGCACTGAAGCGTACCTCAGGGTCCTTTCTTTAGGGTCCGGGTTGTGCACTGTTATGTGTACACAAGCCGTAATGTCACAGGCATATGGTAAGAATAGTGAATAAGAATTGATGAATTATGAACTCAAGTGCTTACATCAACCTCCTTTGTTAAACTTTGTGAATTCTGGGTCCGTCCTTTGATATAGTCTGATAGGAAATGGTGGACGACCGCCCACATAACTCTCTAGTCTCCGAATTTCAAGAACTTTTGTTTTTCATTATGTCGACACCTTGTTGACTTTTTCAACTCATGATCTCGAACTCGAAGAACTAACCCATCTCTAACGTTTTTCAGCGTATCGTCACAGAATTTATGAATCTCGTGAAATGACATGAAATGGTTTGTATGTGTTGCACTTCTGTAGACGAACCCAAAGACTGGGTATTTCTTCATGGTATATTGAGCATCGCGGTTGTTTTCCAAGAACATTATGGGCTCAACGAGATTCAACTTCTGCTGATAACTTTCCACTCCTAACTGAAGATCTTCTACTCGTTCTTTGATTATCGTTCTTCGGATGAAGTGGCAGATGGCTGCACTAAAAGCATATTGAAGATCGGTAGAGAGATGTTGCAGTTTTCCTTGTATTTTGATGAGGTATAAGTCTTCAATATCATTGAGACTCAAGTCAGGAAAATCTGCTTCTGAGAACGAGTAGATCTGGTTGTCATGTCGTCTGACGGTGATCGCAAATAGGAATGTGTAATCATACTTCTTCGATCCTGAACCACTAATCACTGCCATGATCCTGAGGTCACTGTAGACTTGTTCACGAGACTTTTGGCTGAGTTTATACTTGTACCAGGTCTTCTTTTTATCATACCAGTTATGGATTCCTAATTCAGCATCACGATCATAGATCACTTGTTGTTTGATGAAGATCTTTTAGTGAATTGCAGCTTCCTCAATGGCAGGATTTTGGTAACTTGCTGCAGGAGTGAAGGTAATAGAAGTTGCATACTTCGTTTTGCTTGATGCTCCATGCATGAGTAGTTCAAGATCTTTGTTGAAAAAGAACTGGAAGCGGATTTCTGAAGTTCCATGAGGTTTTCTGATCACGGGTAGTGGCTTTGTCCAGTCTGTGATATATGGACGGTTATTGTTGTCTCGGCCACCCATCCTGAGTATGTCTGGATTCGTCCAGTCAAACTCACTTGACATTGCGCGAGCAATGTTTTCAAGGTGATACTCCAGCTCAGCCGCATTTGCAGATTTGTCTTTAAGAAGAATGAAGGCATCATTTTTGATCCTACGAAGTTCTCTCTTTGTCATTTTCTTCACCTTTAGAGTATGTTTGATTTTGTGTGCAAATTCAAACGTACAGTCTTCAACCTTAGAAGCTTTGTCATCTTGGATCTGAGCACTGGCAAGTTGATCAAACCATTCATTGCCGTTCACATCTTCATCATCATCAAGCCATGTGACAACAGCTGGTTCTTTGGAAGTTTTCTTGCTGCTTGATGGTTTTGATTTTGGTGGTGATGGTGGTGGTGATTATGGCTGATCCTCTTGTGGTTGAAAATCTACGTTTTCTGTGGAGAAGTGCTCATAATGATGCTCTGTTGCTGTCGGACCAGATTCAGGATTCTTTGGAGGTGGAGATGAAGTTGTTGTTCCGGTGGGCTCTGCAATGTGAATCCCAGATCCGCTACCAGTCTTTTGTTTCTTTGTAGTGGTGTCTGGATCTTGGTCATCATTATCACGTTGACGCTTGCCTTTATCAGCTGCAGTCTTACATGATTCCATGTTGGCTCGAATAGCATCCAGGATGGGCATTTCAGTGTAGTTGAGGGTGGATTTTGCAAGCAATTTCCTGAATATCTGGCAGAAACTTCTTGACATAATGTCTCGTGTTGGCTTTGACTTTATCGCCTACATCATAAGCTAGAAACTCATCCATTTTTATCTTTGTCTCTTGCATCTCTCCCATTTGTTGAGACAAATTCTTGACTAAGGTTTGCATCTCAGCCAGTTGTGCACTTGTTTGGTTAACTTTCTTGGCTTGGGCGAGTTTAACTGCTTTCTTGAGTTTCTTTCCAGCAGGTGAGACAACTTCCACTCTAGTCACTCGAGCTATTCTTCTCACATTCTTACCTTTTATTGCAGATTTGATTTGTTCCGAAAGAGTTGCTTTAGCTTTTGGTGATGGATATCTTGTAGGTGATGGAGTAAGTGAAGGGATTGATGATTGTGAATTGGGAGGAGCAGAGTCCTTAGGAGATGAGGGTGGTGGTGTAGGATTCTCGGGAGGTGACCCAGGAGGTGTTGTAGGATTTGGTGATGATATGGGAGAAGACTGATCAGGATTAGATTTCTGCTCTTGTTGAGGTACAAGAGCTACCATAGCAAGGTCAGATGAAGGGACTAATGGAGGAACTGATGGTGAGCGAATGTAGCTATCGGCTTCTTTATTTGCTTTTTCGTCTTCTTCCATTTTCTTTAATTCTGCTGCATGCTCAGCCTCAAGTTTCTTTGCATCGTCATTAGTTTTCTTTCCAAATATTTCCCGTTCTTCTTCTACATTCCAGTCCATATCATCATTATAGTGTTGTTCCCCCTCCTGGTCATTGTAAAACATGGAATCTGAAATTTCTTTATCGGTTAAAACTATGTTACTGTCTTGATCTTTCTCCATTTATGATGTTTGAGCTTCCAAGTCGGGTTGATTAACCGAGCTTGGTGGTTGAGAAATAACAGATTCAGCCATCTCGGGTTGAATAACCGTATCAGGCTGAACTGTGGATGTAGCTGCCCCAGACCCTCCGGGTAGATTAACCGGATCAGAGTGGATCGAGGCGGTTTCTTGAACAGTTTCTGATGCTCCAGCTCCTTTCTTTGCTTCGTACTCCCTCATTTTCTCAATTGTCAATTTTGCTCTTCTGTCTTCATCCTCTTTAACTGACTTCAAACTGACTTTTTGTGCATATTCCAAGTTGAGCTGAGTTTGAAATTCAGCCTCTGCTTCAGTCATTCTAACAGGGATCTCTGGTTCTGATTTTGTTGCCTCAGAATCAGAATCTTCATCAATTATTCCAACTGGTTCAACTTTTGGCTTGGGTTTACTAGGAACTTTTCTCTTGAGAGTTGGTTGTTTCTGTGGGTATTTTGATGCACTAGACGCACTTCCAGTCTTACTCTTGCTTCTAGAACGGGTCTTGGTTGATCCTGACCCTTCTTTAAGTTTAGAACGTCCCACACTACCTTCTTTGAATGCCTTATCATATTCAAGATAGGCTTGTGTTTCTTTTACTTCTTCAGCCATCAAAAATTCAGGCAGTCTAGCTCCTTGTTTATGCGTGCTCCTTGTGGGAAAGTAGACATTGTGGAAAGTTTTATCCATCTTGTACATATGCATTTCTCGATCGGTAGGACGTCGATCAATGTCCACATGTACGTCTAGCAGATGACTGATGAGAGCTTTGGTGTAACATACGAAAGGGATTTGTCTGAAAGCTTTCCGCATTTGGAATACCATTCTTCCCAAATAAGAGCAGCAAAGTCAATCTTTTCCTGATGCACGAACCCCCAGAAGACTTGAAGATGAGGCAGTCTTGGGTGTTCAAAGCCACTATCTCTACCGGATATTGAAGGTGTTACGATGTAGAAGATAGTTCTCCATGGCTGTGGAATGTATTTAGCATTGACTTTAGAGATTTTGGTTAACGGTGTATCGGGTTGAACATCATAACCAATATCTTCAAGGAACTGCATAATTTCAGATTCTGATGGAGTCGGGTAGTATTGGTTGGCAGGTTCAGGTGCACTTGGAAGGCCTAAGGCTTTGCGGAGGTGACTTGGTGTAACTCTGACCTTCTTACGATCCAGGGTGCATGTGAAAAACTTGTCATCACTGCTCAGCTTGAAGGTGTCCCAGAGTTGATGTATGTAGAGTTCTGGAATGCTATCTGAGCTGTCAAGAAGATCTCTGCACTCATGTTGTTTGAGAATTTCCACAGCAATTTGGCAGCTTGGTTCAGAGCACTTAATCTTGTCAAGTTCTACCCGCGCATTGTTTTTCCCAATCTCAAAAGAATACCCATGAGGAAAAACTTCTTCTTTAGTGAGTGTTGGAAGAGGTTGTTTTTGAGGTGCAGCCATTGATGTTTTTCTGAAATAACAATCAAGTACAAATATGCAGGATACATGATTGTTAGTTGATGTTAAAACTTGTATTCCACACATGTGATCCTTTTTGCAGTTATGATTGGTATTTACTTGCTTGAGCACAGAATTTATCAAGATATGACCAATTTCTATAGAATTTGATCCATTTCGATAAATATTGAAGAGATATTTGAGGAAATTGATCAAAGTCTATAAAAATCACATTTGCGATAATTATGGCATTTGCGATAATTAGGCATTTGCGATAATTAGGCATTTCCGATAATTAGGCATTCGCGATAATTATGCATTTGCGATAATTATTGGCAATCTCGATAAACTCTTATACAAGAGTTTCCGATAACTTTTGAAGATGAACCGTCTCACAGATTTTTATCGAAATTCATTATAACTTAGATTTTGCAACCATAGATTATCTCAAACAGTTTATATGACTAATTTAAATAATCTGACCAAGTTATAACAATTTTCATCCACGAAAACTCAATAATCAATTTGCTAGTGTTCTTCGTTCTTCATAAACCCTCAAACTCAATTAAATAACTTATGATGTTTCTGGGCTTAATCTAAGCATGCAAACATACAATTCGACTCATACTAACAACATTACAACACATAGATTTCTCAATAATACTCACATATAGTTTTCCCCAAAATTGTCGCTTAAACCCTAAAACTAAATTAGAACGATTTGATGTTTATGGGAAGGAATAAGCATGCAATCTTGGTTCATTAACGATATCTAAGCATAATCGTACAATCATTCACAACTAAAACACTCTCAATCGAAGATCCCCAAATTTACGCAAACCCTAGAACTATAATTCACAATTGCGATAGTTCTAACCGTTGGATCATGATAAGATTCAAAACCGTTTGTTAAAATGACATGATAAACACAAAAATACTCACAAAATTCGGATTTCTTGAACGGATTTGTAAGATCAAGCCCAGCCGTGGATGATGGTGGGTGATGATATTAAATTCGGTTGGTGAAAATGTCAGGTGTAATAACTGCACTTGAATAATTTTTTACTTTTTATATCATGTAATTACTTTTGTGTTATGCCCTAACCTTAACAAACTTTGTGTTCTTTGTCCTAAACCCACCATCTTTATGATCTAATCACCAAAACTTTGTGAAGCAACAATTTTTTGAAATCATGCAAGTACAAGTTTTGGAAAATTTGAGAAAGATTTATGTCTCCCCCTCAACACTTGTTCAAAAATAATTTGTGACATTTTAAAATGAACAAAGTGTTGTAAAAGGGGTTTGTACTTGCAATTTTTTTTTTATTTTTTTTTTAAATATATATTTACAAAGATAGTTTGTAGATGTTTGACTTGGTTAATTGTTTTTAAGAAATTTTTCCAAATCATTTAGCGTCAAACATCTCATACCAATCCGGTGAACCAGATCCACAAATCTTGCATGAGGCAAGGCTTTTGTGAACAGATCCGCCAATTGGTGTGTTCAGTTCCCACAAAATACAATTCAACAGTACCCTTCTCCACGTGTTCCTTGATGAAATGGTATCGGAGATCAATATGCTTGGACTTGGAATGCTGCACGGTGTTGTATGAAATAGCGATGGCACTCTTGGAATCATAGTACATAGGAATCTTGTTGAATACGTATCCGTAGTCCATCAGTTGTGATCGCATCCAGATGACTTGAGCACAGCAGGAAGACATGGCCACATATTCAGATTCTGTTGACGACAGTGAGGTGCAGTCTTGTTTCTTTGATTGCCAAGAGACGAGCTTGTCACCCAAGAATTGT
>CP139501.1:84446038-84453428 GCA_021014915.2 Artemisia tridentata subsp. tridentata | reverse complement strand
ATCAACAATGATGTGTTGGTATTCTTGATTTTTTGAGTCTAAAATTCTGTTGAGGCAGACTGTGTCATTTCTGTTTTGAATAATTTCATCCAGTTCCTTTTCATATTCAAACAGTTTATGTCTTAAGACATCATTTTCATTTTGATTCTCACTTTCAGAAGTATGACTGTTTTGAAATGACAAAGATGTTTTTAGATGTTGGTAATTTAACTCAAATATGACACTTTGATGTTGACACCAGTCAAGCCTCTTTTGAAGGTTGAAAACTTTGTTTTCCACATCATGGTTGATTTGACGAAGATCCTCATTCTCTTTTACCAAATTATCTATCTCCATTTGCAACATCTCAACATTTACAGCATGATCATTCACAAGTAACTCATTGCATGACTCATAAAGCGAATTCATTATCACAGAAACAACGTCATAACACAGAACTTTTTCTAAGAGTCGATCATTTTCTTTTGCTAAAGTTTTCTTTTGAAGTTTTTGTCTTTGAACTTTGTCGTCTTTAGCTTTGAAAATACTCTTCATAGATGCTACTTCCGTGTGTAATTCTTGTTCCCATTGTGTTGCACATTTCTTCAGATGTTTGACATGAGGCAGAATTTTCTTTTGAAGAATATCTCGCTTTTCTTTCGCGACTGGAGAAAGAAAAGTAGAGACTGTGATTTGAGAACTAAACTCAATTTCATTCTCCAAAAGAAATATGTCTTCCATAAATGTCTTAAAATATCGAAGAATTCGACATTCTTGAGGCATTTGTGGATCAACTTCATCCTCTGTCAAAGCATCCTTGAGATGTGTAAAAGTTTTGGACACAGGAATTAATGAAGAAGAAGCATGTATGTAGGTGTTTAACAACGTTTGTTCTGGTTTGTCCTTTGGAGGGACAAATGATTTACTGATATGAGGTCTTGCGTTATAATCATAATGAACTCTGGAAAAATCTTTGTCTATTTTTGGTCGACTCTCAAGTTCTTTTTGACGTTCAAGACTTTCAAGTTCTTCATCATTACTAAGCACAACAACTCTTTGAAAGGTATCATCAAGTAATAATTCTGCATTGTATAACTTGGGATGTTTGCTGAGTGCTTTAGAAAGAAAACGTGGTTGGTCACAGCCAATAGCAAATCCAAATCCTTTCGGAACTGGTTTTACCGTTAGCCTTTGAATTTGAGTTATTGATTCACCATTTTTGTATACAATAGTTTGAAACTCTTTAAGTTTGGATTCCAAAGTGACAATTTCTTCAAGATATGAGTTGACACGTTTACTTGTGGCTTGCTTTTCTTCAAGAAGATTATTTTGAGATGTTGAAAGCTCGGATTGAGTTTTTAACAGCTCAGAATTTAAAGTATCAATTTGTTTTTTGAATTCAAATTGATCCTTTTCTTTTTGAGAGAGGAGCTCAGCCTTGGAAACGGTTAGCTCACGAACTTGACTTTCTAAATCTTGAACTTTTACGTACTCTTTTTGGAAAGCAATCTCAAAACCTTTTTCACGTTTTTCTTGTTTTTGATATCCTGAAAGTTGTAGTTTATAGCACTCATTGTCCTTCGTTAACAATGCAATTTTTGCTTTTAGATTTTGATTGATTTCATTGCATTTCTCAATTTGTGATTGGGTGGTCATTAACAAGGCCTGAAGCTCTGAATCTTGATCAGGCAAAGGATCATTTTGTTCAAGATGATCATAATTTTCATCGTCAATAGGATCATCAAATGAAACGACGGTTTTATCATCATCAAATGATACAACAGTGTTTATTTGATCATCTGATGGAGATGAGAATGATGAATTATGTTGAACAGAATTTTCATTTGTAGATGAAGATGCAGATGGTGAAGCAATTTCATGTATAAGACATTTTGAATCAGGTACCTAAGAAAGACCATCGGTATTACAAACCGGGCCTGTCTCGGACATGTTCAGTTCCTGCATGTTTGCCATGAGCATCACTGCAGCATTTGCTTCGAGATCTTCCATCTCATCATCAGAATCAGCACTTGCCATGAAACTTTGTTCTTTCACATTCATTGTGCCCCCTGCTTCATCTTTCAATGCCATCAAAAAAGCTTCCTTGTGATATGCACTGCCCATAGTACGAGGCTTTGGACACACATTTGCCATATGACCACTCCTACCATAGTTGTAGCACGTGATTGAAGTATTTGCAATGCCTTTCTGTGCATTCCCAGCCATCTGATTTCTTCTCTGAGTAGTTCCCATACTGTTCCTGTTACCCCCTGCAGAATTGAACCTGTTCCCTCCTGACTGAAACCTCTGAGACCCATAGTTTCCAGTGTTTCCTGAACCATATCTGCCCGAAGACCGATTCTGAATTTCCACTCTACCATTGTTAATAACAGCTTGATTCCTAGTATTGGATGATGAACGAAGACAGTTGTTGGATTTGTTGGTGTACTTTCCAAATGCCTTAGCAATTAATCCAAATGCTTTATTGAGAGAGTTGAATGCATCCTCTTCTTCATCATAATCAACATTTGAGTACATCATGGAATCTGAGTTGTTATAAGGGACCATTTGGTTGTCAGAGTATTGTGATGGTGCTTCATATGGAACGATTTGGTTAGGAGGTTGTGGTTTAAAACTTGGTTGGAAAGATGATTGACCAAATTCCTGGTTTGGTAGTGGAAAGTTGGATTGAGCAACAAGAGCAAGCGAGTTAGGTGTTGGTGCTGATATGAGACCGCCTCGTGCTGCAACTTCCTTATCTACCTCAGATTGATGTTGTCTCAGATAGTCATACATTAGTCCATACTTGACTTCACCAATCTTCTTTTTTTGCCTGACAAATATTGCATATTTCTGCCATTCTGGTCCAAGGCATCCTAGGAATTTGGAATTGATAGCAATCCTTGGTAACTTGATATCATGACGATCGAGGTCATTGACAATGTTTGTGAAATGGTGGTAGTATGATTCAATAGTTTCCCCTGGTTCCATGATAAAGTGAGTGTACTCTATGTACAACTTTGACTCAAGATCTTCTTGATTTAACTCTGTCCCTTCCATTAGAAGATGCACATGTTCCCACATGTCTTTGGTAGTCTTTTGAGCATCAATACTTCGGTAAATAGGATTGGGAATTCCCTGAAGTATGTAAGACATTGCCAATTGATTTGCCTCTTGTTGCAGTGTTTGTTCAGTTGTGTAGTTAGCGACAACAATGGGAGTTGATGTCTCTTCTCTTTCTGAAGTTCCTGGAACAACAGTTACTGGAAGTGGAAAGGGTCCTTCTTCAATGGCTTGCTTAAGATATTTCCCATGGGGTTTTCGGAGTTCAATGAATCCGAGGAATCTACTAGCCCATTGCACATAGTTACCAGTTGTCAGCATAGGTGGAGTTTCCTAATTCCCAGCCTCATGACGGGATTGCTGACTGCTGATTGCCTCACACATCTTATTAAACCAATGTGGTTCTCTGGAGTAGGATGGATAATTCTGCATTTGATTCTGTTGCATGATTTGTTGTGGAGATACTTGTGGTGGAGAGAGAAATTGATGCTGTTGCACGAATGCTTGTTGTTGTTGATACTGAGGATGAAATTGCTGTTGTTGTGGATATTGCTGTAGCTGATAGTAGTAATTGAAGTGTGGTGGTTGAGACATGTCTGGATCTTGAAGATAATTAAGATTTGTGTGATGAGTTACGTTAAGTTGGTTTTGGTTAACTGAAGATTTTTGTCCAATTGCGATAATTACTATTCAACCAATTGTGATAAGTACTGTTCACCCAATTGCGATAAAATCCAAATTGCGATAAGGAAATAGAAATTGCGATAAAACGTAAAATTGCGATAAAAGATGACAATTTGAATAAGTTATCTTAAATTGCGATAGAAAAGGCAATTTGCGATAATTTATCAGAATTGCGATATTTTATGGCAATTTCGATAATTTTATCTAAATTCCAATTTCGATAATTCTCAACTCTTATACAAGAGATGAGAAGCAACCAAGTCGAAGTATTTTCACTTTCTTATACAAGGAAGTAAAATACTGAGTCCCAATGCCGATAATTTGAAGATTTGCCAATTGCGATAAACCCTAACTTGTCGGAATTGAATCGCGATAAACCCTAACTTGTCGGAATTCACCCAGATGCCAAAAACTCACTTTTCACCAGCTTTCCCAACACGCTAATTATCCGGATTTCACTAAATCATCTAGAAAATCAATGAAAACGGATTGTTTTTTGATTTCTAACGATTAGTAATCACAAAATATGAAGAAATTTAAGATCTATAATTTAAGAAATGGAAATTTGATGAGATTTTTGAGCTTTTACACGAAATGAAAGATACGTTCCAACAAAAGAGATTAATGATCGAACGAGAACAAAAACCTTACGTAATCTATAAAACCAACCTAGAAAACAATTAAATCTACTCGAAACACGATCCTAACTATCCCCTAGGCGAATGATACCACTTGATAGGTCGTAATTATCTCAACAACACACACGTACCAAAGCTAAACACACACTACTACTTATCTAAATAAGCTACGAATAGAGAATAAGCTAATAAGCTAAGTACGATAAGAGAAATAAAGAGGAAAATGGAAGGCTTATCATTCATACGATATAGGAGCAAAGGTTCGGTACAAGAAATGAAAAACCAACTATTTAATGAGAGCACCCTTGCCTTCTATTTATAGGCAACATATTAGGGCGCCACTAGCTAATTGTTTCTAAAAGGATTTTCACTAAGGTGGCCGGCCTATGGGCTACTAATGGACCGGTCACATATTACAAACATATAACCCACATTTAAGCAACATTCTATCGCAATTGATCAAGACTTGAAATATTAATAAAACGTATTCCTAACACTACAACAAATGGTTAGAATTGAAAACACTGATGAAACATTTGTAGATGCTGTTCCTTTGCAGACCAAGGTTCCTATTATTGATTGGCAGAACGGTTATGGAGGATAAACTCCATGGTAGAAGATAATCAGAGCTATGGAACATCTCAAAGGTTTGTAACATTTCCTCAAATGATCAGAACTTTTGATAAAGAAGATTTAGAGACGTTATGGGATTTAATCAAGAAAAAGTATGGAGATTCAAGGCCAAAAAATGTTTTGGATACAGTTCTTTGGGGAGATTTGAAAATTATGTTTGAAGTTCATGGTGAAGATAGAGTTTGGAAGGAGCAATACAAGAGTACTAGAGTTAATCTTTGGAAATTGTATCAAAACTGTGGTGTTCATACTGTCATGCTGAGGGGAGGACTTCAAATATATATGCTGGTAGAAAAGGATTATCCTCTGGCAAAGACTACACTTGATACGATGCTTAATGGACCTGTTAAACTTCAAACTGAGAAATGGAGTGAAATGGTATATCAGCTTCTCAAGAAAATGGAGAAACAATTTTATGGAGCTGATTACAAAAAGATGAGAAAGTAAGTGTTTGGAAACATCCTCCTGGTGAAGGTTCAAGCTTAGATTGAAACTTTATGATTTTGGAAGAAAATATCAAGTTTAGGGGAGGATTGTTGGGTTTTAAAGGTCTCTTACAGTTAGCGTTGCTGACATTGTTAAGACTGCTCAGGAAATACAACAAGTTGTTAATGCTGCTGGTTACAAAGTTAATACTGCTAATGGAAGATTAATGTTGCTGCAAGATTAATACTGCTAGAACACTTAGTTAGTATTGCTTTTATGTTATTAATGTTGATAGTGTATTAGAGTCGGTTAGTATGTAAAGTATGTTTAGATAAATATATAAAAGATTCTATAAAGATTTATCTTGTATAGAAAGTTATTGTAAGCCGACTAGGACTCCTTAGCCTATGAAAGGAGGACCTAGGGCATAGATGAATAGTTAGTCATACGGCTTTAAAATAGTTTTTCGATTTACTTCAAGGTTTTGTAACCCTAATACTCAGAGAGTATTCGTATTATTAATAATATTGAAGTGTTTAGTGTGATATTCATTGTTCATTATTTAGTTCTTCTTAAGATCAAATACAAGATTCCACATTGTGTTTGATAAGTTACAAGGTAGTTTCTATACCTAGTTGTGTTAGATTTATCTAGCATAGCTAAACCTTTACAAGCTAAGGGATTCGATCAAGTGCTCAACTGGGATCAACAAAGGTGGCGGCGCGTGGTGGTGGTATGGTGGTTGCGGCTGCGCTACGTCAAACCTTAGCAAATGACCCTTTATCGGACTCAAACCAACCCAGAAAACCTCCTTGCTTCTTGATCTACCTGGTACGCTATCGAACGGCCTCGCCGGAATTTGGATGGAATATGTAGCGGCGCTGAATTGCTTAAAATCTGGTGAGTGTGTTATAATAATGGTGGGGTAAACCTTAATTTGCGGTATTTATATGACGCAGGGACCATTTATGTCATTTCAGCATAGTTTGTGTAGGCGGTGTAAATAGGTCCAGGGGCTGGTTGTGCAAACTTGTAATTCTTTTATAATAAAACAATGTGGGCCGCATTCGACATACCAAACGGACTCAAAAAATTATTAAACTTGCGCCATTGAGTCCGAAATAATTTTCCAATAAAAACGAGTATAAATATGCGTAACTTTCTCAAAATTATTTTATTTGGGAAATTCGATTCGTTTCGCGTGGTTTAGGTTGTTCCGGCTTGATAAATGAATAACGCTCACATTTTAACAAGATATCCACTATTTTTCAATCCCAAACAAGTTCAAGGAACTTTAAAAGTTAAAGGAAATAAAAAAAAATTATTTTGTCTCGTAGAATAAGTTTAAGAAAATTGTCGGTTGTTACATTTATACACAAGTATAAAAGAGCACCCGTGACTTAAAAGACAAAAAGAATGACCTAACTAATCAGGAAAAAATATTGATGTATTTTGTCCCTGTTACAAGAACCTATTTTGGGTATAAGAAAATTCTGCTTTCTGAGTAACAGTGATGACACTGTTCTTGTTCTAAAGCCTTTCATTGAAGAACATTGAAATAACAAAATGTGGGCCATCATTTTATTCATTTCATTACATCAGTCCTATCATCTAAACATAATACTCAGGGAAATGTACTCAGGCTTCCATAATTCCCATGAGTTCCAATTTAGCTTTCTTAGACACAAACTTCTCCTTGTCGGGTCTTTCACTTATAATCTTTTCCATCAGCCTTATGAACTCTTCATTCTCAGGGCTCTTCACATGAAGTGCCATCAGCTTGTATGCCAGAAGAGTTGTAGTTTCCACCAGATGAATATCACTGACTCTTTGAAAAGCTTGTTGGCCAAACTCATCAATGAAGAAGATACCAAACTCAGGAAGCTTGATCACTTTGTTGGGAACAAACTTGACCCCTTCAGGAGGAATCCTGTTGCAGTGAAGAGCAGCTATAAATTGTTCAGGTT
>CP139501.1:84186038-84441038 GCA_021014915.2 Artemisia tridentata subsp. tridentata | reverse complement strand
GTTCCGTCCCAATTAATGTGTACCTGGATCGTGGGCACGTTCCGTCCCGTTGATTATTGGTTGGTTGGATATGATTGCATGCTATATATTATAATGACTATACTTATTTTCCTGCTATGTTTTATAATCACAGTGAACTGTTGCTTTGAGTGATATCGTGTGTCTTAAACCTATGAATCTCACCAACATTATGTTGACGTTTTTAAGCATCATTTTCAGGTGAGCCTTCTAAGGCTAAGGTAGAAGGAAGCGACTAGACGAGACTTAGTTGCATTTGAGAATGATTTAACTTTATGTTTATTTTGAATAAGTCGGATTTTGACTGTGATACTTTAATGTCTTTCATCTAGTACTTTATGTTTTAATGACGATACTTTTGGAGATTTGTTTTGTTTATTTTATTTGGGGTATCGTTACACCACTTTGTGTCTGTACTTTGCTCTATATTATCTGCATGTAGAAATTCTCTATTTAGACACCATGTGTTGTGATGATATCCATGATGTTGCACTCGCGTTTCCGCCTTGGCGAGGTGTGACAGATTGGTATCAGAGCCTTGGTTATAGAGAAGTAGGTGGTTGAGCCTAGACTATAACCTAGGAGTCCTTCATATAGTTGCATTTAGGGCTTATGTGTAAGTATGGTATTTTATATGTCTATTTTCTTGAGTTTATGAGTAGTTTTGTCGAATTTCGGACGCCGATTGAACCCCCATACTTAGTGTTATATATGTTACTTTTAGCATGGCACCTCTCACACGTATCAAGTTTCGTTGGACTACCGTTGTCGCCACTGGTTGCAAGAGGATTGGTAGCTCGAAACGGACTAGCAAGAGGATCTTAGTTCCTGTTAGCATGTATCCGTGTAAGATCGAGGAGAGGATGACTTTAGTAAACGTGGATGGAGAGGAGATAGAAAGGTACGAGACAAAGGTGACGAATAAAGACGGCTACATTATTAGGTACCTTGGAAAGTGCCCCAAATTCCTAGAATGTCGGGAAGGGGTTTGGACTGGGCCTCGTGATTTGTATGGGTTTGTGGACCGTATAGAGGAGGAAGAAAGGAACCTCAGGAGTGGTTTTGCCAGTCGTCTACTACCACAGAACGAAGGAAACCGGAATGAGTGTATTATATGATATTAACTTTGAGTTTGTGTATCTATAATTGTGAGGTGTTATTATTGTTAGGCGTGGTATTAGAAGTGAGTACACATGTGAAAGGATACATCTATAACTATGGGTGGCCAACATAAATTATACATGTATCACGACACGTGTGGACTTATGGCCAATGCTACGTTGACCAATGATGAAATACTTACGTGTAGTAGGATTAGGTTTAACCTTGATATTTGTGTTAATAGTCCCATTTGATGTGGAGTACTTGTGTTAGTCCCATTTGATGGGGAGTACTTGTGTTAGTCCCATTTGATGGGGAGTACTTGTGATAAGTATGAATGCGTATTCGCGAAGGTCGTGAACGGCGCCTAACGGTATTAACGATCTGTATGTCCAGGATATGGCACCAAAAAGACCAAGACGCCTATTTAAGTCACCAATGAGTGGAGCTTACCGGACGCCGAAGAAGCGGACGCCAAAGGGACGAAAGCCGGCGCTCGTTGTTGGAGAGAGTAACCCCATCTTTCAGCAAATGATTAATCAGCAACTGGAAGCTTTGCTGCCAGAAGTTGTTAACCGTGTGAGCGCACAGATGGGTGATGGTGCTCAACCAAGTGGTGCTGGAAGTGGTGGGAGTGGCAGCATCGGATGCTCCTACAAAGAGTTTATGGCGTGTAACCCTAAGGAGTATGATGGTAAGGGTGGTGCGTTAGTGCTCACTCGATGGATAGAAAAGATGGAATCAGTGATGGATATTAGCGGTTGTGCTGAGAGTCAGAAAGTCAAGTATGCAGCAAGTTCGCTGAGCAATAAGGCTTTGACTTGGTGGAACACGCAAATCCAAGCTAGGGGTAGGGTTGCTGCAATGGGAATGACTTGTGAAGATTTCAAGGCCCTGATGATGGAGGAGTTTTGCCCAAGTAATGAGATGCAGAAGTTGGAGGAGGAATTTTGGAACCATGCAATGGTTGGGGCTAATCACGCAGGGTATACTGACAAGTTTCATGAGTTAGCTAAGTTGGTCCCTCACTTGGTAACTCCTGAGTCGAAGCGTGTCGATAAGTACATTCATGGGTTGGTTCCACAGATACGTAGCATGGTTAGGGCTACAGAACCCACGACACTTCAGAGTGCTATTCAGAAGGCTGGAGCACTAACTGATGAAGCGGTTAGGAGTGGAGTACTCGCAAAGACGAGTGAGAAAAGGAAGGAGGAGACTGAAGCAGGTAAGCAAGTTAGTTCTGGTACTGACCATAAGAGAGCAAGGAATGGGAAAGGGTTTGTAGCGGTGAATCCTGTGGTGGCAGCGAGTCCTGCAATGGCAGCTACTCCGGCGGTGACAAGGAACACGGACAGAAGGGGGTATGCTAATGCTGCTCCCAAATGTGTGAAATGCAATGCTTATCATCATGAGTAGGTGGGATGTCGTACGTGTTTCAAGTGTAACAAACCTGGACACTTTGCTAAGGAATGTCGTGCGGTGATTACTCAGGCGACTCCAATCAACTCGGTTGGCGTAGGGTATAGCCGTAAGGCGTGTTATGAGTGCGGAAGTACAGATCATCTCTGAAATGTGTGTCCCAAGCGGAACAGGGCACCTGGTCAGACAGGAAACAGTTTGGCCATTGAAGGAGGTCAAGGGAAAGGATACAACAGGAATGCAGCTAGAGGAAAGGCGTTCACCATAAATGCAAACGTGGCACGTCAAGACCCGCTCGTCGTTACTGGTACTTTCTCTCTAAATGGTCATTATGCTACTACTTTATTTGATACGGGTGCGGATTACTGCTTTGTGTCCACTGAATTTGCTAAATTGTTGAATGTTGAACCTAGTGAACTTAGTTCTAGTATTGTGATTGAGATAGCTAGCGGTAGGGAAGTAGAGGTTGACAAGGTTATTCGGGGGTGTACTATAGTGTTAGAAGGTATCCCGTTCATGATTGATTTGATACCTTTTGGGCATGGGAGTTTCGATGTGGTGATAGGGATGAGCTGGTTGTCTAAGCATAAGGCCGAGGTAATATGCCATGAAAAGGTAGTTCGTATTCCTTTAGAGAGTGGCGTTATACATCGGATACAAGGAGAATGCTTAGGGAAGGACTTGAAAACCCTTAAGACTTCAAAAGCCAAAGAACTTAAAATAGAAGAGATTCCTGTGGTGTGTGAGTTTCCTGGCATTTTTCTCGAAGATTTGTCTGGATTGCCTCCAATCCGTCAAGTTGAATTTCGTATTGAATTAATTCCTGGAGCGGCGCCTGTGGCGAAATCCCCATATCGTTTAGCACCCTCTGAGATGCAGGAGTTGGCAGCGCAGTTGCAAGAACTTCAGGATAAAGGGTTTATCCGACCTAGTCACTCTCCGTGGGGAGCACCTGTGTTATTTGTTAAGAAGAAGGATGGTTCGTTCCGGATGTGTATTGACTATCGGGAATTGAACAAGTTAACTTTTAATAATCGGTATCCTCTTCCTAGAATCGACGATCTCTTTGATCAACTGCAAGGTTATCGATTTTTCTCAAGGATAGATCTACGTTCTGGGTATCATCAATTGAGAGTGTATGAGGAGGATATTCCGAAGACTGCTTTTAGGCTCGTTATGGACACTTTGAGTTCACGGTTATGCCATTCGGGTTGACAAATGCACCTATGGTATTCATGGATTTGATGAATCGCGTTTGCAAGCCTTACTTGGATAAATTCGTGATTGTGTTCATAGACGACATTCTAATTTACTCTAAGATGAAGGAGGAGCATGGAGAACATCTGAGGTTGATCCTTGGATTACTGGAGAAGGAGAAGTTGTACGCCAAGTTCTCAAAATGTGAGTTTCGGCTTGAGGAGGTACATTTTCTTAGATATGTGGTAAATAGTGAAGGAATACACGTAGACCCTAGTAAGATAGAAGCGGTCAAGAACTAGAAGGCTCCTACGACGCCGTCTGAAGTACGCACATTCTTAGGATTGGCAGGGTATTACCGAAGATTTATAGCGAATTTTTCGAAAATTGCTGCACCCCTTACTTTGTTGACTCAGAAGAACAAGAAGTATGTTTGGGGAGAAGAGCAGGAGGTGGCTTTTCAGTCACTAAAGGATAGTTTGTGTAATGCACCTATTCTGACGTTACCTGATGGGCCAGATGACTTTGTTGTGTATTGTGATGCGTCGAATCAAGGATTTGGGTGTGTATAAATGCAGAGGGGTAAGGTGATAGCTTATGCATCCCGAAAACTCAAGATCCATGAGAAGAATTACACAACTCATGATCTAGAGCTTGGTGCGGTAGTATTTTCTCTCAAGAATTGGAGACATTATCTTTATGGCACAAAGAGTGTTGTTTATACAGATCATAAGAGTCTTCAGCATATCTTCAGTCAGAAGGAGCTGAATATGCGACAAAGAATAAGGATTGAATTGTTCAGTGATTATGATTGTGAGATTCGCTATCATCCTGGAAAGGCGAATGTGGTAGCTGATGCTTTGAGTAGGAAGGAAAGGATTAAGCCTAAGCGTGTGCGAGCAATGTGCATGACGTTGCAGTCGGGGATTAAGAGTAAGATATTGGCAGCGCAAGAGGAAGCTCTTAAGGATGAGAATGCGACCGCTGAGATGCTGCGTGGATTGGATCAACAAATGGAGAAAAAGGAGGATGGTGGACTGTATTTCTTAGATAGAATATGGGTTCCATTGGTAGGAGGTGTAAGGAAGTTGATCATGGATGAGGCTCATTAGACGAGATACTCAATTCATCCAGGATCTGACAAGATGTATTATGATCTTAGAGATGCTTATTGGTGGCCAGGAATGAAGAGGGAAATAGCTGAGTATGTTAGTAAGTGTCTGACTTGTTTAAAAGTTAAGGCTGAACATCAGAAACCCTCTGGACTACTACAACAATCGCCGATTCCTGAGTGGAAATGGGAGAATATAACGATGGATTTTATTACTAAGTTGCCTCGGACAAGTAATGGACATGACACGACATGGGTCATAGTGGACATGCTGACGAAGACTGCACATTTTCTGGCCATTCGTGAGGATTATAAGATGGAGAAGCTGGCGAGAATTTATATTAATGAGATTGTGGCGAGACATGGTGTGCCTGTATCGATTATCTTTGATCGCGATAGTAGGTTTACCTCGCGGTTCTTGCAATCGTTGCAAAAGGCGTTGGATACACGATTAAATATGAGCACTGCTTATCATCCACAGACTGATGGGCAAAGTGAGCGAACGATTCAGACTCTGGAAGATTTACTTAGGGCATGTGCTATTGATTTTGGAGGAAGCTGGGATACTCATCTGCCTTTGGCGGAGTTTTCCTATAATAACAGCTATCATTCCAGTATTAGGTGTGCACCATTTGAAATGTTATATGGGAGGAAATGTAGATCGCCTGTTCTATGGGCAGAAGTTGGGACAAGCCAACTAATTGGTCCTGAAATAGTACAAGAGACTACGGATAAGGTGTTTCAGATTAAGGAAAGACTTAAGGCAGCAAGAGATCGCCAAAAGAGTTATGCGGATAATCGCTGTAAGCCTTTAGAGTTTAGTGTTGGTGATCTTGTGATGCTGAAAGTATCTTCTTGGAAAGGTGTTGTGCGTTTCGGTAAGAAAGGCAAGTTAGCACCAGATATGTAGGACCGTTTGAGATTACAGAAAGGATTAGACTTGTGGCATATCGGTTGAGATTGCCTGAAGAGTTAAGTAATGTGCATGATACGTTTCACGTATCTAATCTGAAGAAATGTTTGGCGGATGCTAGTCTGCATTTGCCAATAGAAGAGATTAAAATTGATAAGACTCTTCATTTTGTTGAGGAACCTGTTGAGATTATGGATCGAGAAGTCAAGAGTATGAAGCGTGGTAAGATAGCATTGGTGAAGGTACGTTAGAATTCCAAGCGTGGTCCTGAGTTTACTTGGGAGCGTGAGGATCAGATGAGATCCAAGTACCCGAAGTTGTTTGCTGAGGAGGTTGATGAGACGGGCTATTAAATCTCGGGACGCGATTTCCCTAAGTGGGGGATGATGTAACAACCGTGATTTTAGCAGGTTAGTTTGACTAATAGTCTCAACCCATCTAACTTTTGTTGGTGTGTATTACGTGTTTACGTGTGATATATGTGTGTTAAGTACGTGTGTTGGCACTAAATCCCTTGGTGTGAGATTTTCATTATGTTTGAGTAGTATTGAATTTTGGGATAAGTTCATTTTGATCGCCTTGGTGGTGTAGAAATGACTTGTGTAGTTTTGGTGTTTTATGGTTTTGCGTAACAAGTCTCTGTTCGAGTATTTGAGCGTTAGTAAGTTACGTGGAGGTTGTTTTTATGTGTCATGTGTTCAAAGAGTGTGAAATTCTATTTTTGGAAACTTTGTCTTGAAAATGATATTTTTCCGGGTTGTCGTAAAAATGAAAGTTTATCGCGTAAGGTGTTAAGTTCGGTATAGGTTTTTATAAAATATCAAGAGTACAAGGTTTTAAGTGTAATAATTAAATTTAATAATATATATATATATATATATATAATAATATATATATATATATATATATATATATATATATATATATATAATAAGGGGCGGCCGAATATAGGGATTAGAGGGAAAAAAGGAAACCAAATTTGATCCCAAATACATTTACCAAATATTAAGGAGGTCTAGAATAATCCATGGGTCATTATAAATACAAAATCAAAACCCCTCATTCCTCCCTTTGTGAATTTCGGTCGAACCAAGGAGAAGGGAAGAAGAAAATTTTAGGGTTTTTATTCTTGAAACTAAAATCAAGATCAAGGTATAATTTTCAATACTTATGCTTAATTAATTTTAGTAATTCAAGTTACAATAATATGATGGATTAGGGTTTATGTTTAATTCTGTAAATTATTAATATAAAACATGTTGGGATCATTAATTAGTAATATTATTATGGTTGGTGAAGAGATTAGGGTTTAAAACTTGTTAATTAATGAGTTAGGATTCTGACAGAATGTTAAGGCTATAAAGATTCGATGATAGTTAATAGATGGAAATGAGTTAGATCACGAATATTATGTATAAATTGTAGTTCAGAGAAAGAGCTTTCCAAAAAGTACGGCCACGAGTGTTTTGGAGGTCGGGAAGTCAGTCAAACGAATTTTATAAGTTAAGGTGTCAAAACAGTTAAACCGGGACAGAATTAGGGTAAAAGTATTGAGGTCAAAGGTGACTTTAAAAGTGTTATTAGGGTTAGCCCTTCTGTGGGAGTTGATTTATGTATTCCCTTTGACTTCCACACGAAAATTGGACGATAATAAGTTGTGCAAGTATGTCTACTAGGTCAAAATATTTTGGTGTACGTTCAGATCCAAATCTGGATAGTTGTCATGTTTGATTTTTCATTGGGTACTTGTGTGTGTTTTAATGCATGGCCTTTTGGGAGAATCTTGTATGCTCATGAAGGATCATGGTGAATTTTTGGTGTGAGTTGTGGAGAGTTTTTGGTTGTGATTTTATGTGGGTGAAAGTACCCTAAAATTCTGTGTTTTCTTAAAAAGTTTATTCAAGGGATTTAGAGAGTATAAATGTTTGGTATTGGTTAGTATGGAGTCTAGGTGATCCGTGGTGGGTTATATGAACCTTAGACATCCATCATATGTGTGTGTTACATGGACTATAGCTTTTAGCTTGGTCGCGTGTAATGTGATCTTATTTGTGTTATATAGATTGTGGTTGATATTTGGAAGCTGCAAGGGTTGAGGTGAGTTTCATAGTCCCATTTTTACTTTATTTTAACTTGAGATGGGAATGATGCTTGTGTTTAAATGTTTTTGAGTTACTGTGATTATGTGGTTGTAAAATGCATGGACTTGTAAGTGTTATTATACGTGTATTGCATGTTATGAGATTATTGTGTGGTGATTCTGTGTGGTCCATTTGGAGGGTAGCTATGCTCCCATTATCCATTTGGAGAGTAGTAGTTCTAGTAGCTCTACTCACTATTATTTCTGTGTGGTCCGATCGGAGGGTAGTGATTTACCCATTATTATTAACTTGGATCGGTGGGCGCGTTCCGTCCCAATTAATGTGTACCTGGATCGTGGGCACGTTCCGTCCCGTTGATTATTGGTTGGTTGGATATGATTGCATGCTATCTAGTATAATGACTATACTTATTGTCCTGCTATGTTTTATAATCACAGTGAACTGTTGCTTTGAGTGATATCGTGTGTCTTAAACCTATGAATCTCACCAACATTATGTTGACGTTTTTAAGCATCATTTTCAGGTGAGCCTTCTAAGGCTAAGGTAGAAGGAAGCGACTAGACGAGACTTAGTTGCAAATATGATTTAACTTTATGTTTATTTTGAATAAGTCGGATTTTGACTGTGATACTTTAATGTCTTTCATCTAGTACCTTATGTTTTAATGACGATACTTTTGGAGATTTGTTTTGTTTATTTTATTTGGGGTATCGTTACGACACTTTGTGTCTGTACTTTACTCTATATTATCTGCATGTAGAAATTCTCTATTTAGACACCGTGTGTTGTGATGATATGTTGCACTCGCATTTCCGTCTTGGCGAGGTGTGACAGAACAATCAGTATGAACTGGTGAAGCCAGCAGTACAAATTGTTAGAAAAAATTTTCAGAGATAAAATCAAGTTGTAATTTTAATGTGGACTTGAAAACATTTTTGTCCACTTATAGTTTTTAGCAAACTATCAGCTATGAACGGATTTGACATGTCTTTACCAATAGCCGTTTGCTATGGACTAGCCAACTCTTCACACTTAGATATGGTGAATTGATAACCATCCAGTTTTTGGTAAACTGTCAACCATAAACGGATTTGAGTAGTCTTTACCAGAAACCGTTTGATCTGGACTAGTTGGTTCTTATGTGGATTAGACATGGTGAACCAATTACCATTTGTTGTGTGACAAGCATGCACACTTGATAGTCCAAACTACCATACATTCAAAAGCACAATCCAAAGCAAAAAGCTTTTCTTAACCTGAAATGTTAGTCCAAAACCAAAGAAAACACAATACACAATATTTTCATTTAACAGGTATCACAATTGACTAACAAATTCACAAACAGTACTAAAAATTTCCAAGTAGTACTAACTATACAAATAGCACAACTAGCAGTACAAAAACCAAAAACACTTAGACATTAATATTTTGAAGGATTAAGCATTCCAATACCTGTTACCAAGTACTGAAATCTTCCTACATCAAAACCTTTTGTTAAGAGATCAGCAAAGTTGTCATCAGTGTGTATTTTAACAACTTTTATTAACTTTTTTTCAACACAGTCTCTTATAAAATGATGTCTAATTTCAATGTGTTTAGTTTTTGAATGTTGAACTGGATTCTTAATGATACACATTGTACTGCTATTGTCTATATGTATAATTGTGTTTAAGAAATTGTACCCATAATCAAGCATCTGGTTTTGAATCCAAAGAACTTGAGCACAACAACTTGCTGCTGCCACATATTCTGCTTCAATAGTAGAAGTGGCCACCATAGTCTGCTTCTTACACTGCCAAGAAATTAATCTACAACCCAAGAACTGACAACCACCTATTGTAGACTTTCTATCCATGCTAGCACCAGCATAATCAGAATCAGAGAATGCCACTAGATCAAATGTAGACTCTTTAGGATACCATAGCCCTAAATTAGGTTGACCTTTAAGGTATCTGAAAATTCTCTTTACTGCAGTGAGATGAGACACCTTAGGATTTACTTGGAATCTTGCACATGCACAAACTGAGAACTTAATGTCAGGCCTGGATGATGTGAGATACATCAAAGACCCAATCATAGATCTATACATGTGCACATCTACATCTTCACCATTGTGATCCTTTAATAAAAAATGTGTCTCCTTATCAACTGGTGTGCTAACAACCTTGGCATCTGAGAATTGGAATTTTCTCAATATTTCACCAACATATTTATCCTGAGAGATAAATATTCCATCTGGCTTCTGCTGTACTTGAATCCCAAGAAAGAAAGTAAGCTCACCCATAGAGCTCATATCAAACTGATCTTTCATTAATTTCTCAAACTCTGCACATCTCTTTGTTTGTAGGACCAAAGATGATATCATCTACATAAACTTGAACCAGTAGAATATCACCCTTGTTCTTCTTGATAAACAGAGTTTGATCAATTTTACCCCTATTGAACCCATTCTTCAACAAATAAGTAGCAAGAGTCCCATACCAAGCTCTTGGAGCTTGATGCAATCCATAAAGAGCTTTAACTACCTTATAAACTTTGTCAGGATGGTCTGGGTCTATGAAACCAGGAGGTTGAGATACATATACCTCCTCATCAATAGTACCATACAAAAAGGCACTCTTCACATCCATTTGATAAACAAGAAAACCCATATAGGAAGCATAAGCAAGAAATAACCTTATTGCTTCAAGTCTAGCAACAGGAGCAAAAACCTCCTCATAGTCAATCCCTTCTTCCTGTGTATAGCCTTGAGCAACCAGTCTTGCTTTGTTCTTTATCACAATGCCTCTCTCATCCTTCTTGTTCCTGAATACCCACTTTGTACCAATCACTCTCATTCCCTTTGATAGATCAACCAGAACCCAAACCTTCTGAATTTTGAATTGAAGCAGTTCTTCCTGCATGGCCTCAACCCAACTTGATTCTTCTAAAGCCTTTAGCACATTCTTGGGTTCTACCTGAGATAGAAAACATACAAACATACACTCATGCTCATCATCATGATGTTTCTCCTCATATACCACAATGAGAAAGCCATGATGATCTGGGTCTTGAATTTGCCTTCTGGTCTTGACTCCAGATTGTACATCTCCTATGACATTGGAAATAGGATGATTCCTATGTACAATTGTATGGGGAGTAGAAGGAGCTGCATAGGTGATAGGCATATTTCGCAGACCATCTCCAAAGAAATCAAACTCATCAGCTTGAAAAGCAGTATGAACTGGTGAATCAAGATGAGGTTGACTTGGTCCAGCAGCATCACTATTTTGCTCAGCAGTAGGAACTTGTGACTGAGCAGTACTAACTCCATTTGTACAGCTCGTTGGATTTTTAGTTTCTTTACCATTCTGACCACTGGTTTCAGCAACATCTTTCTCTTTGTCTACACCACTTGATGAAGGAATATCATCATTCTTTGTAGAAGACTCATTCACTGGACTTTCTTCCATGATTGGCTTAAAAATGCAATCTTCATCTTCCTCCTCTGAACCTGCATCATGGTTAGTATTTGTACCTGTAACAGGTACATAATTCATGAAATCTGAAAGACTGTCAATATCAAAGATCCAATCTGGACCAACACCTGCAACATTTGGTTTATTCTCCAAAAATTCTATGTGCATATTTTCTTCTACATGCTTGGTGCTTTTATTGTACACCCTAAAAGCCTTACTGTGCAGAGAATAACCAACAAAGAAACCTTCCTCAGATTTCCCATCAAACTTTCCTAGTTGGTCTTTGGTATTAAAGATAGTAACATGACAACCAAAAGGTCTCATGAAGCTTAAAGCAGGGGTTCTACCTCTAAGAAGCTCATAAGCAGTCTTATTGTGAGGTTGCACAACTAAAATCCTATTCAATACATAACAAGCAGTGCTAACTGCTTCAGCCCAAAATGAAACTGGTAGCTTAGAGTCAGCTAAAATTGTCCTAGCAGCCTCTATAAGAGTCCTATTCTTTCTCTCAGCTACTCCATTTTGCTGTGGGGTTCTAGCTACACTAAATTCCTTCTTAATACCTTTTTCTCTGCAAAAATCATCCATCACTCTATTCTTTAATTCAGTTCCATTATCACACCTGATTATTTTGACTTTCCTATCCACTAGGTTTTCTACTTCAACAATGAAGGTCTTAAGGATTTCACTAGTTTCATCCTTAGTTCTCATAAAGAACACCCAAGAAAACCTACTATAATCATCACTGATAACAAGACAGTATCTCTTAAAATTCAAGCTATTCACAGAAGTAGGACCAAACAAGTCCATATGCAACATATATAAAGCTTGAGAAATAGAGTTCTGGACTTTTGGCTTACATGAGGCTTTGTGTTGCTTACCTTTAAGGCAAGAAACACAGGTTTGGTCATTGAGAAAAGTTTTATTTGGTAAATCTCTTACCAACCCATTTTTAGCAATTTTGTTAATGGTTTTAAAATTAACATGACCAAGCCTCCTGTACCACAACATTGATTCTTCCAATGTGGCTTTTGCAACAAGACAAGTAAGTCCAACCTTAGGAACTAGTTTATTCATCTCAACACTGTATGTGTTATCCTTTATAGGGATTTTAAGCAATACTTGACTTTCATCATGTAAAACCCAAAAATCCGTAAACACGTTTATTTGACAATTTGAATTCATAACCAGAGTCAATAATAAAATTTGGACATTTAAACTATACGTTATACACTTTAAATAAATTAAAATCTAAACTATACATTAATATTAACATTATACATTAAAATGGATTGATATTCTCCCAAATAAAAAAAAATACAATTGTTGCCTAAGTGTCTTTTAAAATCACACGACAATGACTACATTGTTAATGATAAAATGAATACAATGACAAAATGAATCAGTTAAGTTACCCATATCATGCGTGTGTGATCTTTTCATTCTTACAACTTGATACATATTATTTGGTTTTCATTTGAACTCACACGTCATACCAATAATACCACACGACATGCCATTTCAAATATTACAACTTACTACAAATAAGATGATAAGAACAAATCAATATTTAATTTACACTGCACCGTAAGTCTAGCTGCATATCACTCCTTGTGATTGTGATTGATATGATTTTATTTGCTTCCATGTATACTTCACACGCTCCTCCTAAAAAAAAACCTTGGATATAACACACTATTCTGTTGACCCTATCTACATTAAATATTCAGCCAATCTTAACCCCATAAACAACCGTATAATATATTTCATTCACACACATTAAACCTAAAAAAAAATACCTATCAGTCGACTGTTCATAAAGCCCCAAGAAAGGAAGGCACGAAGGGAGTTTTGAAGGTGACGTGATTGCGGCGTGAGTGCTGTTGGGGTTCAAAGGAGTTGATTCGTGGGTCTTTTGTTCGATCGTGACTCAACCTAGTTCTTTTTCGTTCGTATAAGACAACCAGGTATCACCTTCATGTAGTCCTTGTGTTTTTATACGACATGTGAGTTTTATGCGCACATATGAATCGAAGGAAAACTAAAAACCTAACCTTTGTTCGTTAAAATAAGAATACGTATTGAATTATCTAAGTCGCATGAATCGGTGATCAAGCAACATATTTAAAGTGCCACATAAATTCGTGAAGTATGGAACTTATGAATGTCGACCTTGGTTTCGGTTTGTATTTGAGTCTGCTGTGATCATACGACCTGAATCTGGTCTTGTCGACCCTCACATGAACCCTAATATACACGCTTAGATAATCTAGTTGTTTACGAAAGAAAGGGGCGTGTGTGAGTTATTTCGTGAAGAGTGCATGGATGATTTTGAATGTGATTTTATGTAACATTGATGGGGCGTTATTTTGTGTTTTTGTATGTGAGTTGTGTGATCGATAAGACTGGAACTGTATGTATAACTAGACTTGGAAATTGGTTAAATATGAACTGTGTTGTGTTCGTGTAGCTGTCAAAAAAAAAAGAAAAAAAAAGGAGTGCGTTGGCATGTGAATGGTGTGTAGTAGGCATGTACATGTGTGAGTGTATTTATATTAAAGAGAAGTTGCATGCATGCATGATTTTGTCAAATATGTTATTTCATGTAGTCTAAGATGGCATGTTGGTAGTCTGCTGTTCAACCAGTATATATATAAACTTAGGATCTGGTATTAGAAACATGTTCTTGTGTGTGGTGTATGTCGATTTAAAAAGGGCTGATTAATGGGTCAAGTGTGTAGTGTTCATGTCATTAAGGGCTAGGTATGAGGTGGGATATGTGGTATAAAACTTGGTATGATAAGTGTAAAAATGGGAAGATTTCATGCGGGTTTGGGACATGTTTGTGGTTGTCGAGTGGCTGGGGAAAGAGGAGTCATATATGTATTAAATGTGTCGAGTTTAAGGTTAGTCACACAATAAAATCATGGGTCGAATGGTAAAAATGGTTTTGGGGTGAAATGTGTTGTTGGTTTGATTTGGTCTCGACAAAAACTGGTTAACAAAAAAAGGATATGGTCAAGTGGTTAGTTGATTCAAAAAGAAAAGAAATGAGGTCGTGTTGTTAATATAAGAATTGGGCATATAATTATATAATTACATGTTAGACTCTAAACCTTGCTAAAATAACATTTTACACCTTAAATTATTATAAGTGCCATATTAAACCCTAACCTATAATGTTGATCATATTAAGTCTTAAAATTTAATTAATTATCATTTATAACCCTAAAAATCAGTAAATCGGAAAACTTACTAAATATTGAAAGTTACTAAATTGGGAAACCTTCTAAATATGACAAGTTACTAAAAATGGAAAGCCGACTAAAATAAGTAATCTGAATTAAATAACATATTAATAATAAGACGATCATGTATTCGTGTAGATTCGCTGAAGAAGGAGTTCGATTCCGATCTTTATGTTTCTGTTATGTTTGCACTTGCGGTCTAAGGTACAGATATTCTACCCTTTTTCAGTAAGGGTGCTTTCACTCTCATGACTTGATCTTGATTATTGATTCGTTATTCTGATATGACTCCCTTAAGCCATTGCTATGATCCCTTGTACTTTGATTCATTCGCTTGATATGCTTCGTTGGTATGATGATCCATTTGACATTCGTTCATTATGACCCTTGTGATATGATACTTAACATAATTCGTTCGTTACCCTGTGACATGAGTATTCGAATCACTTGATACTTTGAAGGTTCATTTGATATTGTAACTGGATGTGAAAACCTTTCTTAATTATATCACGGAAATGTTTTGAGAAAAACTATTTTTAAAACGATGTTATGAGCACGGTGCGATACCACTTTTATATGAAACTTTACAACCTTTTATGAAAACTACTTTTAAAGACTACCTTTATGAAAACCATTATTAAAAGATTTCTTTAAAGGAACATTTGATAGAAACCTTGGAATTGAACCTTGCTATGAATCATTTGATTGCGAACCTTTGATTATGAACCTCTGATATTCAGATGACTTTGATGACTTAGACATTTGACTTTGATGTGATTTGACATTTGACCCTTCAGTTTGATACCCGAGCCAAGTTCGTTTCCTAGCCATGAAGGTAACATGGCCGTGTCATTGATGCACCAATGGCATGACTCTAGTGTGGTTGAGTGATGTTCCACACCGTCCCATTTTTATTATTATATGCGCACATTATATTTGTTATGGCCAATATTATTGTTCGGGGGCGTATGGATGCATCCTAGGTTCGGTTCGTATTTAGTGGATTTAACATGATATGATATTATATGATATGTTCGGTGATTGATGCATGGGTGCAATCCACGTCTTTCATATGTTCGGGAGCTAGCTACTCCATGGTTACTATGATATTTGATATGATTTGTTTGGGCTCGTGGGTTGATTACTGATCTTCCATTACACTTTGATATCCATTGTTTATACCTTATGCTTTCCCAATGCACCATACTTTATATATTCGTTCCTTATCTTTTGATTTTGTTTATATATATCTGTTCACTAGGCGTTTTAAGCTCAGTCGCATTTCTTTTCCTGCGGCAGGTTTTAGTAGGAAGCTGGGTAATAAGTGGAGAGTACTTTTGGTCTTAGAATACTACACCTTGATAGCTATTCTGGATTAGAGATGACTAGAAGTGTTTACATTTTCAGACTTAGTAATTTAATGTTGTTCTCATTTGTAACCTTGTATTTCAGATTTTTCCTTTGTAACCTTTGAAATTCATTTGTATTATTTAAGTCATATGCTTGTGTTTGCTTTGATATGTCACCATAACGTAATACTTCTACCCTTATCGGGTTGGGGTGTTACAATTATGGTATCAGAGAACAGGCTGCGACTGTAATACATTAAACCTTGACCTGTGAAGTTTGGACCATTAAGTTTCCACTGTAGGCGCTCTTAAGACAACCTTTGAGAATTTGCTTTAGGATTTCCCCATAAGAACCAAGTTATTACCGGTGAGGAATGGGTAGACTAGGATATCTATGTAAGTAGCATTGCTTCCGCATCACTCTGATTCGTGCCTCTGACTTTAGCTATGCCTTATAAGAACATTTGTTTCAGAAGCTTGAAAGTTTTGCAACCTAAGTTTAGTAACCAAGTAAGTTTGGAATACCTCGGGAAACAACATGGATGCCTTACACCATTTAAGTTTCACTTCCTGATTCTGATCTCCATCTCCGATTTGTTTGATAAACAATTTGATACCTTTCCGACCATCCCGAAGGTCATTTAACCCTAATATGTTTGACACATTCTATGAATTCATTACTCATGCCGGATATGAAATGTATCATTTGATACAACTTGAATCTACATAATCCATTACTACTCCTATGAGAACTCTGGTAATTATTAACCACGAATATAGGAAGTTTTGTTCTCTCCCTTTGAATGATGAACCTTGTTCTGCCAACCAGTTCCTTTGGAAGGATATAATGTAAATACTATCTCTGTATGGATTTGTTAACTGAGCATGATGATGCTGATAACTGATATTCCATACATCTCACTTTTGACAGTTATACGATGTTCGTATTACCGATGATACACACCCTACCTGCCACTTATGCTAAGAAGCTAAAAAGAATTTCAACACCTTGAACTGTTCGCTTATCTATCTCAACACTTTTGATGAACCATGTACTGGACTCTGATATATGAACTACCCGTCTGGTTTGATGACTCTATTCGTTCTATGAATCCGTTGACTTTTGATATGTCTGGTTTTACGGTCTTTTGGTTTTGGATTGGATGACTCTTCATAAAGCTACCATTGACTAACATATCTGATTTGTGATCTTTAATAATCTGCTTCATCCCACTTTTGTTATGATGGCTCTCTACCACCTGAATCTGTTAAGATTAATACTGCTATGGAAACACCTACTCCGATCTCATTTGATTGTCAAATTTCTCCTGACACCTATTAGTATCCACCCTTGGAAAGCTCTGGCATTGGAAGTATTATGTTGTACGAAATTTTTCCAGTGTTTTCTGACGAACCTCCTGGGACTCCCTCCTGTTCGGGAAGTAGAGTTGACATTGAACTGATCTCAGTTGACGAAACCATAGTGCCATAGAAGTTGAGAGATTGAAGAAGCTGATGGAATGTGATTTTGTTCACCTCAGTGTTTCTCTTTGGATACTCCTGTTGGTATGAAGAAGAAAGAGAAAAGTATGCGGCGGCGTATCGACCATCGCGAACTTAACCGTATCACTATCCGTAATCATTATCCATTTCCGCGTGTCAATGATTGATTTGGTCTATCATTGAAACTCCGTATCAGATGGCCTCTTTTTGGATTTGAAGGACTGAAGAAGCACATAAGAAAAGAGAGAAACTGAGATGGGACTCAGTTATACCTCATACAGCACGTGGAGATTTCAGTTCGGGCATCAAGACAACCAGACCGTAGGAAATGAACTATTCAACACATAACCTGGAGTCGACAGCAGCGGTGTTTACCTTAAAGCCTGGAAGACAGTACTTGCAAGACAAACATGGAGGCGAAAATAGAAGGAGAATGAATTTGAGTTGGTGAATTTCAAACTGTGCTAGAAGACCTGTCGAAGACACGCAGACTTGCTTCTCTATTCATTTTAGTTGTACTAAGATGAATTGATAGCAGAAGCAGATTTGCAGATGGAAGGATACACAGTGATCATATTAGAGATTCACGTTACTACCACCACAGTTTCGAGAAGAGGTGCCGAAGGCTTGAGGGACCAGACTCAACTTTATAATTCCTTTTCACCTTATGATCAGATGGACAAGCGTAGACAGACTACTCGGACTTGGAAGAAATTTTGAAATTTTGTATTTGAACGGACGAATTTTGAAGCAAACAATTGTGCTTGGATGAGTTGATTCTGTGAGGATGAAGCTATTGATCTCGCAATTCACTTCCTCTTAACTTACTTAAGTTTCCGTTACCTGATGATGAGATCCTTTGAATGATTCAAGTTCTCTGTTAGTATTTTTGTTCTGTGTTCATTTTGCGTATGTTGGATGACGGTTTCGATATGAGAATTTTGATGAATTGTGGAAGACCTAACGCTTTTGACGACGTTCTTCATTCGATGATACTTACTAGGTTCCATTACGTTATCTATGCGTTCTGTTTCTCTGATTTCGAATTCGTAGTGATGATTTAATTCGTAGTGATGATTTGATTCGGACCAACCCTAGGAGGTAGAAGGACTGTTAGGTGATTAAGATAAGTTGCTTTTTTCACGACTTGAGATAAAGTATGGTCATCAGGAGGGCATATTTATATGATGCTAGTATTATGACGCCTGGCCAACGTGATAATACTTACATCATATAACGTGCACTTATTGTGATCATAGGATATTTCGAGGAGTGCCTTAGAAGCCTTAGAATTTCTGATATCTGATTGAGACTTTAGGTTCATTCTACCTATACGCTTAATCTGCCTTCACCGTTATACGATTTGATACGTTTGGATACTCAACACGCGTTTGCTGACCTCTGTACTTCCGATAAGAATCTTAGGTGCTGTTGTAGAGCTTTCTGCCGTTTGATGTTATCAAACAATCTGTTTTCTGTATGTATGGATTCGATCTGTTACTGTGAAGGAGTACACCTATGTTTTGTCATATGTACGTTTCACATTCGTTCAATCTGTTTCATTATGATCTGCTATGAGTTAAGATATGGGATTTTGGACTTTGAGGAATCAAGATCTATTTGTTTATGAGAATACCTTTGAAAGGTTATATTGAAGCCGAGGCTATTTGAGAATTTGAAGAGTTAAGCGTATATATCATCCTCATATCTTTTGTGATTCGTTACGTTCTCATCCGATTTGTCTTATCAAATTCCACGGATGATATATCCGTTAAGTCCTACGTATTCCTGTATCTCTTCCGAGAGAATACGATTATCAGCTGTTACGTTTGATATATTATTTTTTTGATCTTGATTCAGTATGGTGTGTCTTTTCTAAGGAAGCCGAAGCTATTTTGATCAACAAGATAGAGTCATGAGAAACAAGTCATTCACATTTTCGTTCACGGTCCGTTGGTATTCCGTTTTGTTTCACCTCAATTTTCGAGGACGAAAAATTTCTTTTAGAGGGGAAGAGTTGTAAAACCCGAAAATCCGTAAACACGTTTATTTGACAATTTGAATTCATAACCGGAGTCAATAATAAAATTTGGACATTTAAACTATACGTTATACACTTTAAATAAATTAAAATCTAAACTATACATTAATATTAACATTATACATTAAAATGGATTGATATTCTCCCAAAAAAAAAATACAATTGTTGCCTAAGTGTCTTTTAAAATCACACGACAATGACTACATTGTTAATGATAAAATGAATACAATGACAAAATGAATCAGTTAAGTTACCCATATCATGCGTGTGTGATCTTTTCATTCTTACAACTTGATACATATTATTTGGTTTTCATTTGAACTCACACGTCATACCAATAATACCACACGACATGCCATTTCAAATATTACAACTTACTACAAATAAGATGATAAGAACAAATCAATATTTAATTTACACCGTAAGTCTAGCTGCATATCACTCCTTGTGATTGTGATTGATATGATTTTATTTGCTTCCATGTATACTTCACACACTCCTCCTAAAAAAAAACCTTGGATATAACACACTATTCTGTTGACCCTATCTACATTAAATATTCAGCCAATCTTAACCCCATAAACAACCGTATAATATATTTCATTCACACACATTAAACCTAAAAAAAATACCTATCAGTCGACTGTTCATAAAGCCCCAAGAAAGGAAGGAACGAGGGGAGTTTTGAAGGTGACGTGATTGCGGCGTGAGTGCTGTTGGGGTTCAAAGGAGTTGATTCGTGGGTCTTTTGTTCGATCGTGACTCAACCTAGTTCTTTTTCGTTCGTATAAGACAACCAGGTATCACCTTCATGTAGTCCTTGTGTTTTTATACGACATGTGAGTTTTATGCGCACATATGAATCGAAGGAAAACTAAAAACCTAACCTTTGTTCGTTAAATTAAGAATACGTATTGAATTATCTAAGTCGCATGAATCGGTGATCAAGCAACATATTTAAAATGCCACATAAATTCGTGAAGTATGGAACTTATGAATGTCGACCTTGGTTTCGGTTTGTATTTGAGTCTGCTGTGATCATACGACCTGAATCTGGTCTTGTCGACCCTCACATGAACCCTAATATACACGCTTAGATAATCTAGTTGTTTACGAAAGAAAGGGGCGTGTGTGAGTTATTTCGTGAAGAGTGCATGGCTGATTTTGAATGTGATTTTATGTAACATTGATGGGGCGTTATTTTGTGTTTTTGTATGTGAGTTGTGTGATCGATAAGACTGGAACTTTATGTATAACTAGACTTGGAAATTGGTTAAATATGAACTGTGTTGTGTTCGTGTAGCTGTCAAAAAAAAAAAAAAAAAAAAAAAAAAAAAAAAAAAAAGGAGTGCGTTGGCATGTGAATGGTGTGTAGTAGGCATGTACATGTGTGAGTGTATTTATATTAAAGAGAAGTTGCATGCATGCATGATTTTGTCAAATATGTTATTTCATGTAGTCTAAGATGGCATGTTGGTAGTCTGCTGTTAAATGTGTCGAGTTTAAGGTTAGTCACAAAAAAAAAATCATGGGTCGAATGGTAAAAATGGTTTTGGGGTGAAATGTTTTGTTGGTTTGATTTGGTCTCGACAAAAACTGGTTAACAAAAAAAGGATATGGTCAAGTGGTTAGTTGATTCAAAAAGAAAAGAAATGAGGTCGTGTTGTTAATATAAGAATTGGGCATATAATTATATAATTACATGTTAGACCCTAAACCTTGCTAAAATAACATTTTACACCTTAAATTATTATAAGTGCCATATTAAACCCTAACCTATAATGTTGATCATATTAAGTCTTAAAATTTAATTAATTATCATTTATAGCCCTAAAAGTCAGTAAATCGGAAAACTTACTAAATATTGAAAGTTACTAAATTGGGAAACCTTCTAAATATGACAAGTTACTAAAAATGGAAAGCCGACTAAAATAAGTAATCTGAATTAAATAACATATTAATAATAAGGCGATCATGTATTCGTGTAGATTCGCTGAAGAAGGAGTTCAATTCCGATCTTTATGTTTCTGTTATGTTTGCACTTGCGGTCTAAGGTACAGATATTCTACCCTTTTTCAGTAAGGGTGCTTTCACTCTCATGACTTGATCTTGATTATTGATTCGTTATTCTGATATGACTCCCTTAAGCCATTGCTATGATCCCTTGTACTTTGATTCATTCGCTTGATATGCTTCGTTGGTATGATGATCCATTTGACATTCGTTCATTATGACCCTTGTGATATGATACTTAACATAATTCATTCGTTACCCTGTGACATGAGTATTCGAATCACTTGATACTTTGAAGGTTCATTTGATATTGTAACTGGATTTGAAAACCTTTCTTAATTATATCATGGAAATGTTTTGAGAAAAACTATTTTTAAAACGATGTTATGAGCACGGTGCGATACCACTTTTATATGAAACTTTACAACCTTTTATGAAAACTACTTTTAAAGACTACCTTTATGAAAACCATTATTAAAAGATTTCTTTAAAGGAACATTTGATAGAAACCTTGGAATTGAACCTTGCTATGAATCATTTGATTGCGAACCTTTGATTATGAACCTCTGATATTCAGATGACTTTGATGACTTAGACATTTGACTTTGATGTGATTTGACATTTGACCCTTCAGTTTGATACCCGAGCCAAGTTCGTTTCCTAGCCATGAAGGTAACATGGCCGTGTCATTGATGCACCAATGGCATGACTCTAGTGTGGTTGAGTGATGTTCCACACCGTCCCATTTTTATTATTATATGCGCACATTATATTTGTTATGGCCAATATTATTGTTCGGGGGCGTATGGATGCATCCTAGGTTCGGTTCGTATTTAGTGGATTTAACATGATATGATATTATATGATATGTTCGGTGATTGATGCATGGGTGCAATCCACGTCTTTCACATGTTCGGGAGCTAGCTACTCCATGGTTACTATGATATTTGATATGATTTGTTTGGGCTCGTGGGTTGATTACTGATCTTCCATTACACTTTGATATCCATTGTTTATACCTTATGCTTTCCCAATGCACCATACTTTATATATTCGTTCCTTATCTTTTGATTTTGTTTATATATATCTGTTCACTGGGCTTTTTAAGCTCAGCCGTATTTCTTTTCCTGCGGCAGGTTTTAGTAGGAAGTTGGGTTATAAGTGGAGAGTACTTTTGGTCTTAGAAGACTCCACCTTGATAGCTATTCTGGATTAGAGATGACTAGAAGTGTTTTCATTTTCAGACTTAGTAATTTAATGTTGTTCTCATTTGTAACCTTGTATTTCAGATTTTCCCTTTGTAACCTTTGAAATTCATTTGTATTATTTAAGTCATATGCTTGTGTTTGCTTTGATATGTCACCATAACGTAATACATCTACCCTTATCGGGTTGGGGTGTTACACATCAGGTAGCTTGAAATCAGGAGAAAGAATAAGACAATCAGTATCAGTAAATAAAACTTTGTTCTGTTTATCACAAATTTTTGATACACTGAAAAGATTGTACTTAAGTTCTGGTACATAATACACATTTTCAAAATCAAGATTACCAGTTTTAATTACCCCTTTACCAGTAATCCTTCCTCCAATACCACCACCAAAGACAACTAGTCCTCCATCCAGAGCAATAAAGTCTGAAAGATATGACATGTTGCCAGTCATGTGCCTTGAAAATCCACTGTCTGAATATCCTCTATCTTCTTTACTGTTTGAAGGATGTTCCTGCACACAAAATAAAGGTGTTAGTTTCTTTTGGGGATCCAAACCATCACTGGTTTGGATTTGCCTTGTGCATCAAGATGAGAAAATTTCTTGGAGGTCATTGATGCACCATTGGGTTTGGTAGATTGTCTAACCCAATGTGTTGAGGCCTTGACAGCATTGCCCCTTTTTCCCTTAACATTTAAGTGCCTAACAGTAGGAATTGCTGGTCTAGCAGTTGGAACTGCTGACCTGGCAGTTGGAACTGCTTGTTTAATTTTTGGCACCAATTTCTGATTGGTCATTGTTGTTTTCTTATAAAAATACCTTTTAACTGTTTGTGCATGAATTGAAAATTGTTTTGCACTTGAAACAGTTTGCTTGTTATTAAACCACTTATTTTGACTAGTAGTTGAAACTGTTTTGATGCCAGTCTTTAACATAACAGCTTTGGGTGACATTTTATGATTTGCATTAGGGCTTATCAATCTAGTTGGACTGTTTTGAGTTACCCTAGCATTGTTATTCCTATTCACCCTTGTATTCCCAGAAACCTTCTTTTTCCATGGGTTAGAATCACAATAAGCAGCCATATGATCAAAACTTCCACAAACAAAGCACACTTTTCTAATCATAGCAAACTTATCATTCAATTGCTTAGATTTTGAGTGATTCCAGTTCCTATGACTACCCTCAGAAACTGGTGATCTGTTCTTAGTCCTATACATCTCAGCATATCGTACACTTTTCCTAACTGGTTTTATGTTTTCAGTCTTAACCACTTTAGGAGCATGTTTAACTTCTACCTTAACAACATTAGGTTTTTCCTTAACCTCTACATCCTCATCATCAGATGTCCAATCCTCAATAGTTGGTGCATCTGAGTTCCTATCAGAGGACATCTTTTCCCCAGAAAGAGATTTATCACTAGCACTCACAAAAGAATCTTCTGCCTTAACAAATTTAACAGGATTCTCACTCACTTTAACACCATATCCAGGAAAATCCATATCCTTAAACTCTTCTAAACCTGTATGAGATAAATCAATTCCTGGTGGAACAAACATTCCTCTAAGAGGGGGTGCAACTGACTTATACCCTAAACCAGACTTAGCTTTGTTAAGTATTTGATTCTCTACTATCTTCTGAACTCCCTTTGAAGTATGTTCAAGAGTTTCTACACTTAACCGAATGTTTTCTTTTTCCTTTTTAAGCTTTTCTAGTTCATATACAAGTCCACTCATTTTATCATCTTTTATTTGCAAATCCTTCTTTAAAACACCTATCTCATCAGAGAAGTTTGACTCATTCTGTCTATAAAACACAATTTGTTCTTCCAAAATAGCAAATCCTCTTTTATGATTTGCTAGACTAAAATTTACTTGATTAAATTCTACTCTAAGATCATCATACTATTTCTTAAGACACTCATAATCTTTTAAAGCAGAACAAGTATTTGAACATTTTTGAACAATATGTACCTCAGAGTCTGAGAAAGCCATCAAACCCAAGTTAGCTGGTTCCTCTTCTTCCTCCACGAAGCTCCAATCAAATCCAGCTCCATCTACAGCTACCATAGCCTTGGAAGAAGGCTCTTCAACATTAACTGTTCTCTTTGTTCCTTGATGCTTAAACCCTTGACCCTGGTTGCTTTGTTGTCTTGGACCTCTACATTCCCTGGCAAAGTGCCCCATCTTGTGACAATTATAGCACTCCACCTTGGACTTATCATACCCAGCAACATCTCTTCCATTAAAGGTAATCTTATTCTTAGTCCTTTGGTAATACTTCTTAGCCCTGATGCTTATCAAAGCCAACTGCCACTTTAAATCCATAGCCTCCAAATCATCTTCAGCAATTTGAAGAAGATCTTTATTAAAGATCTTAGACCCACCAGATTGTTCTGACACAAATGCATATATGGTTTCTTCAGTCAAGCCAGCAGTACTAGTTTTTACACTAGCAGTGCTAACTGTTGGTTTAGCAGTACCAACTGCTTCTTCATCTTCATGATTCGAACTGTTTGAAGAAGATAAGAAAGCCATATTCCCTGAACTAGAACTGGTGCTACCACTCTTCTTCACCTTCTGCTCAACAATTTTAAGATTGTTGTAAAGCTCATTCATTGTCATTTTCTCCAGTTCTGGTTTATTGCTCCAAACCACAACATAAGTGTTCCATTCAGCAGGTAAACTATTAAGAAACTTCATGTTGAGGTCTTCCTGTGGAATCACAATTTTTAACACAGTAAGTTGACTGATGATCTTTTGAAGCCTATTAAAGATATGGTCCAAAGTTTCATTGCTTGATGCAGTGAAGTTCTCGTAACTTTGTTTAAGAAGGGTTTTCTGTGCCTTCTTGGTAGCTTCATTGCCACCAAATCTTTCCACCACTGCATCAAAAAGAGTTTTAGCAGTCTCGTAATGGCTAAAATTCAACACTTGATCATTAGGAATTGCCATTAGTAACAAATTCCTAGCCTTCTGATCATTCTTCTTTTTAATTCTTTCCTCGTTTGTAACTGGCTCAGTGTTAAGCTTTGTGGTCTTGGAACCATCAGCACATGTTTCTTCAACAGGAATTGGTTTGAAGGAATCACCATTGATAATTATATCCCATAATGCATAGTCTTGCACCATGAAATATTGCTCTATTCTGAGCTGCCATAAATCGTATTCATTCTGTTTCAGCATGGGGAGTTTAGCAAGGATTGAGGTTTGTGGTGTCTCCATGTCCATCTTCTTGGTTGCTAGTGAGTAAATACTTCAGAAACTTCTAAATCAAAGTATCAGAAACCTGGCTCTGATAACACTTGACCGGATCTAAACACACACGAGTTGTGTTGGAGATACTTTGAATATATACTTGATAGCACGCGGAATTTACTACCAAGTACTTAGAAGAATATGTGTTTGGTGAATGTATGTGATCGTATGAATGTAACAGTAAGAATAACAAGACAATGTTTAACCAAACACTTTGCTTCAATATATTGAACGATTACAATGAGAAACGTGAAGCACTTAATAATGCATGTACGTATAGGATATATCAAAACCCTAACTAAAGATCTCCTTTTATAGCACAAAGAGTCCTTTACAAGTAAACAATCTACCGTATCAATCTATACAAATAAGATATACATCATATCCATTCCATATTTATCTTCATACGGTTTCATCTTAATCTTGTAAGCAGTACGAACTTTTCTTCATCAGCAGTACTAACTGTTCTTGTATTCTTCAGCAACTGTTCAACCATACTAACTTATATAGAACCGTACTAACTGCTTAATTTAATTCCCAACAACATCCCTCAGGAAGATCTGAACTCCAATTTCTTGAGGAACCAAGTAGTTGTGCTTGGTGTTGACATCCCTCAGGAAGATCTAAACTCCAAGTTCTTGCGGAGTTTACCTGCTGAATGGGCTATGCATGTGGTGGTCTGGAAGAATAAGCCAGATATTGATACTATGAGCCTCAATGATTTATACAACAATTTCAAGATTGTTGAAAAAGATGTGAAGAAAGATGGAAGTGCTAGTTCAAGCACTGGGAATATAGCTTTTGTATCATCTCCCAGTAATTCAAGTCCAGAAGAAGTGAAAGTGGCTGTAGGAGTTAGTACTGCTAACCCTAGTGTTAGTACTGCTAGCTCATCAACCAGTACTACTGGTATCCTGAAAGATACTACCTATTGTGCATTCCTGACCAGCCAGAATGATGGGTCAATGCTGACACATGAAGATCTCTAGGGGATTAATGATGATGACTTGGAAGAGATGGATCTCTAGTGGCAGATTTCACTTCTTAGCATGAGGGCTAAGAAATTCTATCAAAGAAATGGAAAGTAAATCAACATCAGTAGTAATGATTCTACTGGTTTTGACAAGTCTAAGGTAGAATGCTTTAACTGTCACAAGTTGGGGCAGTTTTCAAGAGAATGTAAAAGACCCAGGCAACAGGATAGCAAGAATAGGGGGTATGGAAGCAAGCCAAAGGCAGTGGAAGAGCCAGAGACATCTTCAAAGGCTATGGTGGCAATTGATGGTCTAGGCTATGACTGAAGCTTCATAGCAGATGAAGAAGAAGCACTTGCTGAGATGGCACTTATGGCCTTCTCTGACTCAGAGGTACTCTCAGCTAAAATTTGTTCTAAAAATTGTACTGCTCTTAAAGAATATGAAACTTTAAAGAAACATTATGATGAGTAGAGGATTGAATTAAACCAAACAAACTATAATTTATCTAATCATAAAAGAGGTTTAGCAGTCCTAGAAGAACAAATTGTGCAATATAAGAACAATGAGTCTGTTTTTACTGAGGATATAGCTGTTCTTAAGAGAGACTTGACTCTTAAAAATGCTGAGATTAGTTTGCTTAAAGCTGAATTATATAAAATCATAAAGGAAAAAGAAAATATTTAATTAACTGTAGACACTTTGGAGTATGCATCAAAAGGTGTTAATAAAATTATAGAGTGTCAAATGGTTAATAAGGCTAAGTCTGGGTTGGGCTATAAAATGTGTCCACCTCCTCATAGAGGAGTGCCTGCACCCCCGGGAATTGACCTAGAGCATACAGGTTTGACTCAGTTTCAACAAACTAAGTTAGAATATGGTTTTAAGACTAAAGAAAATACAACTGCTAATAAACCTATAGAAGCTAGTGAGCCTTTTGAGAGTGCAAGTGACACCTCTCTTATAGAGGACAAGGTGTTAACTGATAGGAACTCAAATGCTCCCATCATTGAGGATAGGGAATCTGATAATGAAGATCAGGTTGTAGCTAAACCTGATGTAGTGAAGCTAGAAGGAACCAATGTTCCTAAGGTGGTTGGTCATGAAACTGTTAAACCTAGATCAAATGTAAAACCAGCTAGGAAAACAGTTAGGTATTCTGAGATGTATAGGTCCACAAGCAAGCCTAGAGGTAACCAGAGGAACTGGAATGACCTCAAGTCCCATCAATTAGGAAGTGACTTTGTCATGTATAAAAAGGCTTGTTTTACTTGTGGTAGCTTTGACCACCTAGAGGCTTTTTGTCATAACCATCATGGGAGAAAGATGGTTACGGGGAATAATAGGGTAATTGGGAACACAAGTCATATGGTGAACTCAAACAGGCTCAAACTCACCCCAATGCTCATAGAATGACTCCTAGGGCACTTTTAATGAAGTCTGGCCTCAAACCAATTAGTACTGCTCGACCAGCAGTTAGTACTGCCAGACCATTTAAGACTGTTTACCCTAGACCAGCAGTTTCAAGTGCAAAACAAACTTTTAAATATGAACAACAAACCTTTAAAAGGCCTTTTCAAAAGAAAGCAGTGGTTCAAAATAAATTTTGGAACTCAAAGGATCAAACTGCCAGGCCAGCAGTTCATACTGCTAGACCAGCAGTTAGTACTGGTGAGCCTAAAAACACTGCTAGGGATAAAAGGGCAAATGTTGTTAAGGCCTCAGCATGTTGCGTATGGAGACCAATCAAACCCAATGGTGCATCAATTGTATTAAAGAGATTTGACTATATTGATGCACAAGGCAAACCCAAGTAAGTGATGGCTTGGGTACCCCAAGGAAACTAATTTCCTTCTTTTATGTGCAGGGACATTCACAGGATGATGAGGAAGATCAAGGTTATGCAGACAGTGGATGTTCCAGGCACATGACAGGCAACATGTCCTATCTTTCAGACTTTCAACCAATGGATGGAGGATATGTTACCTTTGGGGGAGGAATAGGTGGAATAATTACTGGTAAAGGAACATTGAAAACCGGTAAATTAGACTTTGAAGATGTGTAATTTTTGCAAGAGCTAAAGTATAACCTGTTTAGTGTCTCACAAATGTGTGACAAAAAGAACAAGGTTCTTTTTACTGACACTGAATGTCTTGTGCTTTCCCCAGACTTTAAGCTGCCTGATGAAAGTCAGGTTCTACTTAAAGTTCCAAGAAAGGGCAACATGTACAGTGTTGATATGAAGAAGATTGTTCCTAAAGAGGCTCTTACTTGTCTTGTTGCAAAAGCCACATTGGATGAGTACATGTTATGGCATAGAAGACATGGTCATGTCAATTTTAAACTTATAAATAAAATTGTTAAATATGGTTTGGTAAGAGGCTTGCCCCATAAATGTTTTGAAAATGACCAGACTTGTGTTGCCTGTCTCAAAGGCAAATAACACAAGGTGTAAGCCCAAGACCCACAACTCTATTACTCAACCTTTGTTTATGCTACATATGGACTTGTTTGGTCCAACATCTGTAAGTAGTATTATGCATAAAAGGTACTGTCTTGTAGTTACTGATGACTATAGTAGATTTACATGGGTTTTCTTTTTAGGATATAAGGATGTGACACCTAGCATTCTTAAGACATTCATAACAAAGAAAGAAAACTTAGTGGATAAGAAAGTAAAATTCATCAGGTGTGACAATGGGACAAAGTTCAAAAATAGAGTTATGGATGAGTTCTGTAAGGAGAAAGGTATTAGAAGAGAGTTTAGTGTAGCTAGAACTCCTCAGTAGAATGGGGTTGCTGAAAGGAGAAATAGGACACTAATAGAAGCTGCTAGAACCATCTTAGCTGACTCTATGCTGCCTATCACTTTTTAGGCTGAAGCATTTAATACTGCTTGTTATGTACAGAATAGGGTTTTGGTAATTAAACCTCACAACAAGACACCATATGAACTATTTATGGGTAGAACTCCTACATTAGGTTTTCTAAGACCATTTGGGTGTCATGTTACTATTCTAAATACCTTGGACCATCTAGGAAAATTTGATGGCAAATCTAATGAAGGTTACTTGGTTGGGAACTCACTAAATAGCAAAGCCTTTAGAGTATATAACACAAGAACAAGAAAAGTTGAGGAAAACCTATCAGTTTCTAGAAAATAAATCTAATGTTGCAGGTGAAGGTCCAAAATGGCTATTTGACCTTGATACTCTAATTCAATCAATGAACTAGGTGCCAGTTGTTGAAAGAACCTTTTCTAATTATTTTGCAGGTTCAGAAGATGATATTGCAACAAATGAAGCAAGCTTGGGTAAGGAGTTAGATCAAGATCATATACTGATGCCAATATGGAACAGTGTGGATTCATCTTCAAAGAATGGTGAGCCTTCAACTGATGAAGCCAAAAAAGGTATTGAAGATGAAAACAGTGAAGATGAAGCTGAAGATCAAGAGAATCCAGAAAACAATACAAATGGAGATTGTACTGTTGAGCCCCAAGTTAGTACTGCTGGGAAAAATGTTCATACTGCTGGCCCATCAGATACAAATACTGCTGATTTCTCAGAAGATGAAGTGGATATCAACAATTTACCACTCACCTATCCAGTTCTAACAACTCCACATACAAGGATACACAAAGATCACTCCCTAGACAATGTGATTGGAGACATACAGTCTGGTGTGAAGACATGAAGATAGACCATGACTTTAGATCAATAAGGCTTTCTTAGTTGTGTCTATGAAGAAAAGAAGCATGAAGATGCCAACACATGTTTGTTTGTATGTTTCCTTATTTAATCTGAACCCAAAAATGTCCTTAAAGCCTTAGAAGACTCAAGCTGGGTAGAAGCCATGCAAGAAGAGCTTCTCCAATTCAAGATTCAGAAGGTTTGGGTATTGGTTGATTTACCCAAAGATATGAGGGTCATTGGAACCAAATGGGTTTTCAGAAATAAGAGAGATGAAAGGGGAATTATGATCAGAAATAAGGCAAGACTTGTAGCCCAGGGGTATACACAATAAGAGGGTATAGACTATGAAGAGGTTTTTCTACCTGTAGCTAGGATTGAAGTCATAAGATTGTTCTTAGCTTATGCTTCTTTCATGGGCTTTATTGTTTACCAGATGGATGTCAAGAGTGCCTTCCTGTATGTTACTATTGAAGAGGAGGTATATGTTTCTCAACCTCCAGGTTTTGTAGATCCAGAACATCCTGGCAAGGTGTACAAAGTGGTGAAAGCTCTTTATGGATTGCACCAAGCTCCAAGGGCCTGGTATGAAACATTGGCTTCTTATTTGTTAGAGAATGGATTCCAAAGAGGCAAGATTGATCAGACTCTATTCGTCAAGAAGAACAAGGGGCATATCTTGCTAGTATAGGTCTATGTGGATGATATTATATTTGGATCCATAAAGAAGGAGATGTGCTTAGAATTTGAGAAACTTATGCATGATAAATTTCAGATGAGTTCCATGGGGGAACTTACCTTCTTTTTAGGGTTGCAAGTGAAGCAATCAACTGAAGGCATATTTATCAGTCAAGATAAATATGTGACTGAAATACTAAAGAAACTTCAATTTACTGATGCTAAAGTGGCAAGCACACCAGTTGATCCAGAAAAACCTTTGATTAAAGATGCTGATGGAGAAAGTGTTGATGTACACACCTACAGATCTATGATAGGGTCCTTGATGTATCTTACTTCATCAAGACCAGATATCATGTTTGCTGTGTGTGCCTGTCCAAGGTTTCAAGTCAATCCCAAGGCTTCCCATTTAACTGCTGTAAAGAGGATCATTAGGTACCTTAAGGGTCAACCTAAGTTAGGTCTTTGGTATCCTAGGGAACCACCTTTTGATTTGGTAGCATACTCAGACAGTGATTATGCTGGTGCAAGTCTGGATAGGAAATCAACAACTGGTGGTTGTCAGTTCCTTAGTTGTAGACTCATATCATGGCAATGCAAGAAGCAGACAATTGTAGCAACTTCTATAACTGAAGCTGAGTATGTAGCTGCTGCAAGTTGCTGTGGTTAAGTGCTATGGATTCAAAATCAACTGCTTGACTATGGGTATAATTTTATGAATACCATGATATATATTGACAATAGCAGTACAATATGCATTATTAAAAATCCAGTGCAACATTTTAAAACAAAACACATAGAAATTAGGCATCATTTTATTAGAGACTGCAATGAGAAAAAGTTAATTCAAGTTGTCAAAATTGATATTGATCAAAACTTTGTAGATCTTCTCACTAAAGCATTTGATGTTGGAAGTTTTCAATACTGGGTAGCAAGTATTGGAATGCTTAACCATTAAAGTTTTTCATCTGTGTGTTTTTGTACATTAAATTGAATTTGTACTGCTAGGTTTGTCAATTAGTACTGTTTTGTATAGTTTTTACTGCCAGTACAAATTAGGACTGTTTGTTAGAACTGTTAGTCATATGTTTATACTGCTGTGAAGCAAATGCTTTGCCCTTTTTTTTCTTGGTTTTGGACTAACAATTGCAGGTATGGATCGTTTGGGAACAAAGGAATTACTAGTGCATTGTGTAATCAGCAAATGGTGGAATAGTTGCTTACATAATAGATTGATGATGGACTGAGTTTGTGCTTCTCTTAACTAAGGTTTTATATCTGAATTATGATGTTTTGTATTGGAATTGATGGCATAGTTAGTCACATAGTAACTGACTTAACTCAATATCTACCATTTTATACTTTTAGTATAATGTGCTAGTCCAAGGACATATGGTAGAGAGAACAGCGAGCAAAAGTTAATCTAGCACATTTGTGTTAGATGTAACACCCGCCACGAGCTGGAAACCCTGTCAAGAAAGCTCTTTGAATGAGTTTATCTGATCACAGGCAGTTATTTATAACTGAAATCATTGGTTCTCACACAACCAGAGGTTGCATTAAACCGAAATTATGATTAAGTGTCTGTCTTTACACTTAATCCCTTCAAAAATGGCTGTAAGTAGTATTGTTTTTAATCAAACTTAAGTTCATACTGCTAAGTCAAATTTTTTCCAAAAAGTTAGTACTGCCAGGCAAAAAGTTAGTACTGGTAGGATTAAGTTTATACTGCTGGATAACCGTTCGTACTAGTGCGAAATAACAGCTTTTTGAAAATAGCCGTTGAGAGTTGGTTGAGATTTTTACTAATCAATATCTTATCTTAAGGGTTTCCTTTTTGGATATTTTTACTTTTAATATATTATATTCACCTTTCTTCAATCAAAAGTTATCTTTTAATTGAAGTCGGTCCAATAGAAACCCTCATGAGTCTTTCATAATATCTCAATTCACTTTCTTCATCTACTTTCTAACCTAAAATTACTCTAATCCCAGCAGTCAAATCCCACTTTTACTGACAAATAATGGCATCTCTATCTTTTGTTGATAAACACAACATGGTCTCATATTTGAAAAAAGCAGAGGAGGATACCCAATTCCATCAGATAGTGGACTTTTTAAATGCTTATCATATAAGGTATTCCTTGACTCTTAATCCTACTATCTATGTCTCCCAAATCAAAGAGTTTTGGCAGACTGCTACTGTCAGAACATTTGACAATGGAGACTATAACAACCCGCAATTTTTCAGGCTATTATTTTAATCGTCCATCTATTTATTTTTGACAAATATTACAAATTAAATATTTTCTGACATTTACTGATTTAAAAATGAGAGGTTATCTCGTTTTTCCTGGAAAACGACACCACACGCGTACCGACACCACACCAGTAAAGGTTACTTTATAAATCCATATCTGAATCAAGAAAAATTTACTCTGTGTCAGTTTAATAAAAACGTCCCCCGAATTATATTCTTCGCGCTCACGACAACCCGTAAATCTCGAATGACACCGGGATTTAACGGGTCATGGAGTACAATTAATACACACAAAACAAATTTACCCCACCCTTATCTCCACAAAAACAGTCACGCCTCTCTCTCATCCCCCACTCCCCATCTGTTTCTTCTGATTTCTCTGGTCATCAAAAACGTCACATCTCTTACCTCCATCCCAGATCGAAAACAACAAAAGGATTGGTGATGCCATAAGTAAGAACAAGACCAAGGTTTTATCTCTTTCCTCCTGTCCAAAATGAAGACCACTGCCACCCTTTTGTCGAGACCGAGAGGGTCAACACGTTGAGCCAAAAGGATGACGAAGGCGAGGACCATGGATTCCTTATTTGGCCATGGAAGCGTCTGGTCTTCAGGAAAGGAGAATCAAACGATTCTTGTTTATGCACTATAAACCCTAATCGATTCCCAGGCAGCCCGCACACACTCAAATCATCATCACACACAATTGCAAGGGCGATAGCTTGGTGAAAGAGGAAGTGGGTTTGCTTGGAGTCGGGTTTGATTGTTGTGTTCCTCTCCTCAACCTCCTGTAACCATTCGATCGAGTTGTAAGGATTTAATCTTTGTTCTTGTTGTTTTGTTCATTTAACTCTCGAATATTATGTATCAACTTCGTGATTTTCTTGTTTTTGATTTACATCTCTCGAATTTATCCATGTTACTGTGATACTATTGTATTTTTTTCTTGAGTTTATAAGAGTATATGTCGATTATGTTGGTGTGGTATGACTTGAGAATGATTTTTTTTTAAAACTAATGTTGGCTCAAAAATCTTGAATCTATGTCGTTATTAGTTTAGTCTTGAATCGGTTAAGTTCTTCCCGCAAGATGCTACTGTGAAATTATTGGGTCTTTGTTAGAATAAATTTAGGTTATAAGTCGGGAACTAGATTAGTCGATTTGTCTTTAAAAACATGTTACTGTGATGTTTTGTGTTGCTTGAATGTGGGAAATGTGGTTTAGAAACCTTACTAGTCAAGATCTTTAGTCATAAATTGTGCTCACAAGATGTTTGTGTTTATGTCTAAAAGAAAGATCTATTTTTAAAACAAATGAGTTAGTGCTCATAAGCCTTTAGTCTTGTGTCTTGCTTGAATTCCAAGGATTGACTGGAGTTCGTGTTTATGATGGTGTTGTAGTCGAGTCGAGTAGTACTCAACTCGAGACTTATCAAAGCCATTCAAGCACCTTGAAAGAACTCCAAAAATCTATTCACGTTGTGTCCTTAAGTCCTACGTTAGATCGACCATTAGTTAGTACTCTAAGTTGGAAAATACTATGTCGTGGCCTAGGACTAATGTCCCAGCCGAGAACTAGCTACAAAAAGTGTTGGTTAACACTTGGTGAGTCGACATTCTAGCCCTTTTTCCTCATCATTTTTGGGTGTTTGAGTCCCACTATGAACTCGAGACCAAGTCTCACTCACTCTAGCGAATCAAGCCTTTAAGTCAAAATTTGTTTCGAGCTCGTCACTCGCAAAAATCTACTTGAAAATATGAGCAAGTAAACCTTGCCATACAAGTGTCAAAAACCAATTATGTTGTCTTCTGGAAAGTATTTCCAGCGTAGGAGCAAAACAAGAAAGAAAAGCCATATAAGTGGCTTGTAAATTCAAAAACTAGATTTTTGGCACCCTTGTGCGTGGGCCGAAGCCCACCTGGGTAATTTGGGCTGTTATTATTTCGCATACCTTCTTGGTCCTTAACAGGCCGTTGGCCAGTTGCACTAAGAGCCCAATATTGAACCTGGTTTTGGTTTTGTCGTGGGCCACAACCCTTTCCCCCTCCTCGTCAGCCATCACACACATCTCCCATTTATAACTCGACACATTTTTATTACAATTAGTGATCATTTATAAACACGACATACATTTTTAAAATGAGGACATTGCGGGACATTTGATTTCAAAATCTTAACTTGTAAACAATATGTAAAAATATGTACATATAACATGAAAATATTGAAAACGGAAAGACATGAATTTTTACTAGTAACAACTTACTTTTTACGAGCAAACATTTAGGAATTAGAATCCATATACTCGTTAAATGTTTTTTTTCCTAACTTACAACTCGAATCGGTCACGTCAAAACATATATAAATTACATAAAAATGAACGATTATTTTTCTTTTAAACTCCAAACTTATTAACACCACAAGCACGAGTTATAACTCACCACATATTAGTGAAGCCTTTTCAACTTCACATTTATTTTTTTCAAATACCACATTGTATATATGTATAAAAAGTATATATATACACTTGTACATTCACTTAATGTCAACATTCCTATATGCCGTTCACGTTGACATTCGATGGTTATTATCCTTCGTGCGTAGTTTTCCCGATCTTTGTCAATTCAAAGAATCACTATCACTATTCTTTTGTACGTTCATACACTCCGATGAGCCAACAACTACAAATGTTAAAAACATGGTTTTAACTTAAATGCTGCCACACCAGCAACACCAACATGAACTCTTTAAAATAATTGAAATGCTTGAACTCGAATTATGAACTAAAACAAACCTTACTATTTTAGGTCGCGTGTCGGTGCTGAACTTTATCTGAACTATTGTATTATCTGGCTGCTATTTTCCGAGGTGAGTATTCACAGCCCCCTTTTTACCGCTTTGCTTGTTTGGGGTGGAATGCATGACTTAAATATTTATTTGAACTTATGACTTATGTTTTATCTGAAATCTTTGAAATTGACTTTGAACCTTAGGACATTATATTGAGATTATGACCTGTTTTGAACTTTATGTGCCGTACGTACTAAATGTAAAGTCTCCCATGTTCGGAGAAGTGCAAAGTCTCCCATGTTCGGAGCATTCTTGACAATAATTCTCGCCATGTCGGTGAGTGACAATAATTCTCGCCTAGGTGGTGGAGTGACATAAAGTCTCCCATGTTCGGAGCAGTGCAAAGTCTCCCTTGTTCAGAGCAGTTGTATTTATTATGTACATGGCATTTTTATTGTGAACCTGATAAACATGTATGTTTGACTATAAAATGTAAAATTTTCTATATAATGGTTGTGTAACCATAGGTTACAAGTCTTGTATGGGCAGGACTTGTAACTGAATGATTGAGACTGTCTCTACCATTTGTACCATTTTCAAAAACCTTGGACTTCTTTTGAACAAATCCTGTATACTCACCAACTATTTTCATAGTTGACCCATTTTTCTCATGCATTTCAGGTGATCGCAAGTAGGTATTTTTATGAAGACAGTAGCATAAAGGAGTCGTCACGTGTCATCTATGTTTTCATTAAGTTGTCAAGAAAATATCTTTCAAGAATTTAAACTTATTTTTATTTACCAATGTCGGCCAAGATAATGTTGTATTAATGTACGGTTTCCTTAAATTTTAATTATGGCATTGTACTATATCTCTTTTGCGATGTATATTGATTTCGTATCACCCCAGGACCCGAAAGCTTCCGCTATACCACATTTTTGGGGGTGTTACAGAGACAAACAGTTAAATGCAACAGTAGATGGCAAATCCATCACTCTTACTGAATCATCCCTTAGGAGGCATCTCCATCTGAATGATGACAATGGTATTAGTGCTATGCCAAACACTGACATTTTTGAAACTTTAATAAGAATGGGGTACAACATCCAATCACAATCTTTAACTTTACAAAAAGGTTGTTTTGCCCCCACAATGGAGGTTTTTGATACACACCATCCTTCACTGTCTTAGTCCTAAGAAAACCTCATGGGAACAGTTCAGTAGCAATATTGCAACTGCTCTCATCTGCTTAGCTACTGATAGGACTTTTAACTTTTCAAAACTTATCTTTGAAGGACTAATGAAAAATGTTGATAGCAAATCAAAGTTTTTGATGTATCCCAGGTTCATTCAAACTATTTTGAACATGAGAAAACATCAGGTTCTTCCTCACAAAAATGTTTATCCAACACCCAAAATTACCCAAAAACTTTTCAGTAATATAAGGATGGCCTCAAAAGGGTACAGTGGGGAAGAAGTTCCATTATTTGATACTATGCTACAAGTACAGGGTGAAGGGTCAACCACCCTAGTTGACTCCCAACACACGCCCACAAGTTCAGATTACTCAGCCTCACAACCCACCTCATCACCAGATATGTCTCTATCCAGAGAGGACTCTGATGTACCTCAGCACAGAGTTCCTACCCCTCCCCATGTAGCAGATGAGGCTGACATTGTCAGTATAGGAAGGGTTGCTTCTACTGTCTCAGGCTTAGAAGCTGGGTAGGACAGAATCAATAAGACCCAACGTATGGCAACAACAATAGTACCAAGTTCCTTTCAACCCAGTACTATTGGTGGAATCCCAAGCCAACCAGAAATATTGGGTGGCTCAGATACTCACCATGTGGTGGAGTCTAAGTCTATGCCCCATGATGCACCTCTCCCTGAAGGTCACACACCAGGAAGTGCTGAGGGCAGTAAGACACTTAAAGAATTGACGGATTTGTGTACCCACTTGTCTGATAAGGTTACAACTATGGAGGCTGAGCTCACCACCCATAAGAAGGTATTTGGAAAAGTTTATACTAAACTAGTGCTGAAAGTCAAGAAATTGGAGCAGAAAGTAAAGTCACTTCAAAGAAAAAGGTCAGCACATATGGTGAGTTCATCTTCTACATCTAGTTCATCAGATGGTCAAAGTGATGGTCAAGGTGAGGAATCTTCCAAACAGGGGAGAAGAAGATAACTGAATTAGATGAAGATCCTCATGTTTCTTTGGTCCAAGAAGAATTTGATACTCAAGGGAGGCTAGATGAGCATATGGAAGAAGATACTGCTCTAGAACAAGAAGGTACTGCTAGTGCATTGGAAGGTACTGGTGGATCTCAAGGTACTGCTGGTGCAGTATATACAAGAAGGCCAAAGAGATCAAGGTCAAACAAGGGTATAGGTATAATGATAGAAGAAGAACCATCTTCTCAGAAGACAACCAAGAAGAACCAAGCTCAGATTGCTCTTGATAAGGAGTTAGCTCAAAGGTTTTTTAAAGAAGAGTTAGCAAGGGCAGCTGAAGAAGAAAGATTAGCAAAATTCATGGTTGAACACAAGTTTCAGACTGAAGAAGAAGAAAGAGTTGCTCAGGTTCTTACTGATAGGGAGTTAGCTGCAAAGTTACAAGAGGAAGAAAGGTCACAGTTTACAAGAGAAGAACAAGAACAAGCTATTGATGACCTTTTGGAGCAGATTAGAAGAAAGAAGAAAACTTATCAGAAGAAACCTCCTACCTAAAAAAAACCAGTTAAGCTATATGAAGACTTACCTGAAGCACCAAGATACCTGGAGAGAACATCACTTCAAGGGAAGATCTTTTGAAGAAATTGAAGGGATTTACATTGATACTCATAGAAGAATGCAGATGTTCCTGAGAGGTGATCTAGAAACAAGTGAAGGCAGAGGAGAGAAAAGAGCAGCAGAGAAATTGGAATCAGAGGAATCCAAGAAACAAAGAATTGAAGAAGAAATAGGTCAAGAAGAATCTGCTGAGAAAGAAGAAGAGGAAGAGATATTGACTGATGAACAGATCCATGGAATGATGGTGGTAATTCCAGAAGCTCTTAATGTTGATCCCATTCAAGCCAAACATCCCATCATTGATTGGGAGATTTATTCTGATAAAATGATCAAGGGATGGAAAATCATCAGAGTATGAGGAAAGTTTGGAGTCTACAAGTTCTTTGAAGACATGATCAAAGCTTTTGACAGAGAAGACTTGGATAAGCTTTAGAGCTTAGTTCAAGAGAGATTCAAGATCATAGATCCTACTGATGATAAAGATAAAGAGCTATGGGTAGAGCTAAAAAGATTGTATGAACCAGACTCAGGTAAAGCAATATGGAGGTCTGAAGTTTATCACTTAGCTACCACATGGAGACTATTTGATAATTGTGAAGTGCATAGAGTATCTACTAAAGCAGGAGTGGAGATTTGTATGTTTGTTGAGAAAGGTTATCCACTTAGAGCAAATGTACCAATGATCAAGCTTACATCAAGACTCAAAGTTAAAGAAGATTCTGAGATGGCAAGAGAGTTGATAAGGAAGATATTCCAACTACATGAAGAAATGAAAGCTAGAAGACTAAGGTTGACAATGTAGTGTTTTGAAGAGTCCTCACAATCCTAACAAGGTATGCATTTAATTTAGAAAACTTGATGATTTAGGGTAAATCACAAGTTTAGGGGAGGATTGCATCTTTGTCATCAATGGAGGAGCTGTGGATTGGAAGAGCAAGAAGCAGAGCACTATTGCGATGTCTGCTACAGAAAGCGAGTATATTGCTGCCTCATAAGCTGCAATGGAAGCAGTCTGGATTAGGAAGTTCGTTTCAGGGCTTGGAGTTATGCCCTCAATCGAAAGACCTATAAAAATGTATTGTGACAATTCAGCCGCAATTATATTTGCCAATGAACCGCAATTACATTTGCCAATGAACCTGGAATCATGAAGGGCACCAGGCATTTCCCGATTCGATATCACTATGTTAGGGAACAAGTGGATATTGGCGAGATCGAATTACTCAAAGTTCACACAGATAACAACTTAGCAGATCCATTAACGAAGGCTCTACCCGGAGGAAAGCTTAACAACTTTCTGATGGCATAGGACTTCGTTTAGAAAATAGTTTCATGCATATCTGTGATTAGTGTTTGGATAATGGGATGTTGTAAAACAGTTATTAATTTTAATGGAATGAAATAATGGTTATGTTTTGTTATCATTTTCTTAATAATATATCCTATATTTGCATGTTTATATCCTTGAATATATTTATATATTCTAAACTGTCCGTTGCCAGTTAATGATATGGGAATATCATTAAATTAAGGTAAATCTGAGTATTGGTATAATATACTTGAAAGTATATTGATGCGTTGTCATACTAATTTCACATGATATTCAAAATGTTGGAGTATAGGACTTTATCCCGCCGACATGAGTTTACTTTATCGATCTTGTCATCAAGTAAATCATGAGTATATAGTTATCCTCAGACTTGAGATGCCAGATAACTGTCATGCATGTACTGCATTTCTGTGATTCAATCTACCGCTATACGTAACTGGTAGCTATAAAGATTGTTTTCAGAAGCGTTGCGAAGTGCATGAGTTATGCTCGTAGTCAAGATAGAATTTGTTCCTTCAAACTGTTTGGAGTTTAATACTGCTGGGCCCCTCGTAGGATTGGTAAGATGTTTGTGTGGCCACACCCAAGATCTCCCCTGAATGGTTCAGAAGATTTGGTAATCTTATTTAATCATAAACAACGAGAAACATAATTATTAATAAAGAATGACTTAGATCCATATCTTTATTAATGTAGTATTAGAAGCAAAAGGATAAGTATGATGATGAATCATCAAATGGTTTTTTCCAGGAGAACCACCACCCGAGTTGTTCTGGGGGCATTGGCGTGTTGCTAGATGCTAACCAATGTCATTACACTTTTAATAGATTTCCAAGTGGGATTGCACACTTTAATGGAAAAATTATCGTGTATAACTAGATTTGAACTCGGTTCGAAGTGGGATTGCACACTTTACGTATGAATGACTAACGTAAATAATTAATATATATAATAGTTATGTATTTTAATTATTTGGACACGAAATGATACATAATGGATGTTGAGTAATTTGGTTGAATTGACTAACGGTCGTTAAGTTAATAGTTAAAGGACTATTAGTGAAAAAGAGGATTGGAAGGTTCTAGAAAACCCATTGGAGGGTGTATGGCCGATCAGCCCATGGGAGTAAAAACCCATTCGGTTGGCAACTTGTTCCCTAAGCTAGGTATTGCCTATAAATACTAAGGCATAAGGCTTAGGGCTTTTACCTAGTGTATTATTGTGATAAACCTAAAAGTTCTCTTCCCTTCTTCTAGAAAAATTCCGATCGGTTCTAACCCCTAGGTTGGATCGATTTTGTGCTTCAAGTAAACAAAGTTAGTTTGGTTTTCTTGTGTCCAATTGCTAGCACCATTCGTTAGCCGCTTATAGTACGTGTGTACAAGAGCTCGTTAATTACTTACTTTAGTAATTAATCTTGGATTGTGGAACAAAAAAGGTAAGGGGTTCCACGTTAATCCTATTCTTTGTTCAAGAGAAGAAGAATTCAAGTTTGATCTTTGTTTAGCTAAGATACGTAACTATTTAATATCCGGTAATACTATTATGTGTTAAATTAGATCCTTGCTTCCGCTATTACGTGCTTTGATGTTTATTTATTTATTTGAATGTCAAGATATTTAAAGTCCAACACCTTCTTTATGTTTGATTCGAATCATTTTGAAGGACTTGGTGCGTAATTTTTACTCTTTTTGATGACAAAATCTAAAGGTTAATGTAACTATGAAATGGGTAGGTTTTTCGAATACAATTGATCATGCCTAGTAGTAGTTACACAAATAAGAGTAACTAGAATTTGATATATTTAGTTACCACGCTAGCTATTGACTTGTTTTAGCATAAGTATATCATACTTACACTTCGATATGTTCTTTTTACCATAGGTACAAGAATATCATCAAAGACGTGAAGTTTGGCGAACAATGATAGGTTATAAATCTTGGTTTAGCTTATTGTCATCATTGGATCTATGTACAAATGTTGGAATATTTTATTTTTATATATGTACAGTAGGTTTTTAGGCCGAAACGTTTTTGTACTAAAAATATCTTTTTAGAATGATAATGATATAAAATATGTGTTTATTTTATTGATCATTGTTTGATATATTTGTATACGACGTTAACCGATAATACATTTCATAGATATCATGTACTAAGTATCTCATTTTATGGGACGACCAAAATAGTTTATATAATCGCCTCCTGTAAGGACCTTATATTTTGTCCCATCAAATTTGTTAACTTTCGTCATATAAAATAAACTTTTAGGACACCAATTTAAGTTCTTAAATGTAAAATCAAACCACTCAAAGCACACGGTTTTTGTGACACCATAGAGAGTTCTATATTGTAGTTTATTAGGACTCAGTTTGCGTTTCAAAACAATACATTACAAAACCGTAAAATTGGTTTTATAAGAATAACATTTTTAGGTCGCTCAATAGGGTCCCAAACACTTAATACAACCCTCACATATGGGACACATTTATATTGGTCCTATAAAATCAAAAGTCCTATTAAGTATGGTTTTAGGACCTTTATGGACGTCCTGATAAGCCTCTTTTCTTGTAGTGTGTTGATATAAATAATGCCTAAAAACATTATTAATACCTCTTGATATCTCTATGTTTTGATAATCACAAAATGTAAACTCATTAAACATAAACTTATTAAATAAACAAGTATTTAGTTGTAAATATTCATTTCTACAACTTAATCACTTAAGGTATGAATAAACAAATGCTTAATGCTTTATATGATCAAAGGAACATTTTCTTAATCACTAGAATTTTTATAAAATGTCACAAACATTTTATATCTTTTAGAAAATCATTTTTGGTATTTAATAAAAATGTTTAATCCATTATAAATTTATAAATTCAAATTTTCAACCAAAAATGGTAAAAATGTTCCAGAAAAACCTTCCCCACAAAAAGACAAATCTGAGCAACGTTCAGATTTGGGCGACCCCCTTAATTCACTAGGCTTTTTAAGGGGACCGACCACCTATTTAACGGGACCGCCCCGCTCCTCCAGCTGTCAGATTTTGCCTATAAATACTGGTTCATTCCTGGACTTTTTCCTCACCTTTTGCACCCCAAACCTTCTATTTGAAATCTCTTCTTACATCTTTCTAAATCCTTTGATCATATACTCTTAAGCATTGGTTTCCAAGTGATCCAAGCTTCCACCATCCAAGTGCAAAAGAAGAATGCTTCTATCAATCAAGACTAGAAGTATTACAACTTAAGTATCATCTTGTTTAAGTTGTTAGTTTAGTAAACTTAGTAAATCATTCATTCATTTGTGTATAAGGTGTGTGTATTAGGTGTAATGTAGTGTGTAAGTAGTGAAGAAGGTGTATAAGTAGTTGTGTTGTAAAGAAGTACTGTAGAAGTATTGTAAAGTGGTGAAGTAGTTGTGGTGTGAAGAAGTGGTGAACCCATCGTAAAGAAGTCGTGAGATAGTGAAGAAGTAGAAGTCGCTAAGGAGTGAAGAAATACAAGGTGTGTAAGAAGTATAGCAAAGGTGTGAAGAAGTAGAGACGTGGAGAAGTAGTATTAGGAAGTGAAGAAGTAGTTTATAGTTGTGAACTAGATTGTAGTTGTGACGTAGTTGTGGTGTGTAGTAGTCGTGAGTAGTCGTGAAGAAGTTGTGAATCCATAGTGAAGAAGTTGTGAAGAAATCGTGAAGAGATCGTGAAGAAGTTGTGAAGCCGTAGCGAAGAAGTTGTGAAGAGGTAGCATAGAAGTTGTGAAGCCGTAGCATAGTAGTTGTGAAGCCGTAGTGTAGAAGTCGTGAAGCTGTAGTGTAGAAGTTGTGAAGCTATCGTGAAGAAGTTGTGAAGCCATTGTGAACAAGTTGTGAAGAAGTTGTGATTGAAGTTGTGAGATTGGTTCTAGCTATGATTAGAACTCGACATTTAGCTTTGTGTCGTTAAACCGGTGTAAGCTAAAGTTGTGTAAGGTTTTCTCCGCCATAAGGGAGTTTGTTGAAGTAGTGAAGAAAACTCTCGAGCTAGGTGCTCGGGGAGTGGAGTAGGGCAAGGAAGGTGTCCTTGTAGCCGAACTACTATAAATCCCTCGTGTCTCGGTTAGATCTTTCCATCTCTTACTTACATCTTTATTTATATCGTGATTACTTTCATACATATAGGCATATATAATTGTTAGTATTATTTAGAAGTTGATTTCACATAAAGATCAATTTAAAACTCAATTCATAAAAGCAAAATTTTTATAACAAATCTAAAAGGGTACACATACAATTAACAATATTGTTCAAGTATTATTTTCACATAAACTTGAATCTAAGTGTTTAAAAGTAAACAAAGGTTTTTGTAATAAATTAAAAAGACGCAAAACTATTCAACCTCCCCTTCTAGTTTTCCACAATTGGTATCAGGAGCCAGGTCAAACAAGATTTTTAAAATATACTGTATTTTAAAACTTGAATCGATCTATGGAATCCGAAAAATATTTAGAAGGGGAATTTATGCAAAAACCACCGCTATTTGAAAACTATACTTTTCTTGAATGGAAAAATAAATTTGAAATTTATGTGAAATCAATTGATCTAGATCTTTGGCATGTCATTTCGATTGGTGATTTTCAACCAACAAAAACGGATTTTGAAAATCAAAATAATTATTTCAAAACAAAGAACGACATAAATAATAAAGCTAAAATAATTATTTATAAAACCTTGCCGAAAGTTGAATATGAAAGAATATCATTTTTTCAAACGGCAAACGATATTTGGAAAAATCTCTTAAAATTTCATCAAGAAAAATGTCAAGCCAAAAATGAGGAATTTAATCTTGTACATGAATTAGTTATCTTAGAAAATTTAATAGATAAACATTTAGATAAAATAGATACATGTGCTACTAGTTCAAATGTTGTTAATGAAGGTATTAATGACGAAGACTACATGAATCAACTCCAAAGTGAACTCAATCCAAAATCATGGAGTGACACAGACGAAGAAGATGATCACTATCCGGTTTGTGAAGAATGCAAATTAGATAAAACTCCAAATAAGGTACAATCCGAAACCGAACATTTTTGCTATGATCAATTTATTTTAGAATTTTCAAAACTAGAAAATGAGTTTAAACATTTTTGCAACATAGATCTAAAAACCATTTCTAAACATGAATCATCAAAAACTTTTGAAAGTAATTTTGAAAAAGATATAATTTTAGAAGATAAAATGTCTAGACTTGAAAGTAATATTGAAATTGATCTAGAATGCAAAACATGTCAAGAGTATAAGCATGAAATTAAAAGATTAAATGAAAGAGCAAAAATATTAACTAAATTTGAAGAAAGTTCCAAATCTCTTAAATACCTACTAAGTTGTCAAAAGCCATTTAAAGATAAAACTAGTTTAGGATATATTTCGGATAACTCATCAACAAGTAAATCAAAACAAATTGAATTTGTAGAACCTAGTAGAAAATTTAGAAATAAGGCTATTTACAATGACTATAAACAATACAAGTCAAGAAATCCATTGTTTGTACATTAAAACAAACTGTTAAGGAATTCTTGTACTTCTTGGCGACATCCTCACCATGTGCATACAAATGCAATGGGTGTCCTCAACTAACCATCTCGGACCCATAAAAATCCGGGTACCAAGCTGTTTTAATTGATTAGGTGATATAACGCACAAAGGAAAGAAACTCAATCTTACTCACATTCGAAACGTGCGCGTGAAAACAAATTGGAATATTTATGGTGCGGCTACTGAAGATATCCCTACTTCGTAATCAGAAATCTTAAAAAGTCTATGAAGTAACTTTCAAACAAGTACTTTAAGACAATGTAAAGAAAGTATCGATATTTAGGATTCTCTAGCCATCTCATCAAAATGTGAAAGTCTCTACAAATGAAGTTATATGCATCAAAGCTAATACATCAAATAAGTCAAGTACAAGACATGTTTGGGTCAAGCCACTTTGGTCTAATAAGGCGTTAGACGCCTACTATAATATACCTTCTTACCTTGGTTATCTTGAAGACTCTTCTATCTTTTTCAACCTCGTTTATCATTTTGGATACTACGAAGAAAAGCTGGACATAAGATACGTTTTCTTTTTAAATTTCATAAGTAGTTACTTCATACATATAATCTTATTAATCATTGCCTTAGAATATGCTTAGTTTGATAGGTTGCATTGCCTTTGCACTTTAGTTATATCCGTTCTACGATTTAATAAACTAGAAATCCTTTAGTTAGCCCCATAAGTATTAAATGAAGTTTTCACTATCAAGCTCATTTAGCCTTCCCAAATTGAACATGGAAATCTTCCATGACCACTAGTAGAAAACTCATGTAGATGAAGCAAGTAAAGTAGATTAATTATCAATATAGGAGTAGGATTAGATATATCAAAATATAATCTATGGATGAAGCAATTTCTTATAGACTATGGCATTAAGATAATGTGCGTAATCAAAGGAGCCGTATTAGCATAATATCCCACTCTCGCATCAAACTCATAGAATTTAGTCATCACTTTCTTATGATCACAAGATATGTAGAAAAGGGTAGCATGTGACAATAGTCTTGACTAATTTCCATGAGCATGAGATCTTTTACAACCATTCTTTTTATGGCATTTGTTTTTAAATTTGCAAGAACTTCACGTTTTAGAAAAATGATTTTTCAAAAGAATATTCCACCTTTCTATTTAACATATTTTACCATCCCACCTTTCTTCCCAACCTTTGTCCATGATTATGTATTTATCAAAGCCAAAGATTGGAAAAGTTTGTTTTCTTTCCTCATAAAAACATTTTGAAATAAAACCAAATCTATTTCGTTAAAAATAACTTTCATGTCCACATAAAAATCTACTCTCAAACATTGTTGAATAATGCTAAAATCACCTATTTAAATCATGCATGGTGATCTAATATCTGTCATCTATATTTGTGTATATGACATTTATAAGTGAACTAAATCGAAAATGAAAAATCATGGTTTACTCATTAAAAATCTCACTTGCTACAAGTCTAGAAGTCCATGCTATCACAACTCCCCATTTCCTTGCACATAGACACTCATTAGGATTAATTAACTAGCTTATTAATCTTCCTAAAAATGATATTATGAATTACTTGGTGTTATATATTTTTCTTGTCCACACACACACACACACACACACATATATATATATATAGATTTCTGAAAAGTGAATAACAATCCTTAAAATTTAGATCGATCTTTAACCTTTGATTATTAATTGATTATTAACATTGATCCATCGTGGGTCGGTGTTAATTATTAACAGGTTTAGGTTGGTTGCTTTATCATTCTTATTATATTCGCTTTCTTTATCTTCATACGATTGGTTAACTGTATCGTGGGTCGGTAGTTCTGACTTTTCATTATATTTAATCAACGTGGGTTGGTGCTTATCTTTCATATATATTTACGTGGATTGCTTCTTCCATGCAAATTATTTATGTGATGATCGCTAGAAGCATGGGTCCAGGTTAGACTTTTGTGCGCTTTAATGCTTAAACCCTAATCTTGCGATTAGGGTTTTCTGTTCGTTTTTGGTTTTTGCATGATTGCTGGGTACTTTTCTTGTCTGCTACTGTATTTTGTTTTGGATCGTGGGTTTTTGAGAGATGGATAGAGGGTTTTTGAATGTTGGTTCTCGTGCGACCAGTGGTAACGATGTGAAGGATGGGCAACATGGCTCGTTATTGCAAGATTTGGCTAAGAAAGTTCGAAGTATTGATGGTAAAATTCTGGGTAAGGATGGCAAACCGCTTCTACCGTATCGACGCGTTCAATTTGCTGAAGTTGTTACACCTGAACCTACTGCTAATCAAAACAAAGGAGCTGCTGTTGTTCCTACATATGAGTCACAGGTTGCAGGTTCGGAGGAGCTTGATGGTGTGTCGACTAACGAAGTAGCAACACCTCCTGAGGTTGTTATTAGTCCAAAGGCTGCTGCTCATCATACTTTTTCTGACGATGTGGAGTCCTCGACTAGGGCTGATAGTATGGGTAATGAGCCTAATGTTACTAATGTTAACTTTAACCTTCCTGATGGTGATGGAATTGGTGTTGCACCATGTGCTGGCCGTTTGAACACAATGCCTACTTCTTCAAGTACTACTAACACTTCGAATGTTTTGAAACAGCCTTCTGCTCATGTGGATGCTAATCAGTTTGATAAAGTGGTATTGGATGCGTGTAAGAACTTTGAGGAAGCAATGAATGGAGTACAATCTAAGAATATGGAGAATATGGCTGCTTCTAATCCATCACATGTGTCGAAACAGCCTATTGTTAATGAGAATGTTCCTGTTGTTAATGAGAATACGGCTGCTTCTACTCATAAGTCTTTTGCATCGCTTCTCAATAACGACATTAAGAAGAAGAGAATTAATTTTCGAACACTTATTAATGATGAAAGTGATGACAAGGCTGATATTACACTACCTAATGACTCGGTTGAAGAGGTTAGACACAGGTTTGCTAATACTTTATTTGGGTATTTTCTAGGGAAGCGTTTGGCCTTCCCTATAGTTGAAAATTATGTGAAGAATACGTGGGCCAAGTATGGTATTATGAAGGTTATCCTGAATGACGGATTTTTCTTTATCAAGTTTGCTTCTAAGACTGGTATGGAGCAGGTGTTAGAGAATGGACCTTGGTTTATCCGAACTATCCCCTTGATTTTGAACACTTGGACTCCTACTGTAACCATGAAGAAGGATGATATAACAAAGATTCCAGTTTGGGTGAAGCTCCACAAAATCCCTTTGGCTGCATATACTGAAACTGGCCTCAGTTTGATTGGTACTAAACTTGGGAGGCCGATTATGTTGGACGCTTATACCTCTAATATGTGCCTTGATTCATGGGGACGCACCTCCTATGCTCGAGCCCTTATTGAAGTATCGGCTGATCAGACCCCTTTGAAATCGTTGGTGGTTGCCATTCCATTAATTGATGTACCTGGTAACTCGTATCACACCATAGAAGTTGAGTACGAATGGCAGCCCCCCCATTGTGAAGCTTGCAAAGTGTTTGGTCATTCTAATGATCAATGTTCTAAGCGTGTTAATGAGGTGAACTCTTCTATTGACACAAATGACGGTTTTATTGATGCTAATCGCAAGGACGGAAGGGGTAAGCAACCTGCTAAAACTAATCCTATTTCTGGTGTTCGTCTTACTAAGCCTCCTCCTAAGTTTGTCTATCGTGCTAAAGCTAAAAAAGTGGACACTGAAGCTTCTACTTCTACTGTTAATAGTGGGAAGTCGGATATGCAAGGGAAGTCGGATGATGTTGGAAATGCTAGTAAGGTTAATGATGGTAAACAGGGTAAGGGTACCACGGGTAAGTCGAGTAAAGTGGTGGAGGTCGAAACTAAAACTTCTAATTCGTTTGATGTCTTGGCCTCTTTGGCAGAGGAAGATGTGTTTTCTTCTAAAGGGGTTAAGGATTCTAAGCCTGCTACTGCCCCATCTTCTAGTACTTCTACATTTAAGAGTGGTAACCCATTTTCTAAGGTGGGTGATATAGTTGATTCGGAAAGTGATGAAGATGAGGTTTTTGAGCTTGATAATCCTATGGGAAGTTACTTTTCATCAGCAGGTGGAGATAACGACCTTGAGGATTATTTTTCAGATGATTATGCGGCTCAGGTTTATGACTTACCGGGACAATTTCATGATTTCAAGATCCAATGTCGTGCTAGGAAGTAACATTTTCTTTAGTTTTTCATAAGATTGGCTTGTCATCTTATGTTGCTTATTGGTTGTTCTAGTTGTTGGTAGCTAGTTGTTCATTTATGGCCTGTCATAAATGTTATAGTGGTTGTTCAAGCGGTTGCTTGAGGTTAATGTGGCATTTCAGCCACATTCCATTGTACTTTAAATGTTTTTTTGGTTAATATATTTTACCAGGGTGCAGGATTACTCCCCTTTACCCAAAAAAAAATATATATATATATATATATATATATATATATATATATATATATATATATATATATATATATATATATATATATATGTTACTTGGTTAATGAGTAGGTTGCATGCTAGATAAAAATTGCTTAATTAAATATGCTTAGCATACATAAGTTATTAAATCCTAAATTGCCTCAAAAGAAGTTGGACTTGCTTGAAACTAAACCCAAAAACACAACCTTTTCTACAAATTTCTGCCAAAAACCCATTTCTAGTAATCTGGGAATCAGCAGATGGGCGGCCCCCTTAAATCCATAGGCGGCCCCCTTAATTTTAAGGGGACCGGCCATCTGAAGGGACGGGTTACTGTTTTCTTTTTCACTTTTTAGCCCATTTTATCCTACACTTCCCAAAATTCACAAACACATTTTGTCCTAAACCACCCTCCAAAATTTACCTTCCTCAATCACATCATCCCTACACTATAAATACCCTTCTCCATCATAAATACAACAAATGATGTCATAACTCCAACTCAACAAATGATGTTGTTCAAAATCAACCAACACCTAAGCCTCATGCTCACCCTAATGAACCCCTTCACAAACATAACCAATCATCCACCCTTGCTCCCAAAAATACACCTTCATCTTACCCATATGATTCATATGAAGAGCATGATCAATCCCAAAACAATAATCCCAATCTCATTCACACCACCCCACATCTTGCTCAACTCACCAATGCACCATCCAAAACACTTACCACTCTTGGAATATCCTTTTCTTCCATATCTCCATCCTCATCCACTCATGATTACCTAAGCTCACAAATGTCTCCACCACCATGAGTATCACCACCACTTCCTACCAACTCACATGTTACTCCTATGTTGCATGTCCAAACATCCATCCCAAATAACAACCACACTCCACCATCATCACCTTCCTCCGAACACTTGAAGTTCATTGAAGAACTCAAGGAATCCCATGAGCTTAGTGCTCTTCTTGCCCTACACCTTGCTCAACGCAACTTAGATCAACCTCCATCTAGCTCTCCCTCATCACCCCACAACTTGAGTCAAGTTGAGAAACATGTCAACAATTGTCCTTGTTGCATCTTTCTCCAAAAACAAACCATTACATTGAATGAGCACTTCACTTGGATTGAGTATCTTCTCACTAGATCTAATCCAACACCCTCACTTGAACAACATCAAAACCCTTATCCAACATGTTCCACTCCAAACTCTCCACCTCCAATCTCTCCATCACCACACTCTCCAACATCTATGCACCCAAAAATACACCTCCATTAATCCAACATTCTTACCCTCACTCAACCACCTCCATTTCAAACACTCCACCATCAACCATCCAAAATAGTTCAAGTTTTTATGTTCCAAGCAAGTCCGATGGCTCTCTTTGGCAATTTAGAATTTTCTACTTATTGTATGCTCTAAGCATAATAAATGTTGTATCAATGATTATGTTTTTCACATAATCAATTTGAATTAATGAATGTTTTGTTTCATGTCTTAATATGTGATTGCTATGCTTGTTGCTCTTATATGTGATATTATGATATATATGCTTGTGCTTCTAATATTTTTCTTGCAAGTATTCCATATCTCGATTCCTTGATGCCCTCAAACGAGGGGGAGTACACATCAAGGGGGAGTTCTCATTCCGACAAATTTTGCATCTAAAACTTGCCGGCATAACCTTTTTGATTCTACAAAAAGGGGGAGAAGTGAATATAAAATCACTAAATACTTGTCCAAAAATAATTTTTTGGATTTAATGAGTTTAAGTTTTGTAATCAACAAAAAGGGGGAGATTGTTGATATAAATAATGCCTAAAAACATTATTAATACTTCTTGATATCTCTATGTTTTGATAATCACAAAATGTAAACTCATTAAACATAAACTTATTAAATAAACAAGTATTTAGTTGTAAATATTCATTTCTACAACTTAATCACTTAAGGTATGAATAAACAAATGCTTAATGCTTTATATGATCAAAGGAACATTTTCTTAATCACTAGAATTTTTATAAAATGTCACAAACATTTTATATCTTTTAGAAAATCATTTTTGGTATTTAATAAAAATGTTTAATCCATTATAAATTTATAAATTCAAATTTTCAACCAAAAATAGCAAAAATGTTCTAGAAAAACCTTCCCCACAAAAAGACAAATATGAGCAACGTTCGGATTTGGGCGGCCCCCTTAATTCACTAGGAGGTCCCCTTAAAATTAAGGGGACCGGCCACCTATTTAAGGGGACCGCCCCGCTCCTCCAGCTGTCAGATTTTGCCTATAAATACTGATTCATTCCTGGACTTTTTCCTCACCTTTTGCACCCCAAACCTTCTGTTCTAAATCTCTTCTTACATCTTTCTAAATCCTTTGATCATATACTCTTAAGCATTGGTTTCCAAGTGATCCAAGCTTCCACCATCCAAGTGCAAAAGAAGAATGCTTCTATCAATCAAGACTAGAAGTATTACAACTTAAGTATCATCTTGTTACCTAAGTTGTTAGTTTAGTAAACTTTGTGAATCATTCATTCATTTGTGTATAAGGTGTGTATATTAGGTGTAATGTAGTGTGTAAGTAGTGAAGAAGGTGTATAAGTAGTTGTGTTGTAAAGAAGTAGTGTAGAAGTATTGTAAAGTGGTGAAGTAGTTGTGGTGTGAAGAAGTGGTGAACCCATCGTAAAGAAGTCGTGAGATAGTGAAGAAGTAGAAGTCGCTAAGGAGTGAAGAAATACAAGGTGTGTAAGAAGTATAGCAAAGGTGTGAAGAAGTAGAGACATGAAGAAGTAGTATTAGGAAGTGAAGAAGTAGTGTATAGTTGTGAACTAGATTGTAGTTGTGACGTAGTTGTGGTGTGTAGTAGTCGTGAGTAGTCGTGAAGAAGTTGTGAATCCATAGTGAAGAAGTTGTGAAGAAATTGTGAAGAGATCGTGAAGAAGTTGTGAAGCCGTAGCGAAGAAGTTGTGAAGACGTAGCATAGAAGTTGTGAAGCCGTGGCATAGTAGTTGTGAAGCCGTAGTGTAGAAGTCGTGAAGCCGTAGTGTAGAAGTTGTGAAGCTATCGTGAAGAAGTTGTGAAGCCGGTGTGAACAAGTTGTGATTGAAGTTGTGAGATTGGTTCTAGCTATGATTAGAACTCGACATTTAGCTTTGTGTCGTTAAACCGGTGTAAGCTAAAGTTGTGTAAGGTTTTCTCCGCCATAAGGGAGTTTGTTGAAGTAGTGAAGAAAACTCTCGAGTTAGGTGCTCGGGGAGTGGAGTAGGGCAAGGAAGGTGTCCTTGTAGCCGAATCACTATAAATCCCTCGTGTCTCGGTTAGATCTTTCCATCTCTTACTTACATCTTTATTTATATCGTCATTACTTTCATACATATAGGCATATATAATTGTTAGTATTATTTAGAAGTTGATTTCACATAAAGATTAATTTAAAACTCCATTCATAAAAGCAAAATTTTTATAACAAATCTAAAAGGGTACACATACAATTAACAATATTGTTCAAGTATTATTTTTCACATAAACTTGAATCTAAGTGTTTAAAAAGTAAACAAAGGTTTTTGTAATAAATTAAAAAGACGTAAAACTATTCTACCCCCCCCCCTTCTAGTTTTCCACATAGTGTGCGTTGGTGTTGAACTGGATTGTAGGATAAATATACCGCGCTAATCTTATCACAGTAAACCAGGGTAGCTGAGTGTAGAGGTGAGTGAAGCTTAAGTAAGAGATTCTGAAGCCATGCAGTCTCAGCAACGGCATTAGCAAAACCACGATACTCTGCTTCAGCACAAGAACGAGAAATAGTATGCTGTCGTTTTGATAACCATGATAAAAGATTAACCCCGAGGAATACACAATACCCTGATGTGGAGCGACTAGTAGATGGGCAATCTGCCCAATCGGCATTAGAATAAGCAATGAGCTGAGACGTAGGGGAAGCATATAGTTGAGCCCATAGTCCAAAGTACCTCAGATGTAACGAAGTATTCTCTTCAAAAAAGATAAAAATAAACAAAATAAAAAGTAAAAATAAAAACAACGCCTCTTTTTTCCCTTTTTGTTTCGGTTCCGATCTATTTTTGGTACACAGATATGTTCATATTTGTATAAAAGATGGTGGAACTTTACATTTGGTTTCGATCTGTTTGTAAATAGATTTGTATACAACTGCTGCAAATAGGTTTTGATCTGTTTATGTACCAGATTTGGTACACAATATATCCGGTGTACCGAGATCTGCTAGTGTTCGGTTTCGATCTGTTCTTGATACATTGTGTCATTCATGGTGATACACATTCTTGATTTTTAATGGTGCATTAGTTCTTAGTTATTGAAATGATGTATCAATTTTTGTTTTTTTTAGTTGGAGTATAAGAACTTTGTTGTAAATCTAGGTCGTAGTTATAAAGGTGATACATTGTTTGAAGAATGCATCTTGATTCATGGTGGGGTTTAAATTGTGTATAACCTGGCTAGTTATGTATCAAGTTAAAAAAGAATAATCTTGAACCCATGTGTAACAGTAAAGTAGTGTTTGATAATGACTTAAAATAGTATTAATTCATAAATAGTTAAATTTATTAAGTCATTAGTTGAGTATTTGTTTGATGCTTAATTTAAATGGATGACCTTCTAGAAAAAGACATGGGAGTGAGGGTCTTTATGTTAAGTCATCACTTTTATTCTACTTTTACATATTTATCCTCCAACTTCTTAGCCTTTAATTCAGCACTTATTTTAAATAAAAGGGTATAACAATAATTTTTTAATTCAGACATTTTATTTATCTACAAAACAAACAACCATTTATTTATCTACAAACAGACATCATATATCTAGACAGACACTTTAATTTAACAGGAATTAATAAAAAAAAACTAAACAAACAGACCCTACTCACTTCTCAGCCATCTTCATCATCAGTTGGTCGCCCTAGTTCTTCGCGACAGCTTACTTTGCATCAGGCTTTAGCCCGAGCTCAGACTCCCCGTCTTGCCTACCGTGGTACTGCACGTATGTCGGTGCGACCACCATCACCTCCCATGCATTTCTTAGCTCACTCTCTTCTGTCATCACCACTTTCATCATCATCTCACCGAAGACCTCGATCACCTACTCCATCATCACATTCATCTTATGACTCACCTGCCCCACAGAGACGTCGTTTCAGTGACTCATACTTGGAGGATGAGGATGAGGATGAGGATGTTGATCCTGAGGAGGAACCTCAGGAGGAGGAGGAGGTTATCCCATATGAGGTCATCCCACCAGATCAGAGTCCTGCACCCCTAGTGCACTCACCAGGACCTGGCTCTACCTGGCACTTGCCTGAGCCTGATTCACCCGAGCAGTCGTTTGAGCTGGCCTCACCTCATCACTTCCCCGAGCCAGAGATCCCACCGGCCCCAGACACACTGTCCCAGATTGCCTCAGAGGCAGCAGCTCATGGAAAGGTTGGTCAGATCTGGGAGCAGATTGTCACCAACCAGGAGAGGATCAGCCAGTTAGCTGATCGGTTGGTGGGTGTATCAGCAGCGAGATTTGGAGAGGTAGAGCGAGATATGGGGATATTGTTTGGTAGGACCACCTCATTGAGAAGTGACTTGCTAGACTGGCGTGATATGATGAGAGATTTACGGAGAGCTTTCATGACTGCTCGAGATACTGATAGGGCTCTCTGGCGTAGAGTCACAGAGCAGCAGACTGAGATTACTCAGCTCAGGAGAGACCGCGAGGCAGATCGCATTGAGATATCATCTATATGGAGACAGATGGCAGACATGGAGGCTACCTTGAGAGATATCCGCCGAGATCATGTCTAGATGTACCTAGTTTGTGACCATTGTACCATCCCTAAACTGAGGAGTCCTCAGTTAGAGATGTTAGTTTTATCATTTATCTTTGTTATCTTTGTTTATCAGTATCGTCTATGACGATCATCTATCGTTTCATTTTATTGTACTTTAGGAACCATGTATCGATGTTAATGTTATAATGGAACTGAACTTTTGGATCCTTATTTGAGCATAAATTCTTTGATGTGTGAATGGAATAGTATTCCTGTTATCGTGATTGGTATTTATGTTGGTATTCCACTTGTGATGATCACTTTCTTGCGTGATATACTCTGTTGTTGGAATCTTATGACTCTCTTATGTTGTGATTCAGATCAATGGCTCCGAGACGAAACCCCGCCAGGACCACCCGAACAGGGCCTGCTGTTGTCAACACCGGACGTAGTGGCCGGCGTCAAGTTTGAAACGTTAACAACCAGAATACTGACAACCAAAATACCAACTATCAGACTAATGACGATCCGAATGTCAATGATAAGGGTGTCAATGGTCACACTCCACCTAACACCCATCATGTGAACCAAGCTCTAATTGATCAACTTGTGGCTCAGCGTGTTGTTGAAATCCTAGCCGAGTCGAATCACTCAAACGCCTCTGCAGGAACTCCACCACATATCAGAAACTGTGGTTGTATGTACAAGGAATTTCGTACTTGTGGACCAACTGAGTTTGGCAGAACCGAAGGCCTTGTTGTGTTAATGAGGTTGATGGAAAAAACAGAGTCCGTGTTTACTGTCAGTAACTGTGAGGAAGATGCCAAGGTGAAGTATGCCACATACACCTTGAAGGACGAAACGTTGACCTGGTGGAACAACTATCTCAAATTTGTTGGAAGTGATGTGGCTTATGCTATAACTTGGGAACAGTTCAAGGCCTTGTTGATTAAGACCTATTGTCCACGAAACGAAGTTAAGAAACTGGAGATTGAGTTTTGGAACCATAAGGTGAAAGGTACCGACATGACAGCTTACAACCGTCATTTTCAAGAGTTGTCGTTACGATGCCCTGAGATGGTTCGTACTGAGGTGCTCAAGATCGAGCGGTATACCGATGGTTTGCCATTGGCTACTAGGAACGACGTGATTGCCGCAAACCCGTCTAACCTCCATGAAGCCATCACGATAGCTCAACGCCTAATGGATTCGCTGGTTCTTGAGAATGCGGAAAAAGGGAAAAATGATAAGAGGAAAAGTGTAGCAATCTGTAAAATTCTCCAGTGATTTGTAAATGCTAATCAAGTATTAATATACTATTACTGTTCAATTAACCATTTTATGGGCAAAATTTGAAAATTTTGTTTATTACATTACATTAATTCAAACACGTTGACACGTGTTTCACAAACACATTAGAACGAGCTCACACACGGACCACAACAAATCCAACACACTAATTATAAACCAAATGGATCACATTACTATTCCTGGCCCAATTTTTGGCCTGGTACTATTCAAAGCCCAACCCAACTTTTATAAGTTATATAATTTTTTATATTTCAGTCGGCTGAACACTCATCACTTGGCCATGATATTTTTTAAATTCGACATACAAACTATGCAACTTTTTACATCACTCGAATCCTCATACACCAAAGAATCAGGTTTGACAACTCTCACTCCCTCATTTGAACGTTTGATCACTAAACGAGACCCAAAGTAAATCACCCTCGACATTATTACAAGTTCACTCAATATTTATCCATTTTAACCAAACTCGATTTAACTTAACTTCACCTATGTCTTTTAATTTTCTATGATCGAATATGAGTTTATAACATTGTTTCTCATCTCTTCCCACGTTTTGGTCACGTTACATAGTTGTTTTGGACCCTTATATGTCTAACGAGACATATATATGTATGCAACTTGGCCATATTCGAACCAACACTCAACCCACCCCTTAAACCCTATATTACTCGAGTACTAAGCTATAATCCTTATCCCAAATCCTGCTAACAATCAAATCACCACAACTTGTGCCAATATTAAACAATATAATCGACCATATGCATGTATATATTTCGGATATACACACACACCCTTCTTTCACATCTGATCAACTCACTCACATATTTTCTCTAGTCATTTACTGTTGTTCCCTTAACACGCTTAGAGTTAACTAAAAAGTTAATCTATTTGTGTTTATGACTGATACGATGTATTTGATTAATTACAACTTATAAGCAAAACGTAAATATAAAAACACAATGTTTTTCAACGTTAAATTCTTATTAGAAATCAATGAAAGAATCTATTACCCAAGTGTTTTGCGGAACAAACACTTGGGATTGAAAAGACAAGGTATGGTGTCTCCTATCTAAACTCAAGCAATGCTTAAGTGGCAACAATATCGACCTACTGAGCTATCTCAGGGATTGGTTACTTTTTGTAGTAGAAAAGGGGTATTGTGAAAGTCTAATCTTTTATTGCTCAAAATACCTAACCCACTTTTCTCCATCTGCTTGCTATTTATAGGCAAACATGTAAGAGTCCTAAAGATTAAAATACATAAAGAATAAGAAGGCGTGTCTGACAACTACAACTGTGTTTGTCATTTCCAAGAACCAATAGGATTGAGCCAAAAAGTCTTCGAGTGTCAGTTCTGACATTTCTTGACTTTTAGCCGCTTTAGGGATGGTTTGTTTCTGCCCTGATAAGACTTTTCCTTATCTCTTCAAACCTTCCCGCTCAATCCCGCCTTTCTTTCAGGCTTCTGGTTCTTCAGTCTTCGCCTTCAGTCTTTAGTCTTCAATCACATATTGTTGTTGAGGAGACTGGGGTTCAGTGAGTTCTTGTCTAACACTCACTGAACCCATTACCTTCTTCTTTGGCTCAAGTAACATTTCAGGAAGATCCGCCTCCCTGAATTGGTGAGTCTTTCATCTTAGACTCGTCCTGAGCATCTTGAAGGTAACTCACTGAGTGACTGTTCACTCAGTGACTTAATTGTGTTTTCGGTTGATTAACACTTAGTGTAATTTGTATTCAAATCCTGTTTTAAGGATCCTTGGGTACTGAAGGACCCAACAATCTCCCCCTATTTGGATATAAATTATACTTAAGTGTTTTGATCAGTTATGAGCGAGCTAATGAGTTCTTCTCATACTGAATGTACTAGAAAGTAATTAAGGACACTGAAATAACAAAACAAAGGGCCATCATTTTATTAATTTCATTTACATAAGTCCTAACAACTAAAGAAAGTACAGGATAGTGGTGGTGTTGCAGATTCTTCAGTCCAATTTGTATCCAAGGGCTTCAAGCTTTGGTCTCTTGGATTCCAGCTCATGTTGGTCAGGATGTTCTTGGATCTTGATTCTCTGGTCATGACAGAACCTCACATTTTTAGGACTCTGTATTGGGGAGGCCATCATGAGGTAACCAAGCATAGTTTTAATTTCTGCCTTATCAATGTCATTCCATCTTTGGAAGGCTTGATCACCAAACACATCAGTGAAGAAGAGACCTCTCTCAGGTTGTTCAATGACCAAGTTGTTTACAAATGTAACTCCTTCAGGGAGGGCTCTGTTGCATTCAAGGCCAGGAACTTTGATCTCAGTCTCAGACTCAATTTGCTTCCTCTTTCTTCTAGAGGACTGAGAGGGAGCAGGCTGACTGGCTGGAGCTGGGAGAAGTGAGGGAATACCAAGTTCATCAGGTGTTGTTGTCAGTTTTTCATATCTTAGCTTCAGGGATTTCATTAGTTCCTTGACAACAACGTTCGACTTTTTAAATATGATTGGACCCAGTTCATCCAATTCAGTGATCCCAAAGTCAGGGAATCTAAAGGGATCATGAAACTCAAAGTCTGTCTTGTCTGGACTTCTGAAGACACTGATGACAGCAGGCTTGGTATTTTGGTGAATCTTGACATCAGTGATTGGTTCAGGTCTCAATCTGCTTGTCATAACCCACTGGTACCTCTCAATTCTCTTTTTCCTTATCTCCTCAGCCTTTTTCAACCTTTCATCCCTTTTCTGCCTGAGAGCAATCATCTCAGCATCCTGAGCTTTCACAAAGCTCTTACCACCTTTTCTTCCAGCAAGGGTTTTGGTTCAATTCCAAGCTTTTCAGCCTCTTCACTGACCACCTGGATAAGAGCAGACTTGTTCAGCCTTTCTTCTTCAGCTACTTTCTTCAACCCTTCTTCCTTCTTCATATGAGCCTAAATTTCAGCCTCAGGGAGAAGATGCATCACTACATTAATTTCATAATGGACCTTGACTGGTTCATCAGGGTCAGGCCTTATGACCTGGGTAGCAGGCACTAATATTGTAGGTTCAGGCTCAGTAGTAGTGAGAATGCCTTTGCCTTTATCTTGGTGAGTTGATGATGGGGTTGTTTCAGGAATCTCCCCCTCAGTGTGAGAAGGAGGTTGTTGGATGGAAGATGCTTCAGTGACTTTCTCCCCCTCAACTGTTGCCTGAGCCATTGTGAGAGCAAGAGTTGGAGTGCTCACTGAAGTTGAGGAAACAGCCTGACCTTTGAAAGCCTGATAGATCTCAGTCATCATGGATTTGATGTCTGAGGTGTCTTGTTGAAGAGTGGTCACCTTTACCTCAAGAGATGCCTAAGAAGCCTCTATAGCAGTCATCCGAGGCCCAAGATTCAAGGCCAAGGAATTCAAAGACTTGGCCCAAGATGCCAAATTTGCCTCCATAAGAACCAGGGAAGACTTGATGGAGTCCACTGAAGAGCTGAGACCCTGAAGGTTAGAGGATTTCAGCATGTTGACAAGCTCAGTGAACTGAGCTGACTGTCGCTGATAAGTCTCAGAAGCCTGAAGAATTTTCTTGTTGAGCACAGGGTCATCTTTCACTGACTCTTGAATAGTTGCAACGCTCTTAGTAATGTTGGAAAGGGTAGCGATGAACATTTTTAGATTCTCATCAAGAGTTGTCAAGGAGTAGGAAATCCCTGATTGTTGCTCATTAACTTCATCATAATAAGCTTCAACAGATTCCTTCAGGTTGACATAATGAACTACAGCTTCACAATGTTGGTAAAAAATTTCTTCAGTGAGCCCTTGAAAGAGAGCATTGTTGGATTTCTGCAAGAACTTGACCAATTGTCTCTCAGTGAGAGGAAGAATATTGTCATACTTCCTGAGATTGGCTGGGCAGGATGATTCAGAGTCCGATGAATGATCAGCCTGAGATGCTGATTCTTCACCATGTGAAGGAGAAGACTGATGCGATTGTTCAGTGGGTTGTGCATCAGTGTCCATATCATCACCTGCCTCAAACACTTCTTCCTCACTGTAAATGCTGAGCTCTTCATCAGACAAGAGAACAGCCTAAAAATCCGCCATTGACTGAATCTGCAACTGGTTTTAGCCAGGTCCTGACCCCGCCATAATAACTGAGTGGGTTTGCTCAGCCTGGCGATTGGAGTCAGTTCCTGAGAGACTGGATCCACCATGAGGGGGTTGTGGTTCCATATCAGTGGGTGGTTGCATGCCCCCTGAGTCCTTGTCCCCATGTGTGCCTTCAAGGACTGGTGGGTGTTTTCCAGTACTATAACTAGGCACAATTTGTGATTGTTGATGGACCCCCTTCCCATCAGGGTTGTACTGCCCTTTTGGGGATTTAGGGTCCTTGACTCCCTGAGTCTCTGAGTGTGATTTCTCAGAGCCGTGAGCAGGATGTGATTGGGTGTGGGTCCCCTTCTCAGTAGAGTAGTGCTGCCCTACCAAGGATTCAGGACCCTTTACTCCCTCAGGCACAGATTGTGATTTGTCAGTACCTTCATCGGGATGTGATTGGGTGGAGGTTCCTGACTCCACTGACTTATTTATGTCAGAGATACTGAGGATGATTTCTCAGTACCCTTCGTTGGCCTTTCTTTTAAGGTCAAGAGGGTCTCAATGATGGGTGTCTCTGAGGTCTTGGCCGTTTTCCCTTCTTTTGAGGCAGAAGATCCAAGGGCGAGTGGTGTGGGTTTCACCACCTTCTTGGTCCCTGCCTTCTTCTTCTTCTTCTCCTGCTTTTCAGGAGAAGGAATGGGTGAGATAACGTTTTCACCCTGAATAACTACTAACATGTAATCGGTCAGGGCGACTGGTTGTACCTCAGTAAGGCCACTTGTATAATTGGCCTTGTGTAGGACGTCAGGTTTTGATCCTTGAGCGTCAGGCCTCATATAATCTGAGCCAAGTAGGTCCTGAAGCACACAGGAAATGAACCTAGGGTAAGAAATGTGTCTTTGCCTAGATTTTCCTGAGAGCTTGGCCACGAGGTCACGGAAGATTATTCCTCCGATGTCAATTTTTCTACCCTCCAGGAGACTGAACACCATCAATTGTTGTGATGAGTTCAACTGCTTCGTGGAGGATTTATTGCCTTCCAGGACCTGAATGACAAAAGTCATCAGGATCCTCCAGACTGGGGAAAACCAAGTCTTGATTATTGGTGCCTTGGCCAATAATGAACCTGGGGCCACATCAGGTTGTTTGGGGTCATGTGGCCCTAGAAAAAGCAATTCTGCCTTAACTTCTTGGTCAGTGGGGTTGGGCTCAAATTTCTCAGCGAAATCAAGGCCAGTGGCTTTGATGAAGGTTTTGTAATCAAGGGAGAGGGTCCTTCTCCCATTCATCACTGAGAAAGTGATAATTGAGTCCTTGGTGTCCTCAGGGCTTGTTGCCACTGCAGTACACCAGAATTCCCTCAGGTAGTCATGATATATGACAGAGGGGGTCTTAGTGAACGTCATAGCAAGAAAGCAGTTTTGTAGGTACTTAACCACATTCCTGTATGCCCAAAACTTTTGGGGATAGGCAAAGTTTCCTACCACGTTGTTATTGGTCATGTCAACGCTCTTAATGAGGAATTTCACATTTAGGGCGTATGTAATAGCATTAGAATTAGCCATTTGTGTTGGAAGGTCTTGGGTTTGCAAGAACAACAAAGGTCTGGGTTTCTAAAGACTAAGAACACACACACAAAATTTTGTTTTGAAAGAAAAAAGGCAAGAATTTGCTTAAGATTTTCTAAAAAAAACGTGTGTGTGTTTTTTGTTTGGGGGGTATTTATAGGGAAGTGGAGAGGAGGGTATTTTAGGCATTAAGCGGTTTATTTTTTTCAAAAGATATTATTTTGAAAACCGTTTTGAATAAAACATTTGAGATCCGCATTTAATTCATAACCACTCCACTTTCCCTGTTTTGCGCAACTGTCGAGGTGAACAGTTGTGCCGTCTGCAAAATGTGTAATTTGAAGGGTTGAGTCATCACATATCTGTTATGTGATTAGAGAGGCATTAAATGCCAAGTGGGAATGTGGTGGCCCATGAGGTGCATGCTAGAAAGGCAAAAGAACAAATATTCTTATATTAAATAAGAATTCAGTTACCAACCTCGGACATTTACTAACTAGATACTTAGAGCATTTAAGTTAGCATTGAATGTCTTCTGAGGGCCCTGAATGATTCTTCATTCAGTGAACCTGCTTGTTCAGGACTTGTGTTTAGTTCTTGATGGTTCAAGGGTTTAGGAACTTGGGTTTAGTTCCTGAGGCACAAGGGTTCAGGAACTTGGGTTTAGTTCCTGAGGTACAAGAGTTTAGGGAAGGTTATCTTGCTTGTTCAGGGACTTGGGTTTAGTTCCTGAGATTCAGGGAAGGTGATTCAGTGATCTTATTCACTGAGGAACACATTGAGTCAGGGACCTGCGGTTTTCAGAATTTACACTTAGTTGGATGGATTCAATCAGTGGACTGATTTTCAATATCCAACATTCCTAGTTCAGCTTTCAGTCTTGTGAAAGTTGGTTCATCCAATGGTTTGGTGAATATATCAGCTAGCTGATATTTAGTAGGAATGAAGTGTAATTCAATGTCACCATTCATGACATGGTCCCTGATGAAGTGATATCTAATATCAATGTGTTTTGTTCTCTAATGAAGAACAGGGTTGTTTGAGATGGAATTGCACTTGTGTTATCACAAAAGATGGGAACCATCTTGTACTGAATTCTATAGTCACTGAATTGACTTTTCATCCAGAGTACATTTGCAAAACAACTTGCTGCTGCGACATATTCAGCTTCAGCTGAGGACATGGCAACTGATTGTTGCTTCTTAGCACTCCAACAGACTAGTTTTTCACCAAGGATTTGGCAGGAGCCTTAGGTGCTTTTCCTGTCCATGTTGCATCCAGCATAGTCAGAGTCTGAGTATCCTTTGAGATCAAAGCCTGAACATTTTGGATAGTATAATCCAAGATTTGGAGTACCTTTCAGGTACCTGAGTATCCTTTTCACAGCTGTGAGGTGAGATTCTCTTCGGTCAGATTGGTATCTGGCACACAAATAGACTGAGAATTGGATGTCAGGCCCTGATGCAAGTAGATACATCAGTGATCCTATCATTCCTCTGAAAAGAGTTTGATTCACTAGTTTTCCAGTTAGGTCAGGACCAAGGTTGTTTGGGGGTACCATGGGAGTTTTAACTGAGGCACAATCACTGAGCTCATACTTCTTCAGTAGGCTTCTGACATACTTCTCTTGACTGATAGAGGCTCCTTTATCAGTCTGCTTGATTTGCAGACCAAGGAAGTAAGTCAGTTCTCCCATCATGCTCATTTCAAATTTCTTTGCCATCAGTTTTTCAAACTGTTTGCAAAGTTTATAACTTGTTGAGCCAAAGATGATGTCATCAACATATACTTGTACAAACATGACATCATTATTTGTCCTGTAGATAAACAATGTGTTTTCTATCTTGCCTCTGACAAATTTATTTTGGATCAGGAAGGCTGAGAGAGTTTCATACCATGCCCTGGGAGCTTGTTTCAGTCCATAAAGGGCTTTGTTAAGCTTGCAGACATAGTCAGGAAACTCATGGCTTTCAAATCCAGGAGGTTGCTGAACATAAACTTCTTCTTTCAGTGACCCATTTAAGAATGCACTTTTAACATCCATTTGGTACACCTTGAAGTTCATGTAGGTTGCAAAAGCAAGGAAGATCCTGATGGCTTCCATCCTTGCTACTGGTGCAAATGTTTCTTCATAGTCAATGCCTTCTTGTTGGTTTGTCAAATTGTTCCAGTTCATCATGCATGGCCTGAACCCAACTTGGATGATTAAGTGCTTCCTTGACACTTTTGGGTTCAATTGTGGAGATGAAGTCCACAAATAGGCATTCATTGGCTGAGGCTGCTCTCAGTTGAGCAGCCATGCTTCTAGTGAGCATGCCTTCAGTAGGCTCACCAATTATATTGACAAGTTCTATATCCTGAGACCTAGTCCAACTGTCCTGAGGTCTTGGGAACTGATTAGAACTTGTGGAGGCCTGATGGGTAGGGTCAGGATCAGACACATGATGATCTTCAGCATCATGAGTGTCTGAGTGGGTTGACTCATCACTGTGATTGTTTGGTTCCTGAGCACTGTTTTCAGACTGAATGATTGCATCAGTACATCTTTGTGCTTCAACAAACTCAGTGATGGTTGGGTAAGGAAGGTTGTGAGGGATGATGTAATAGGAGATGTCAGCATTTGCTTGGTACTGAGTGGAAGGACCATTGTCAGGATGATGTTCATCAGGAGGGTATTTTGATGAATCATCAATGCCTATCTCTTCCACTGAGGTGTTAGAGACACTGATTGCATCAGTGCTCTCATCAAAGGTAACATGAAATGTTTCCTCAGTTTGCTGTCTCCTAGTGTTGAACACCCTGAAGGCCTTTGAGACAAGTGAGTATCCTAGGAAGTATCCATCATCAGCTTTGGCATCAAATTTCCCTAAGTGATCCTTGTGATTATGAATAAACACAGGACACCCAAAGACATGAAAGTAGCTGATGTTTGGGATCCTTCCCTTGAATAACTCATAAGGGGTTTTGCTATGTCTCTTGACAATGATGGATCTGTTTTGTTTGTAACAGGCAGTCTTTACTGCTTCAGTCCAAAAGTGTTTGGAAAGGACTGATCCATTTAGCATTGTCCTAGCTGCTTCAATGAGTGTTCTATTTTTCCTTTTGGGTAAAGGGGAGTAATCCTGCACCCTGGTAAATAGATTAACCAAAACGTTTAAGTACAAAAGATATGAGTGAAATCTCATATCCCAGCCCGTTACTTAGGCACTTTCAAACATAAGAACAACTGACATGCACAACATGTGCAACAAACAAACTATACTATATAAGAATGAAACGCCATTCTTATAACTACCAAATTGAACTAAAGAACTATAATGACTACAAATAAGAATACTGCACTTCTCAAGAAAGATAATTGAGCCTTCAAAATCATCATAGTAGTCCAAATCATCTTCCATGAAGAAGCCTCGATAGTATGGTGGAAATAAAACATAATGATCTAAATAACCCCAACCCACACTAAACGACTCCATCAACTTACAAAAACGTCCCAAGCATCGAACCTTAGCACGCCAAGGTCATAAAAAGGACACAACCAGCGGGTTTAGCAATAAACCTACACTTACACTAATGATGGCAACCTGCTAGCATGCACACTTATAAACCAGCCCATTCACTCACATCACAAAGGATCAACGACAACAGAAGCTGTACCAGACCCAAGTAGATACAAATAAAAGGGCATTATGAACACTACCTTGCATAACCATAACACCCCAGCAAAAATCACCATCAACATAATAGCATTGTTCTTCTAATAACCAGTCCCTAACTTACAATGTCACACTTTCCACAATGGAACGAGTTAAACAAGAAGAACAGCCCTACAATGGCACGCATCATTTGACCCATATGCAAATCAGAATGAAACCAAAGCATTGAGATGCTGCCATCGACAAATCATAGGGTTCAAACGATCCCTAACTTACAAATATATAGATGTGTTTGTAGTAAAAACAACTACCACAGAACACAACTTCCAATCCACCATCGTGGGGTAGAACTTCCAGCAAGAGCAATCACAGGAGCCAAGAATGAGACAATAAGCATCAGGTCTGTGAACACCCTTGACATAACCAATACATCTCTCTAAACCCACCTTCAATAACAAACCAATACATTCAATAACCATACAACCCTAAACAGGGTTTACTTACACAAATAATAAACCAAATCCTAATAATAGGATTTCGCTTGGCATTAAGAACAGAAGATCCCAAATCAAACAGTCGACTACAAATAAAAACCTAAAAGGGTTTTATAATCGTTAAGAACAGGTCCAACCAAACGAGCCTCAAAGATCATACCAAGGAATAGTTGATCGATTTAATAATCAACCAGGATTACCAAACCGACTTAAGTGAAGAACCAGAATACGATCTATACAAGGCTGATTTGCCGAAACCCTAAAGAAACAGTAGCACTAAAATACGTCCTAAAAAAAGACGGATTGAAGGAAACCGATTGAAGTTGATAGTTAGGGTTTCGATAAATCAATCACCAGCCGCCACCTCTTTTAAAATAAAACGCAACCCACAAGATCGTATTGCATACCCCAAGAAGAGGGTAGAGAGGACGTTTGTGGATGGGTTTATGGCCGGAAAGTGAGAAGAATAGTGGCGGCCGGCTGGAATGATTAAGTTTTTGAGGGTTTCGGTTTTTTCTCCAAAATCGCCCCTAGAGAGAACTTTTCGGGTTTTATTTCTATTTTTCCTTTCAGCCACACCATTTTGTTCAGGTGTGTAAGGAGAGGAAAAATTTTGGGAAATTCCCCTCTCATCACAGAAACATTCAAGTTCATAGTTTTTGAACTCTGTTCCATTGTCAGTTCTAATCTTTTTGACTTTGATTTCATTTTGATTTTCAATGTTCCTGACAAAGGACATGATTGTTTCAGTTGCCTGACTCTTTTTTTTTGGGTAAAGGGCATTCCACCCGGTAAAATTCATTACACCAAAAAGCGTTGAAGTACAAAGGATGAGGGCGTACACCCCTCATCTCAGTCCCTTAGGACACTAACAAGACACCTATCTAAGAATGACATACCATTCTTAAAACAAACATGCACAACATGTGCAAATGATCAAACAAACATGCTAAACAAACGCAACTTAACAAGCAAGAATCACAAAAATAAAAGAAATAGAATGAATAACTATTTCTTCTTGCGTCCTTGCACCTGGAAATCTTTCGGAGAACCATTCTTGAACTTGGAATAATTAGCAATATCATCATAGTTCTCATAGACTTCATCATCTTCATCAACCTCATCAGCAAACGTAACCCTCTTCTTAGGACTCTTCACTACATCACTTGTAGGAAGTGAGCTAGACGTATCAAAATCAGAATAGGCCACGTTTGTAGAAGCACCATCATTGTGAGAACCATGCTCCCACAAACCATCAGTAGTGCTATGCAATGGAACCACATTAACACCACTTATCCCCACGGATTCCACACCCTCAAAAGAAGCATGAGCATCCACATGTTCCGGCTGCTCAAGTTGAGTATGTCCATAATCCTCAACAGTAGCAGCCCCAAAATCACTCTTCAAAGCATCATTAGATGTACCATAGGAATTAGAATCATCATTAGTAGGCTTAACAGCCCCCGCATTAGGTTGTGTACCTCTATTCTTCTTCTTGGTAGCCGGTTTAGAAACAGGTTGGTACGAAAGTTTTGGCTTAGTTGAAACCCCCCAAGCCCCTTTCTTACCCTTATCACTAGTATGACCAGCCTTTGAAGAGTGAACCTTACCATCTCGTTGAGTCGAATCCTTAGTAACCCGCTTACGCCTAAGAGGACACACATCATCATCATGATTGAAACAAACACACTTAGAACACCAAGATGGCCACCATTCATACTCAACATCAAGAACCTCCATGTAATGACCCTTACCCTTAGGTAAAGGAATTTCAACCTCAATTGATTCCAAAACATCCAAATCAGCCGATAATTCAATAAGTACCCGTGCATATGAATAACGTCCCCAAGGATTCTTACACATATCATTAGTACCCGCATCAAACCGTATTATCCGCCCCAACTGTTTTGCAATCAAACTTACACCGGTTTTAGAGTATACAACGGATGGTATATTATGGATACGTACCCAAACCGGTACCTTAGTAATCTTCTCCTTCTCAAGTCTCATATTAGGCACCCAAACATGTAAGAACAAAGGCGTTGATCTAATAAACCAAGGACCACCATTAAGAACTTTATTCATACCTTCAAGAGATGAGAATTTGAAAAAGAAGAAACCATTCCGCATTATAACATGTTCAAAACCGAACCTTGCCCAAGCATGCTTGACATAATCTTCCACAATAGGAAACGCAATTCTTTGACCAATGAAATAACCGTATAATGAATTAGTAAATTTTGAGCACATATCATCAACAACGGCCATTGGAATAAACACTCTTGACCCCGACCTAGTAGCCTTATCAATACCACCAGAATGTGAATCACTAGGTACATTAGGCTCACAAGAACCTTCAATATTACCCCCATCAACTAGCCTATCACCATTATCCTTAGACGTATCAACAATTGCAGCCCCCAAAGAATCAGATGCTACAACATTATTAGACTTAGGAAAATCAGATTTAGAACTAGCCAAACTTACCCCTTGTTGTATAGCACCACTCGGATCAGAAACAACGGGACCATGATCACTAGGAAGAGCAAAACTTCCCGTTTTTCCTTCCAAACCTGCACTTTTCAATATTGACTTCAATGGCTTACCCTCATTAACAAGTACCTTGCCCTCGATATTGTTAATCTTAGCAGCCAACCCAATAGCCTTAGAAGGCTTCATACCATTCAGAAACCCCGACTCCATCTCTCTAAACCCACGTAAAACACAATTGACTTACAGCACCACAACCAGATGCACTCGTAAAATCCAAAACCCTAATACTGGTTACTTGCAAGGAGAAAATAACCAAACCCAATAAAGAGTTTAGTATAGAGTTACGAACCAGGAACCAAAACCAAATCGTTCACAAAAGTATAAAATCGCTATTGAATACCCTAATACCGATAAGGATATTTAAAGTACCAAAGAACCGACTTTAATAAAGAGCAGATCTGGAAAAACGATTTTGATCAAAACCAAAAGTAATATAATCGATTTTGAATACCCTAATACCGATTAGGATATATAAGGTACCAGGAAACCGACTTCAATTAGGATAAGATTAGGATGGTCGAACAAAATCAAGAGCGATAACAAAAAAAACCCTAAAAAATGATTTCACAAAATCACAGCAAGAACTTGTTTAATTCCACGAATCTGATCAAGAAAGTGATTAGTACGAATAATAATCAATAACCCAAACAGATTTATGAAAGACAAACAAGGATTTGAGTGGAATTGATGAAAAACGATTGGAAAGTATAGAGGGTTTTTTTGTCGCCACTTAGAGAGAACTTTTAGGGTTTACTGGTTTTGCCTGACTCTTTTTGATCAGGGAGTAAACCCAAGTGTATCTTGAGTATTCATCCACAATGACCAGAGTATACTTCTCATGGTTAATGGATCTAGGACTGATGGGCCCAAAGAGATCCATATGGAGAAGATGAAGGCAGTTCCCGATGGAAAAGTTTGTTTTGGTTTTAAAAGATGCTCTATGATGTTTACCTTTTTCACAGGCAGAGCATGGTTTATCCTTTGAAAACACAAGTGATGGTAAGCCAAGGACCTTGTTTTGTTTCACAAGATTGTTTATGTTTTTGAAGTTTAGGTAGGAGAGTCTCTTATGCCAAAGCCAGTTGAGGGTTTCATTGGCCTTAGTAAAGAGACAAGTTCCATTCTGAGTTAGACTGGACATGTCTAACACATAAATATCTTGTCTTCTTGGTGCAATAAGGACAACTTCCTTATTTGCATTGAAGATGGTTCCTTGCTTATCATCAAACTGAACTATGTATTTTGCATCACATAGTTGACTAACACTGATCAAATTGTACTTAAGGCCATTGGCATAAGTTATCCTAGTAAAGACTATACCACTACAGTTTACTGAACCATAACCTTCAGTGAGACATGATGAGTTATCAGCAAATATCACCTTGGGTCCTGGTTCTTCCACAAATTTGTGCAGATACTCTCTTACACCAGTCATGCTCCTTGAACATCCACTATCTAGATGCCAAACTGGCTTCCTAGCATGTCTCTGCACAAGTATGTAAACTGAGTTAGTTCTTTCTAGGATCCCTCTTCTTGGAGGGTTTGGCTTGATTAGCCTTAATGATTGATGCATGGTTAGTGGTTGAATGGGTTGAGCTACCACAAATTTTGCATTTCATTGCAGAGGTAGACTCAGTGGACTGAGAGGATGCCTTGGTCATACCTCTTCTGGTCTGAATGACCTTTTCATGTTCTGAGGTGTTGTGAGTGGAGTCTCCACAAATTTCACAACAGTTGTTCATTAGACAATCCTTAGGATGGTAGTCATTGAGGCCACAGTGAGGACAAGGCGCAAAAGGCTTTGCCTTTTGTTTCTGTTTCTGTTTAAAATCAGAAGGGTATTCTAAAGCCTGAGCTTTAAAGTTTGCCATCTTTGTTGTGGCTGTGTATGATTAGTGATCAGAAGTCCTGTGATCTTCCTTTTTGCATATCATGCAATAAAGGATTCTATAACAATCATCAGTGAAATGATTGGTATAGTGACACAGCTCACACCTTTTCAAGGGTTTGGAGGGTTTGGAAGGTTTTGGTTTAGTGCTTGAGGAAGCTGATTTGGGTTCCTTCATCTTGGATTGAGAAGGTTTCTCAGAAGATTCAATCTTCTTGTTAGGAATATAAATATTCAAATGAAGACTCGGTCACCTCGTGTACTCAGTAGCATTGAATTGCTCGTAGGATTATATTATTAAGTTAATATAGTTTAGTTAATATAGAACTTGTGGAGTGGGTCGGGTCTTTACCCACTGCCAGCTCGCTCCACAGCCCACTCAAGGCACAACTACTAGTACTATAAATACCCCTCTCCATCTAGGGAGAGGGTTGGAACTTCTCATTATCTCAATACACATATTTCACTTTCTCTCTCTAGGTTCCCACTCTTCCTTTCTCTCTCTAAAACCGCCGGCTAAATCCACCATAGTTATGTGTTTGAATGTTATGAATATGCTACAATTGGTATCAAAAGCCATGGTTAGGTTCGTGTGAGAGCATATTCAGATTCGTTGTGTGATTTTTGGTTGTTCTTTGGTTTGTATAAAATAGTGAAGAAAAACCTTAGTTTAATCTTTGTTTGTAGTTCAATCTGTTGAAAACGTGTACTTTTGTGTTCATAAAACTATTTTACATCTTCTTTGATAACGTACAACATTGTTAGTGCTTGTTTGTGGAAGATTTGAAGGTTTTCTTGGCAGCGGTTTGACTCTCGGTGAAGGATTCTTAGCAGCGGTTTGGTAATTCTTAGTTTCGGTTTGGTAGACAGCGGTTTAGAACTTATCCATAACGGGAAATGGACAAAAAGTACTGAAAAGGACATTTTTGTCTATTTGCGGTAGCGGTTTGTGATTTCTTGTCGCTTGCAGTTTGTCGTTTTGTCCTGCGGTTTGACTTTTGTGTGTAGTGGTTTGACTCACTGCGGTTCAGGTCTTAGCGGTTTGGATTCTTACGGTTTGGTATTCTAGTGCCAGCGGTTTAGGTCTTTGCGGTTCAGGCATCAGTGGTTTGGTCACAGCGGTTGGGTTAATTGTTGCGGTTTGAATCTTGCGGTTTGGTATTAAGGGTTTGTGGTTTGATCTTAGCGGTTTGAATAGTATTCCAGCAGTTTGAATCCTGCGGTTTTGGCATTCTGGTTCAGCGGTTTAATACTAGCGGTTTGTCTGGTATTTCAGCGGTTTAGATATAGCGGTTTGGTCTTCTGATTTTGCGGTTTGCTAAGTGTTTTTGCGGTTTGATACTTGCGGTTTGACTAGTACCCCTGCGGTTTGGGAATTGCGGTTTGGTAATTTTGTGATTGCGGTTTGGTTACTGTGATTTGAATCAAGTGATCAAATAACGGTTTGTTCTTGAATTTTGTAAAATCCCGCGAAAGAACTTATTTCTCGGTTTTAAATCTCAAGAATTGTAAAATCCCGTATACAGCAAGCATACCAGGCACTGCTTCTGATGACATCCAAGCAGCTGGGTCCGATACCCGTCCTCCTATGCTTGATAGGACAGACTATGAGTCGTGGGCACAACGAATACGACTTAACTGCTTGGGCAAAGAAAATGGATTTAACATTCTTAAATCCATTGATAAAGGACCATTTCAGATGGGCACCACCAGAGATTTTGTTACTACTGGTGATGACGGAACTGTCACTTTGGGAATCGACAGACCTCGAACTTACAATGATCTTAATGAGGAAGAAAAGAAGAGATATGATGCCGACATTAGAGCCTCCAACATTGTCATTCAAGGTTTGCCCAAAGATGTTTACAAACTCATCAATTTCAACACTAAAGCAAAAGCGGTGTGGGACAACGTCAAAATGCTTCTGGCTGGATCAGAACTCACAAAGGAAGATCGTGAGTCACAGTTGTATGACGAGTTTGAACATTTTAAGATGAACCCGGGTGAAAACATTACAGACTACTATGTGAGATTTCATAAGTTGGTAAATGACATGAGGATCATCAGAATGACTATGCCCAACATCCAACTTAACTCAAAGTTTGTAAACAACATGACTCCTGAATGGGATAGATTTGTTACTGCAGTGAAACTCAACAAAGGTCTGAGAGAAACAAACTATGAATAGTTGTATGCCTATCTACAACAACATGAGAAACATGCTGCTTATGATCGTCTGTTGAGAGAAAAACTCAATCCAACTGCATCAAATGATCCACTGGCATTTGTTGCAAGTACTCAGCCAATCAACCAATTGTCATCTGACCAAGCTTATCATCATCCCTATTCATCACCATCTGCTATGAGTCCACAACTGGATTCAGGTTATAATCACACCGACAAAATGATTGATAACCTTACCAACCAAGTGTCCTTACTTGTTCAACAATTTAAAGCAACACTCCCTCAGAATAACAATCAACTCAGAACCTCATCAAACCCACGCAATCTGGCAACGGTGGAGGATGGAAGAATTGTAGTTCAAAATGTTCAGGGGAGGCAAAACTTGAATCAAAGGAACATGGGTCGAGGTAATGTGCAGATCAGAGTAGGGAATACAAATCAGGGGCAGGGGAAACAGCCCAAGTGTTATAACTGTGGTGGACTTGGACACATTGCCAGAAACTGCAATCAACCAAAACGTCCTCAGAATTCAGACTATTTCAAGGACAAGATGTTGTTGATGCAGGCTCAAGAGAATGGAGCTGTGTTGGATGAAAAAAATTGTTGTTTCTTGCTGTGATGGGGGAGATACTTTTGATGCCGATGTGGACGAGCAGCCAGTTCAGGACCTTGCACTTAATGATCCCAATATCTTCAAAGCCGATGATTGTGATGCTTTTGACTCTGATGTGGATGATGAACCAACAGCTCAAACAATCTTCATGGCTAACTTGTGCTCTATGGTCTCATCACCTCAACAAGCTGGTCCCTCAAATGCATCTGTGATTTCTGAGGTACTAAAACTTTATGACACATATAACGTGGTTGATGAACAGAAGATTCCCAACGAAGTACAACAGATAGATGTGGCTGATTCAGATACTGTTGACATGGGAAATAGTAATATTATTCCATATGAACAATATGTGAATCACAACAACATGTCTGATGTACAAGGTGGTGCATCTTCTGTTGAAAATATTGCTTGTGTTGTAAATAATGTGTGTGCCTTAGATAATGCTTGTGAATGGCATGAAAACACTGTGTTTGTCCCTGATGACACCTTGACTACTAGACTAAATATATATAAAGATCAGGTGACACTTTATGAACAACGTTCTAAATTTGAACTAACCGAACGTGAGCAGAAAATGGATAGTCAAATGCGTACACTTATAACTGAGCGTAATTTAAGGGAGGAAACGCTAAAACAAGAGTTGACTGCTTTGCAAAAACAGCTGGACCAGACTGTTAAACAAAAAAAGGAGGCCCAAAAGCACGTAATTTCACTAAAACAAGATTTCAAGTTAAAGAAACACAACTCTTAAATGATTTCTCAAGACTTAAAACCTTAAAGAATGGTCATACCTCTTCTGGTCTGAATGACCTTTTCATGTTCTGAGGTGTTGTGAGTGGAGTCTCCACAAATTTCACAACAGTTGTTCATTAGACAATCCTTAGGATGGTAGTCATTGAGGCCACAGTGAGGACAAGGCGCAAAAGGCTTTGCCTTTTGTTTCTGTTTCTGTTTAAAATCAGAAGGGTATTCTAAAGCCTGAGCTTTAAAGTTTGCCATCTTTGTTGTGGCTGTGTATGATTAGTGATCAGAAGTCCTGTGATCTTCCTTTTTGCATATCATGCAATAAAGGATTCTATAACAATCATCAGTGAAATGATTGGTATAGTGACACAGCTCACACCTTTTCAAGGGTTTGGAGGGTTTGGAAGGTTTTGGTTTGGTGCTTGAGGAAGCTGATTTGGGTTCCTTCATCTTGGATTGAGAAGGTTTCTCAGAAGATTCAATCTTCTTGTTAGGAATATAAATATTCAAATGAAGACTCGGTCACCTCGTGTACTCAGTAGCATTGAATTGCTCGTAGGATTATATTATTAAGTTAATATAGTTTAGTTAATATAGAACTTGTGGAGTGGGTCGGGTCTTTACCCACTGCCAGCTCGCTCCACAGCCCACTCAAGGCACAACTACTAGTACTATAAATACCCCTCTCCATCTAGGGAGAGGGTTGGAACTTCTCATTATCTCAATACACATATTTCACTTTCTCTCTCAAGGTTCCCACTCTTCCTTTCTCCCTCTAAAACCGCCGGCTAAATCCACCATAGTTATGTGTTTGAATGTTATGAATATGCTACAATTGGTATCAAAAGCCATGGTTAGGTTCGTGTGAGAGCATATTCAGATTCGTTGTGTGATTTTTGGTTGTTCTTTGGTTTGTATAAAATAGTGAAGAAAAACCTTAGTTTAATCTTTGTTTGTAGTTCAATCTGTTGAAAACGTGTACTTTTGTGTTCATAAAACTATTTTACATCTTCTTTGATAACGTACAACATTGTTAGTGCTTGTTTGTGGAAGATTTGAAGGTTTTCTTGGCAGCGGTTTGACTCTCGGTGAAGGATTCTTAGCAGCGGTTTGGTAATTCTTAGTTTCGGTTTGGTAGACAGCGGTTTAGAACTTATCCATAACGGGAAATGGACAAAAAGTACTGAAAAGGACATTTTTGTCTATTTGCGGTAGCGGTTTGTGATTTCTTGTCGCTTGCAGTTTGTCGTTTTGTCCTGCGGTTTGACTTTTGTGTGTAGTGGTTTGACTCACTGCGGTTCAGGTCTTAGCGGTTTGGATTCTTACGGTTTGGTATTCTAGTGCCAGCGGTTTAGGTCTTTGCGGTTCAGGCATCAGTGGTTTGGTCACAGCGGTTGGGTTAATTGTTGCGGTTTGAATCTTGCGGTTTGGTATTAAGGGTTTGTGGTTTGATCTTAGCGGTTTGAATAGTATTCCAGCAGTTTGAATCCTGCGGTTTTGGCATTCTGGTTCAGCGGTTTAATACTAGCGGTTTGTCTGGTATTTCAGCGGTTTAGATATAGCGGTTTGGTCTTCTGATTTTGCGGTTTGCTAAGTGTTTTTGCGGTTTGATACTTGCGGTTTGACTAGTACCCCTGCGGTTTGGGAATTGCGGTTTGGTAATTTTGTGATTGCGGTTTGGTTACTGTGATTTGAATCAAGTGATCAAATAACGGTTTGTTCTTGAATTTTGTAAAATCCCGCGAAAGAACTTATTTCTCGGTTTAAATCTCAAGAATTGTAAAATCCCGTATACAGCAAGCATACCAAGCACTGCTTCTGATGACATCCAAGCAGCTGGGTCCGATACCCGTCCTCCTATGCTTGATAGGACAGACTATGAGTCGTGGGCACAACGAATACGACTTAACTGCTTGGGCAAAGAAAATGGATTTAACATTCTTAAATCCATTGATAAAGGACCATTTCAGATGGGCACCACCAGAGATTTTGTTACTACTGGTGATGACGGAACTGTCACTTTGGGAATCGACAGACCTCGAACTTAAAATGATCTTAATGAGGAAGAAAAGAAGAGATATGATGCCGACATTAGAGCCTCCAACATTGTCATTCAAGGTTTGCCCAAAGATGTTTACAAACTCATCAATTTCAACACTAAAGCAAAAGCGGTGTGGGACAACGTCAAAATGCTTCTGGCTGGATCAGAACTCACAAAGGAAGATCGTGAGTCACAGCTGTATGACGAGTTTGAACATTTTAAGATGAACCCGGGTGAAAACATTACAGACTACTATGTGAGATTTCATAAGTTGGTAAATGACATGAGGATCATCAGAATGACTATGCCCAACATCCAACTTAACTCAAAGTTTGTAAACAACATGACTCCTGAATGGGACAGATTTGTTACTGCAGTGAAACTCAACAAAGGTCTGAGAGAAACAAACTATGAATAGTTGTATGCCTATCTACAACAACATGAGAAACATGCTGCTTATGATCGTCTGTTGAGAGAAAAACTCAATCCAACTGCATCAAATGATCCACTGGCATTTGTTGCAAGTACTCAGCCAATCAACCAATTGTCATCTGACCAAGCTTATCATCATCCCTATTCATCACCATCTGCTATGAGTCCACAACTGGATTCAGGTTATAATCACACCGACAAAATGATTGATAACCTTACCAACCAAGTGTCCTTACTTGTTCAACAATTTAAAGCAACACTCCCTCAGAATAACAATCAACTCAGAACCTCATCAAACCCACGCAATCTGGCAACGGTGGAGGATGGAAGAATTGTAGTTCAAAATGTTCAGGGGAGGCAAAACTTGAATCAAAGGAACATGGGTCGAGGTAATGTGCAGATCAGAGTAGGGAATACAAATCAGGGGCAGGGGAAACAGCCCAAGTGTTATAACTGTGGTGGACTTGGACACATTGCCAGAAACTGCAATCAACCAAAACGTCCTCAGAATTCAGACTATTTCAAGGACAAGATGTTGTTGATGCAGGCTCAAGAGAATGGAGCTGTGTTGGATGAAAAAAATTGTTGTTTCTTGCTGGTGATGAGGGAGATACTTTTGATGCCGATGTGGACGAGCAGCCAGTTCAGGACCTTGCACTTAATGATCCCAATATCTTCAAAGCCGATGATTGTGATGCTTTTGACTCTGATGTGGATGATGAACCAACAGCTCAAACAATCTTCATGGCTAACTTGTGCTCTATGGTCTCATCACCTCAACAAGCTGGTCCCTCAAATGCATCTGTGATTTCTGAGGTACTAAAACTTTATGACACATATAACGTGGTTGATGAACAGAAGATTCCCAACGAAGTACAACAGATAGATGTCGCTGATTCAGATACTGTTGACATGGGAAATAGTAATATTATTCCATATGAACAATATGTGAATCACAACAACATGTCTGATGTACAAGGTGGTGCATCTTCTGTTGAAAATATTGCTTGTGTTGTAAATAATGTGTGTGCCTTAGATAATGCTTGTGAATGGCATGAAAACACTGTGTTTGTCCCTGATGACACCTTGACTACTAGACTAAATATATATAAAGATCAGGTGACACTTTATGAACAACGTTCTAAATTTGAACTAACCGAACGTGAGCAGAAAATGGATAGTCAAATGCGTACACTTATAACTGAGCGTAATTTAAGGGAGGAAACGCTAAAACAAGAGTTGACTGCTTTGCAAAAACAGCTGGACCAGACTGTTAAACAAAAAAAGGAGGCCCAAAAGCACGTAATTTCACTAAAACAAGATTTCAAGTTAAAGAAACACAACTCTTAAATGATTTCTCAAGACTTAAAACCTTAAAGAATAAGCTTGAAAATAGGTTGTACAGGCAAGACCAATCTAGACAAACGGTTCAAATACTTCAAAAGCACAAAAAGTTGTGTGATAAGCATAGTGTAAGTAATGTAGGTGAACCTAAATTAGCTCTCCTTAGGAAAGCTAAAGTGACCCAACCTGCCTTATATGATGCAAATGTGATGATTATGCCTGGTGCCCCACCTGATGTTTCATCCTTAGAAGAGAGTAATGAGATAGATATGAGAAATAGAGAAAGAATGAATGAGAAAATGAAGGATCCCAAATGCATAGCCAATCGAATAATAGTCAAACCCCATGATTATCATGAGGAGAATCGATTGACTGTGTTTGCACCTCAAAAGAAGTTAATGTCTGAACAAATATTTTGGTCTTTAGATATGGATTAGAGAAAGGCGAATGAGCTTGAAGCCAAAACTCCATCCCTTAGGAAAATTGCAGCTACGACGGTGTATCCTCCCAATACACCTAGGCATTTGGTTCCTTTGACTCTTCCTACTAAATGTAAAACCTTAATTAGCATATATGTACTTTGTCAACTATTTGCTGATTTTGATAAAACATGTAAGAAGAGAATTACACCAACCGAAGTTACTGAGGGGGAAAGGGGTTTTGAACAGACAAAAAGGTGTTACTTAACCGAGGTCATTCCATTCTTTAAATTACTCAAGGAACAGTTTGAAGGACTGCAAAACGCCCTTGAAACTGAAGTAAATGAAATGAAAGTAATGTTTAAAGATATGGAAAATGAGGTAGCTCAAAATGCGATAGAATTTAAGAGCCGTGAGATCGAGAGAAAGAACATTCTCATCACCAATGAGAATTTGATTGCTAGATGTATTGCACAGGATATATTTTATACTGCCACTGATTCTGCTTTAACTGCCTATCAATTTCATGAGTATTCTATTGCATTGAATGTTACCCAGAATCGTGTTGTTGAGCTTGAGGGGGAGAATTTGAAACTGCAAGAGAAAATTCAAAATGATGACCATGATAACATGGTCAAGCATTTTTCAAAACTAGAAGTTGATCATCTTAATTTACAATTAAAATATCAACACTTAGAAGAAAAATGTAAAATACCAAATGCCAAGACATCTTTGGATGCTCCTGAATTTGATACATATTTTGAATTGAGTGAACGTGATGAAAAAATTCAAGCTCACACTAACACGATTCGACAGTTGAAGGCTCAAATTGCCCAATTAAAGTCAAATAAGAGTGATGCAATTGCACCAATAAACCATCGTCTTTGGATTCTCAGAATTTTCACTATCAGGACACTATCAATAAGTTGCATGGTGAAACTGAGTGTTTTCGAGCTGAAAATTCAAAAATCAAACAGCATTACAAAGAGTTATATGACTCAATTAAAGTCACACGAAACAGTCATAATGAACAGATAACTTCTTTGTTAAATGAAATTGAGAATCTTAAGACTCAGGTGAAAGGAAAAATGCCAATTGGCACTTGTGATAATGTTGCTCCAAAGGTCTCTGTTGTTAGAAAGTATGATGTTGATGTTGTGCCTATTCCCATTCTCCTTAGGAACAACGCCCATCAAATTTATCTCAATCACCTTAAGGATTGCCTGGATATACTTCGTGAGATTGTAGAGGAGGATAGGATAGAAAAACCACTTGATAAAGCAGTTGTGGATGCCTGCTTCCTCACTAAAAGGTCTCAGGAATTTTTAGAGTACGTCATTGACACTGGCCTTCAGATTGATAACAAAAGAGATAGATTTGTTGCATCATCATCTACGACTAAAAACAAGCAAGTAACCTTTGATCTACCACTGAGAACATCAGAACCCAGAACATCAAAGTCAGGAAAGCAAATGACAGTAAAACAAACTAATGTTCCCATCATTACTTCTACAAGAGTAAAATGTGACACCAAAGCTAGCGGGTCAAAGCCTAGAGGCAATGCAAGGAAAGATAGGACTGCGCCGGCTAAGAGTGGTCACGAGAAGAAAGTAGAAGCCCAACTTAGGAACAATAAGTTTGCAATGAGTAGAATGAATCATGTTGATTCTAGTATCAAAAGTACTGTAATTAATTCGAATTCTAATGCTGTCTGTAAAACATGTAACGAATGTTTAATTTCTGCTAATCATGATGATTGTGTTGTGTCATTTATTATGTCTCCTGTACAACCCCATGTTAAGAATGTTAGGAAAACTGAAACAAGTAAGAAAGTTTGGAAGGCAACAGGAAAAACGTTTGCAAATGTCGGGTATCAATGGAGACCCACTAGAAGGAAGCTCACTTTAGGAGATCAGTGCCCCTTAACTAAATTGAATAACCATAAAGTAGTAAGGGTTAAGGAATGGAGACCAACTGGTCGAATGTTGCCTTTAGTGACACAATGCCCTACTACTAGGTCAATTGCTTCTTCTAGTGTAATTTCCACTGTAAATACAGTTGCATCTATGAAACCTGTAGTTCCAGAATTTATGTGTGCTAACCAAACGGACCCCAGCTGTACGTGGGGATCCACATTTTTCAGTTATCCATCGTTGTCTGTTTTCAAATGCAGGTCGTATAAATTGTCCTTTGGTATTTAGACTCAGGCTGCTCAAAACATATGACTGGGGATCTGTTGTTACTACTAATTATCACACAAGCTACACTAATTAACCAATAATTAACCCTAGATCTAGAGAAAGAAAGCTAGAGAGAGAAAGAGAGAGTGGAAGGTGATTAAAACAAATAATGAAATGTGATTACCAATCAACCAACCAACCCTCTCCCTTAGATGGGAGGGGGTATTTATAGTTTTTACAAGTGCATGGGCTTGTAGCCCTAATTAACATACATAAACATAATTAAATAAATAAACGACACAACCCATGGGCCTTCTACACGGGCTGGGCCTTAAATCAAACCTAAAGGCCCATGCAACCTATTACATAATGATCAATACTTGAATTAATACAAAATGTGTTCCTAACAATCTCCCCCTAAGTATTGGTCATCAAGGTTGCTTGACGTCGTCTTTGCTTCTTTGGCTTTGACGTCTTCGTAATCTTTTTTATTTGTTTTTGATCGTGAAATGATATGGTATGCTTCTGTTTTGCCGGTCTCCAATGGTCTTTGCTTCTGGTGTCTTGCGTCTTTTCCACCATGCTTATATGTATTTTGACTTTTGTTCTTCAACTGGTTCTTACTTCTTCAATCTTTGTCTTGTGAAAGGTTGTTGTGCTTGAACTTTGACTTTTCTTTAACACTTTTGAACTTTTGTTATCTCTGAGTCTTTATGAGAACTTATCTTCAGGATATGAGCATGATGGAATCTTGATGGTGGTAGAACTCCAGGTCTTCATGATCCTCCGCAGGTACATCACGAACCATCCGGCACTTACAGGTTCAGACTTCGAGATCGTCAACTGCATAGTGTGAAGACTTTCTCTAATCTTTACTCAGGCCGTTCTGAATCGGATACCCCCGAAAGGGCTTACACGGACACACCGAAGTGCACCCACGATTCAGTGAGTCGTTGGAGATCACCCCACGACTGTAGACCATTTTGGAGCAAACACTAAGCGTAACCCACAAGGAGTTACCGAAGTGACCTGCTGTCAGGGCTGTTTGACATTAACCCTGGCAGGATTTCCATTCAATCACTGAGAATCACAATTGTGAATTCCCTCAAGAATGTTCTCGGCAGATTGCTAAGATCTGCGTAGGACTCTTCTTAATTTTACAACTGATGCCCATGATGTAGAACAACAGTGTAATACTAAGTGTTCCTAAGAGATCTTTGATGTATCTCATGGCTCTAGACTCGATTTGTGCACATTTGTTTAGTCGTCGGAGGCGTGGAGCAGAGTGCCTCCTTTTCAATATCAACACACTCGTAGTGAGAGGTTGATAGATTATGAAGGATTCTCCGTGTGAAATGAAACAAGTGCCTTTTGAGAGACACCTGAGTGGCTAGAAGGTTTAGTGCAGTGCGTCAGTGGGTCCATGACGACTTTATTCTTCAATACCGGTGATGCCCATCAACCAGTAGATTATGTATTGAACCCGGTGTCTGCCCTAAGGTTGATCATATGGAGGGCTATTTCTTTTCACCCTTTTCTTTACTTTTGTTTTTCATTCTTCAACCCCTTCTTTCTCCTTTCATTTCATTTCTCCTTTTTTAATCATACCTAGGACTTTCTATTACTAAACTATTGGAGTTGTCCTTGGGTAGATCCCTTCGGCTCTGGCGGATCATAGGACGGTTTTCCCTAACCTTAGTCACCTTATAACTTCATGACTATCCTATTGATGCCACAAACCAAACCTTTTGAAAATCTCTCAAAGTGCTTATGATAGTAAAAACATATTTTGTTAACACTTTGAGAGTTTTGTGATTTTCAGAAAGACTCCCCCTTAACATGTGCTCATAAGTATTTAAATTAAATTTGCACATGTCGGGTAGAGTTGGCACTTTTGAATTGATTTATTTTCAATGAACATAATCGTCGCGAGACACGCTTACATCACTAGTAGAACTAGCTTGAAATTATTACCCGTCTAGATCACATTCAAGGAAAATCGCTCGAAGTCGGTAAATTCTACTCAAACACATCCTTTGCGAGACACGCTTACATCACCAGATAAACTGGCTTGAAATTATTACCCGTCCAGGATATCTCTTTTCGAATACTGACTTTTGCTATCGTCAATTCGAGGGTCAATTCTGAGCCTAGCTCACATGAGATTTCATTCTTTTGGTACCATATTTTTATTCACAGTTTAATTCTCCCCCTCAAAAACAGCATACTTATGTTGTTTTTGTTAAAACTTTTGATAAAAATATGCTTTTTGAGTTTTGTGGGAAGAATTTCAAGAACTTTTGATAGTGGAACAAAGATTGTATTTCAAATACTCCCCCTTAATGAGGGAATACTTGTCCTTATGAGCAGAATTTTTGAAAACACTTAGAAAAAATTCTGGTTTAATTCTACTCATAAGTAAGAAGCTTTCGCTCCTTTGATCAGGATTGAGGCACTGAAGCGTACCTCAGGGTCCTTTCTTTACAGGAACGGGTTGTGCACTGTTATATGTACACAAGCCATAGTAAATGAAAATGATGAAAAATATGATGAAGTATGATAAATGACAATAGATTATACCAACAATCACTGCTCAGGTCGACGAAAAGTTAGGATATTAGAAACTCTGGCATGTCCTCCTACGTAACTCTCCAGTCGTCTCATCGTTGTCCCTTGTGTATGCCAACTCGTACGGTCTATCACTGAAGGTGTACGGCTGCCTGCCTAAGTTTCCCTGAGGTGAGAGATTTGGCTTAACGAGGTTCAACTTTGTCTGGTAGCTTTCTACCCCAAGATGCACATCCTCAACTCGCGATCTAATGACAATATTGTTATTAGAATCGAGTTGATGATATCGTACTGAAGACATCCAGGGGGATGTTCTAGTTTGCCTTGAACTTTTAGTAGATACATATCTTCTATATCGTTGATGTTTAGATAGGGATAGTCTGCTTCACTGAATGTATATTCTTGATCGTCTAACCTTCTCACGGTAATCTTCTTCAAAAAGTTATACCCAAACTTGGATTCGGTTTCTGCACTAGTGATTGAGAGAATCTTGTTCTTGTTCCACACATCTGTCTTTGATTTTCTGGTAATCATATACTTGTAGAACAATCTTCACTGATTCGGCCAGTGGAAGATCCCAAGCACAGCATCTTCGTTGTATTCTCGAACTTTGTGCACGAATAACTCCCCAATATGTTCTTCAAAACCTTCCAACGTGTAAGAAGCTGCTTGATACTTGGTAAGAGACGTAGCATACCGCTTTTCAGGGTCAGTGTTTCCATACTCAAGATACGCCAAATCATTATTGAAGAAATATCCTTTTGGTATCTTTGGGTTGTGTGGTTGACCGACGAGTGGTAAGGGTTGGGAGTAATCACGGAGGTAAAGTCGTTCTTTCGGATGAGAGATACGAGCATGAACCCAGTATATGTTCTCAGACAGTGCTCTTGCAACCTGTTCAAGATTGTATTCAAACTCCATTTCTGTAGTTGTGACTGTCTTGAATTCTGTGAAGCCTCCTTTGCGAACTCTGATAATGTCAGTCAATCCCAACTTCTGGAGTTTTATTACCCTCTTCAATCGTTTAGTGAAGTCCACAATTGATCCTTCAACAGGTGCAGCGTTTTCATCTTCAGGATATGCACCTACCATTGACTCGAACCAATCAAATCTTGGAGCAGTTGGATTCACCTATTCTGGTAGAGGTATGGCTTTTCCGTTAGAGGGAGGTGCAGTGACATTTTGAACTTTGGGTGGTGCAATGGGAAATTCCTGATCAGAACTCACTTCTTCATATGACTCAGGTGCATCGAATGCCCCACCTTCAAGAGGAACTATTATTTCTGGACCTGATTGCTTGGTTGTGCCTGAAGAGTGTGCTGTTGTTGCTCGACCGGTTGATGTGGATGGTTTTCTTCTTTTCTTCCCTTCGTCTTTGTCAGGGTCATCCCGATGACGCTTGACCGGTTTATCGGACTTGCACCCTTCAGCTTCCTTTTCAGCATTTTTCATGGATTTGAGCAATACTTTTTGAAGTTCTTCTTCTTTTGGGTCATCCATGATTTCTTCTAGTAATTACCCTTTGAGATCAAATCTTGATGGTTTAGGTGGCATGGTCCGAATAGTGATTGGTGTTGTTTGCATCATTTTAGCCACCGTTTGTTCCAGATTTCTTTTGACAAGTGTTGTGAGGATTCCTTGAAGATTGTCTTGAAGATATTGAGTGACCTCTTGAGTTACTTGAGAATTGACTGTCTGAGGGACATGAGTTTTCAAATATTCCCCTGCTATTTTTTCCAGGTCGAAGGTATCAAATTTGAGAATTTGTTGATCCAGCTTCTCTTCAACTTTATGAACATGTTTTATTGCTTTGTGCTCTTTTTCTTCAGCTTCATGTTTTGTCAACACGTACTTTTGAAGTTTAGCCAGCTTGTCCTTGAGATCACCAAGTTCACTGGTGGATTGTCCAATAGATGACGGTTGTGGTGACGGTGATTTGTCATCATGTTGGATATCCAATTCATCATTTCCTTCATCACTTTCATCTTCATCATTTTCACTTTCTCCATCACCTTCTTCATCATCATCTTCATCTTTATTGCTTTCCTCTTCTTCAGACCCTGATTCTGATTCTCCCTTAGATTTTTCTGATTCAGATTGTGTAGCCTCAGACTCCTCTTTTTCTTCCTCAGGATGATAAGCTGAACCTTCACCTCTTCTCTCTTTTTCACGTCTCTCTTCATCTTCTTTGTGTATCTTTAAATTCTCCCTGTATGCAGTCTTATGCTGTTCTCTTTCTTCTTCTTCTTCTGTTCTTGGAGATTCAATTGGTGAAAATGGTACATCTGTGAATTTGATTGATTTTCCTCTTCCACTGCCCAAACTTTTATCTGTTTCTGCTAAAGCTGTCTTCATCTTTGCAAAATCCTTCTCTTTCTTCTTTCCCTTATCGAGCTCCACTTCTTCTTCTCCCTCTTCATCACTTGACTCATCTCAAAGGTGTAGTTTAGCTGTTGAGGCTTTGGTGACTACTTTCCTCTTTTCAGCTCTCATGATTTTCTTTGTGCGAGAAGTAGCAGCTCGAACTGGGATAGATTTTGTAGTTGCTTTTTCTTTTTCCTTTGTTGGTTTTAATTTCTTAGGCATATGACCCACATTTCCAGCTTTCGCAGCTTCATCATACTTCTTATATTCCTTGGCCTTCATCACTGATTCACTTAACATAGTCAGTGGAATTCGCACACCCTGTTTTTTCGTGTTTTCCTGTAGCACTCTAACTTTTGAAACTATGTGATCCATACGATCGGTATGCATCTTTTCATTTTCACGACGATTGATTTCTGGGTGCCTTTCCATAAACAGTGAAATTAGGAGTTTGGTGAAGCGGGGAAAAGGTATTTTGTAATCTTCCTGTTGGTGAAATTTTTTACTTAGAAAGATCATGTCATTCCAGATATAATTTGCGAAGTCCACATGTTTTAGGTTGACGACCCCCTAGAAAAATTGAAGTTGTTCTAGACGTGGGTGTTCAAAGCCTGTGGTTTTCCCAGTAATGCAGTGAATGATGATTGTGTAGAGGGTTAACCATGGCTGAGGAATGTGTTTTCTCCCTATTTTGTAGAGTGAACTGAGATCTCCTTCATTCTCATCATAACCAAGAAGCCTCAGTGTATCTACCATCTCTTCAAAAGTCAGGTCATCATGAAACTTTGTCAATTTCCCTGTGGCTTCTGTTGGAAGGTTTAAGACTTTTCGAAGAGTATCAACCTTGAACTGAATTTCTTTGTTGTCAAGTGTGACTGTTATGCTTTCGTTGTTTTCTCCGATTACCATGGAATGCCAGAATTGCTTGAGATACACTTCTGGAACGGTTGCCGTGTTAGTCAATGTTGAGCTGATGAAGTGTCTCTTAAGGATTTCAACGATGACTTGACAGGACTCGTGACAAGGAAGATCATTGAATTTTACTCTTGAGTTTGATTTGCTGATTTCTCGTTCTTTGCCTTTTGGAATCATTTGCTCTTGTATCACTGATTGTTGAGACATGATTTGCCTGATTATCACAAATACCAATAACAATATATAGCATATATGTGTTAGTATATTTGTCTCATGTTATTATCTTATTTTAGATGATGCATCGTATGGAACGGTTAACACACGAGGACATTCTTCAAGCAAACCATTTTTCTAGCAATTAAGTTCATACAAAACATTTGTACTTTCCTAAGTCTGAAGAAATTGTGAAGACTTATAAACTTGGAATTTTATATAAACTTGGTAAGATATACACATTTGGAAAGATATATTATCTTAACAAACGTGTACAAACTTAATAAGTTTATATAAACTTGGCAAGTTATATAAACTTAACACTTTATACAAACTACATATAAACTTGATATGCAAAGTCAACAAAACAATGAAACTAGAGCAAACTAATCCATTTAGGCAAATCAATGAATTTTGAGCAAGCAATTCAACTTGGGTAAATCATAGTAACTTGAGCAAACTTAATCAATTTTGGGCAATCCAATGAAACTGAGCAAACTAATTTGACTAACTTCACAAACTTGAGCAATTAACTTCAAACTCGAGTAACTTTAACTATCTTAATCAACAATTATCAATATCGAGCAAACTAATCAAACTTGAGCAGCTCATGTAACTTGAGCAGCTCATGTAACTTGAGCAGCTCATGTGAACTCGAGCAGCTCATGTGAGCTCGAGTAGCTCATGTGAGCTCGAGCAGTCATGTAACTTGAGGAGTGCCAACTCGAGGAGTGCCAACTCGAGGAGTGCCAACTCGAGGAGTTGTGAACTCGAGGAGTTGTGAACTCGAGGAGTTGTGAACTTGAGGAGTTGTGAACTCGAGGAGTTGAACTCGAGGAGTTGAACTCGAGGAGTTTGATCTCGAGGAGTTTTGACTGTTATCTTCTAACTCGAAGATAAAGTCGAGGAGGATCCATCATTGTTCAACAAACTCGATTACTATTTCTAAGTTGATTAAATCTCACAACTTTGAGCAAATAACTTATTTAAGCAAACTCGAGCAATACAAACTCGAGCAAGAATACTTTGAACACTCATTAACAAACTTGAGCAATATTACATTAAGTCACAAACTCGATCAATCATTTATCACAAACTTGAGCAACCATTATTCAATTTAAGAACAAACTCTGGCAATATCACAAACTCAATTATCAGTCAAACACAAACTTGAGCAATAAAAATCCACAAACTCGATTAACGCAACTCAGAAACTTGATATAAGAACACTTTAGTATAACTCAAGTAATCATATCCCAATGTTCATCATAACATAAGCAACACTTCATTCTAACGCAAAACGTTAAGCCCTAGAATACTCGAATCGTCCTATTGCATGTTAACGTTTCTTTTTAACCAAGTGCATATCATTCAAACACATTCAATGAATCTGTAACACTAATTTAATTAGTTTAAATGACACACAGCAAGAAACGCCCAAATCAATTCTTAAACCCTAATCGACAAGTTAACAAATTTTAATATCACAGAAACATTAATCAAGTGATTAAAGTTTGAATACTTACAATAGAGATTAAAGAAGGATTAATCTTGAGTACCTAGGAACACTTAATGTATTGGTGGTTTTTCTGCTTTTCGAATGAGAGGGAAGTTTAATGAGTCTACTGTGTGTTGTGGGTTTGACTGAGTCAGACAACAGATTTTATTAAAAAAGTTTGCCCATATGTCCATTTTGGTCCTCTAACTTGCATCCTAGATAGTTTTAGGTCCTAAGTTAATTATTAGAAACATTCTCATAGATTCTGACTAGAAACCTAATTCACTTCGAGTCCCAAAGACAAGTCTCTTATTTCAACAATTTTCAGTCCTTGATGAAGGTTCTGATGAAGATTAGCAATGGTAAGTGTGCAAAAATTTCTCCCCCTCAAAATATGACCAAGATTGGAAATTAATGAAAATTTGAAATATCGTAATCATATTTTGATTCGGTTTCACTTTTGCACACCGTTAGAGAAATTTTTTTAATTTTTTAAATAAGAAAATGTAGAAAAAAATGGAAAATCTTTTTGAGTTTTTCAAGAATTATTTACAAAGAGAGTTTTGAATGTTTGACTCGATTAATTGTTTTTGAGAAAATTTTCAAAATCATTCGGAGTCAAACATCGCATACCAATTTGGTGAACCAGTTCCACAAATCTTGCATGAGGCAAGGCTTTGGTGAACAAATCCGCCAGTTGGTGTTCAGTACCCACAAAGTATAATTCAACTGTACCCATTTCCACATGCTCTTTGATAAAATGATACCGGAGAGCAATATGCTTTGATTTGGAATGTTGAACGGTGTTGCATGAGATAGCGATGGCACTCTTGGAGTCGCAGTACATCGGAATCGAGTTAAACACATATCCGTAGTCCATCAACTGAGATCGCATCCAAATGACTTGAGCGCAGCAGGCAGACATGGCGACGTATTCTAATTCTGTAGACGACAGTGATGTACAGTCTTGTTTCTTTGACTGCCAAGAGACGAGCTTGTCACCTAGAAACTGAACTCCCCCAGACGTACTTTTTCTCGGGTCTAAACAACTTGCATGGTCAGCGTCTGAAAAAGCAAAAAATTCAAACCCGGAATCCTTCGGATATCAGATCCCCAAGTGAATGGTTCCCTTAATGTATCGAAGGATCCGCTTAACAGCAGATAAATGACGTTCAGTAGGTCGAGACTGGTAACGGGAACATAGGTACGTGGCAAATACAACATCCGGCCGACTAGCGGTGAGATACATGAGAGACCCAATCATACTACGATATTTCGTAGGATCAATGGGTGTGCCATGTATGTCAGCATCTAGCTTTGGGGATGAGGAAGACATGGGGGTGTTATAGGTGTCACAAGTATTCATGCCATGCTTTTTCAATATTTCCTGCGCATATTTGGACTGGCTTAAAAATATACCACGGGGTGATTAATGAACTTGCAGTCCTAGAAAGAACTTGAGTTCACCCATCATGGACATCTCAAAGTTTTGTTTCATAAGTCTTGCAAAAGTGTTTGAATATTTTTTATGAGTTGATCCAAAAATGATATCATCTACATAAATTTGAACAATGAGAATATCCTCCCCGTGTTTTTGTATAAATAAAGTCTGGTCAACAGATCCTTTAGTAAAATGATTGGCTAATAAGAATGCAGACAGTTTATCGTACCATGCCCTCGGGGCTTGTTTAAGGCCGTAGAGGGATTTCTTAAGCCTGTAGACATGGGTAGGATGCTCTTGATCGACAAAGCCCTCTGGTTGTGAAACGTACACCTCTTCTCGGAGTTGTCCATTGAGAAATGCCGTCTTCACGTCCATCTGGTATACCGTGATGTTCTTGTGAGCAGCGTACGCCAGGAACATTCTAACAGCCTCAAGACGTGCCACTGGTGCAAATGATTCTTCGAAGTCAATCCCTTCTTCCTGACTGAACCCTTTGGCGACCAAGCGGGACTTGTTACGAATAACTGTACCATCCGCATCTACCTTATTTTTCCAGATCCACTTCAAACTGACGACATATACCCCATCTGGTCTCTCTACCAATTCCCAAACTTCCAACCTCTTGAATTGATCCAATTCTTCTTGCATAGACTCAATCCAGTTTTCGTAGGTAAGGGCTTCTTTAATGTTTTTGGGTTCGGACTGACAAATGGTAAGTGCATAAATGCAGGTTTCACCGTCTGTATGGAGTCGTTATCGTTTCATGACAGGGTTTTCTGGGTTGCCAATCACATTTACAAGGGGATGATCCTTTGTCCATTTGTGTGTTGATGGGTAATGTTGATAGGTATGGTGCAGATTTGACGGTTCCAAGTTGCGGGTGGACGACTCTGCGATATCAGGAATGGTTGGAGCCGGCGCAAATGGATTAAAGAATGCATTCCCGTCATAATCTGCTGGAGTGGGTATTTCAGAAGAATGTTGGGGGGGGGGGTCCTTCAGCTGCAGACGCAGAAGTAGAAGGTGTTTGATCTATTGATGATGAAGTGTCAGGTTGAGGTGCATCTTCAGCAACTGCGGTAGTTGTAGTCACTGGTGTATCAGGGTGTAGATTATTGACGAGTGGTTGTGCAGCGGAACTTGTGGGTACATCTTGTGCACGACAAACCATAGTGTCATCAAATAATGGAGCAAACAAGTCTTCTAGATCTTTGCGGTTAAGAGAGAAGGTTGCAGCTGAAGGATCAGGAAAGTTGAGACGGTTGGTTGCGGGTTCTAAGATGTTTTGGTCAGAAGCCATATCGGTAAGCTCATCGAAATTAGCATGTATAGCCTTCTGAATCTCCCGGGTGCGACGGTTCCATATTCTGAATCCCTTTGAATTTTCACAATAACCGACAAAAATCCCTATATCCGCTTTGGCCTTTAATTTCCCGAGATCATCACGATCATTCTTTGGATAGCAGAGAGCTCCAAAGACATGAAAGTAATTGATGTTTGGTTTTCTGCGGTGAACAATTTCATATGGTGTCTTGGTGTGCCTTTTGGTGATCATGCATCTATTTTGGGTGTAACAGGCAGTAGAAACGGCTTCGGCCCAAAGGTAATCTGGTAACTAAGCATTGATTAAAATTGTTCTAGCTGCTTCCACTAAAGTTCGGTTGCGCCTTTCGACCACACAGTTCTGTTCGGGGCTGCGAGCGATGGACATTTGATGTTCAATACCCACTTTCTCATAATACTCCCAAAGAGTATGATTCTTGAATTTTGTTCAATTATCTGTTCGAATTTTTCTGACTGTGTTTCGAAGCTGAACTTGAATCTTTGTGAGAAAGGTGATGATCATTGAAGGTGCCTGATCTTTACTGCGAAGAAAATAAGTCCAAGTCCATCTCGAATAATCATCGACTATTACCAGTATGTACCGCTTCCCATTAATAGTTTGAACACGCATAGGGCCACACAGATCCATATGCAATAGTTGAAGTACGTGATCAGTACTGTGCTCGGGTTTAGGAGGAAAGTGAGCACGAGTACTTTTTCCTTGCTCACAAGCGGGACACAGATGATCTTTAGCGTATCTGAATTTTGGAAGACCGTCTACCAACTTTTTGCGAGCAAGCTCGGTCATAGTTTTGAAGTTCAGGTGAGACATCCGTTTGTGCCATAGCCAAGCTTTTGTGGGATGTGCCTTGGATAGTAAGCATATTGGAGAGGAAGCTATCATGCCTTCGAAGGAAATGGTATACAGACTGGTGCCACGTTTCCCTTTCATGAGGTCATTCCCTTCAAGATCTCGAATGAAACAAGTTTTCTCCCTAAATGCCACTTCTAGATCACCATCATAAAATTGTCCGACTAAGAACAAATTATGACCTAGGCCCTCAACGTAATATACCCTGCTAATTTGAATGTTCCCGTTGACATAATCACCGTATCCCATGATAGCTGCGAAATGATCATTCCCGAACCTGACAGAGCCTATGAACTTCGCAACGAAGTTTACTAGAAGCTTTAAATTCCCTGTCATGTGCCGGGAACACCCGCTATCAACAATCCATAGCACAATTTGAATTACCTGCATCACAAGAAGAGAACATAGGAGAGTTGGAACCGGTAGATCCCGTTGGGTTAGTAATACATGTTTTAAGCATCTTTGGAACCCATGTAAAACATGTAATACATGTTTTAACCTGGCTCTGATACCACTTGTTGTTACTACTAATTATCACACAAGCTACACTAATTAACCACTAATTAACCCTAGATCTAGAGAGAGAAAGCTAGAGAGAGAAAGAGAGAGTGGAAGGTGATTAAAACAAATAATGAAATGTGATTACCAATCAACCAACCAACCCTCTCCCTTAGATGGGAGGGGGTATTTATAGTTTTTACAAGTGCATGGGCTTGTAGCCCTAATTAACATACATAAACATAATTAAATAAATAAACGACACAGCCCATGGGCCTTCTACACGGACTGGGCCTTAAATCAAACCTAAAGGCCTATGCAACCTATTACCTAATGATCAATACTTGAATTAATACAAAACGTGTTCCCAACAGGATCGCTCACGGCTCAAGAATTTCGTGAAAAAGTTTATCGGGACAGTTAGATTTGGGAACGACCATTTTGGGGCAATTATGGGTTACGGAGATTATGTGTTTGGTGACAGCATGATTTCCCGGGTGTACTATGTGGAAGGACTAGGACATAACTTGTTCTCTGTTGGTCAATTTTGTGACTCCGATCTTGAAGTTGCTTTCAGAAAACACACTTGTTTTGTCAGAGAGTTGGATGGTGTTGATCTTCTTAAAGGCATCGTGGCACTAATTTATACACCATCTCAATTGAAGAAATGATGAGGTCCTCTCCTATATGCTTGCTTTCAAAGGCCTCAAAGACTAAATCATGGCTTTGGCACCGTCGTTTGAATCACTTGAACTTCGGCACCATAAATGACTTGTCTCGCAAGGATCTTGTACGAGGCATGCCCAGACTAAAGTTTGAGAAAGATCATCTTTGTTCTGCATGTCAATTGGGCAAAAGCAAGAAACATATTCACAAACCCAAAACCATCAATACCATCATGGATGTTCTTCACACCCTTCACATGGATCTATGCGGACCAATGAGAGTGCAGAGTATCAATGGAAAGAAATATGTTCTTGTGGTGGTCGACGACTACTCTCGGTTTACATGGGTAAAGTCTTTGAGAACCAAGGATGAAACTCCAGAGGTTATCATAAAACTAATCAAGCAGTTACAAGTAAGGCTGAACAAAACTGTCAGAATCATCCGGACGGACAATGGAACTGAGTTTGTTAACCAACACCTCAGTCAATTTTATGAAGACATTGGCATAACTCATCAGAAAAGTGTTGCACGCACTCCTCAGCAAAACGGTGTTGTTGAAAGACAAAATTGTACTCTAGTGGAAGCTGCAAGAACTATGCTAATATATTCTAAGGCTCCGATGTTTCTTTGGGCAGAAGCAATTGCTACTGCGTGTTACACCCAAAATCGTTCCTTGATACACACTCTTCACAACAAAACTCCTTACGAGCTGCTACATGGGAAGAAACCAGATCTTTCCTTTCTTCGAGTGTTCGGTGCTTTGTGCTATCTGACAAATGATGGTCAAGATTTAGGAAAGCTAAAAGCTAAAGCAGACGTAGGTGTCTTCGTTGGGTATGCACCAGATCGCAAGGGATATAGAATCTACAACAAGAGAACCCGAAAAATCATGGAAACTATTCACGTTACATTCGATGAGCTGACTGAGCAAACGGCTCCTGGACAAACCAGTTCTGGACCCACACCTAATCTATTGACACCTGGACCAATTAGTTCAGGTCTTGTACAGAATCCCACGCCTACAATTCCTTATGTACCTCCCACCAGTGAAGAGTTGAAGAAGTTATTTGATTCGATGTTTGACGAATATTTTTAGCCACCAACAGTAAATACCACAACGGGAGTTCCACCTGTACCTCCTGTTGCTGATGCTCAAATTCCACTAAACTCAGAAGGTCCATCTGTATCTGTATCAATCAGTCAAGATGCTCCACCTGCCAGTCAATCGCCATCATCATCAAATATTCAGTCTTCTTCGGTACAGCAAGGTTCTGCAGAAGATAATTCTTTTGATGTGAATCTTTTGCTCCTATTGATGATGTTCCATTTGAAAATGTATTTGCTCCTGAGTCTTCCACTGATACATCTTCAGGAGATCACAACACAGCAACATCAGTTAAAAACCCTCAACCACCTGATCATCTCAGAAAATGGACCAATGATCAGCCAATTGACAACATCATTGGTAATCTGTCTCGTCCGGTATCCACTTGAAAGAAACTTGCCACCGATGCACTGTGGTGCTTCTTTAATTCCGTACTCTCTAAAGTCGAGCTAAAAGACGTCAAAGAAGCCATGTCTAAAGATAGTTGGCATACTGCTATGCAAGATGAAATTCATGAGTTTGATCGACTTGAAGTTTGGGAATTAGTGCCTCTTCCAAAGTGTGCAATGGTTATCGCTCTAAAGTGGATCTTTAAAGTGAAACTCGATGTGTACGGTGATGTTTTAAAGAATAACGCACGGCTTGTTGCGAAGGGGTACCGACAAGAAGAGGGCATAGACTTTGAAGAATCATTTGCTCCGGTTGCTAGAATTGAAGCCATCAGAATCTTTCTAGCTAATGCTGCCAGTCAGAATATGATTGTCTACCAAATGGATGTGAAGACAGCATTTCTAAACGGTGATCTGAAGGAAGAAGTCTATGTCAATCAACCAGAAGGTTTTGTGGATCCTGATCATCCTACTCATGTCTACCGTTTGAAGAAGGCTCTATATGGGCTAAAGCAAGCACCCAGGGCGTGGTATGATACTTTATCAAAGTTTCTTCTGGGTAATGGTTTTTCCAAAGGTGTTGTTGATCCTACACTATTCACTAGGAAATCGAGTAAACATCTGCTTCTTGTTCAGATTTATGTAGATGGCATCATCTTTGCCCCTTCTGATCCTAGGGAATGTGATAGGTTTTCTAATGAGATGAGTTCTAAGATTCAAATGTCTATGATGGGACAAATGTCGTTCTTCTTGGGTTTGCAAATATCTCAAAGTCCTGGAGGCATCTTTATTAATCAATCCAAATATGCAAATGAAATATTGAAGAAATTTGGATTTGAATCAAGTGATGCAGTTGACACTCCTATGGTTGAGAGATCTAAGTTGGATGAAGACCACTCTGGGATCCCAGTTGATCAGACTAAGTTTAGAAGCATGATTGGATCCTTAATGTACCTTACCGCCAGCCGGCTAGATCTCTTGTTCGCTGTATGCATGTGTGCTCGATATCAGTCCAAGCCCACTAAGAAGCATCTGGAAGCGGTAAAACAGGTCTTCAGATATCTTCAAGGCACTGTTCACATGGGTCTATGGTATCCTAAGGACACTGCAATGGAACTCACGGCTTATGCAGATGCGGATCATGCGGGGTGTCAAGATACTCGTCGAAGCACATCGGGAGGTGCTCAGTTTCTTGGGGAAAAGTTGGTCAGCTGGACTTCTAAAAAGCAAATGAGTACTTCAATATCTTCCACAAAGGCTGAATACATTGCCATGTCCGTGTGTTGTGCTCAAATTCTTTGGATGCGATCACAACTATCAGACTATGGATTTGCATATAACAAAATTCCTATGTATTGCGATAACAAAAGTGATATCGCTCTTTGCTGCAACAATGTCCAACGTTCCCGTTCAAAGCACTTCATAAGGGAACAGGTTGAGAAAGGGATCGTTGAATTCTACTTCGTGAGGACGAAGTTTCAGTTGGCTGATATCTTCACTAAGGCACTTCCGAGAGAACGGTTTCAATTTATTCTCCCGCGGCTTGGCATGAAGAGTTTGTCTCTTGAAACACTCAAGTGTCTTCAAGAAGAAAAGGAGAAGTAGAGGATTTAATTCACATATCCTTGTATATATCTGTGTATATCTTAAACCAAAAAGAAAATAGAAAATTATAAAACCTATAAAAACCCAAAAAAAATCAGAAAATCAGAAAATACCAAAAATAGTTCTTTTAGGCATGTCTTCTGTTTATCGATAACATTTACGGTCCTAGAAATGTCATTCAATAATGACACGGGACTTTAAATGAAGCTCGAGCAGAAGTTATATTAACTGGTTAAAACATGTCTAATCGGCTTGCAGTTACTTCAGACTGCAACCCTTGCATTATTATGGGGAAAGCATGTCGCCAGACGGTTGTTCCTCCAACTGGGTGATGTTCACCTGGGCATGGATTACTTTATATCCATGTTTTCCCGATTTGATGTACGTTTCAGTGCATCATTTCTTGTATAAGAAGAGAAGTCTTCTTTACACCACAAACTCCTTCTGTTCTATGATTCTTCAGGAGAGTTTTGGTGTTTCACAAGGTGGTAACTGGACTTAAATTTTCACAAATACTTCACACTCAATTGAATGACTACAGCTCTTTAAATAGAAAACGGGTCATTAATTGAGGGGGAGAGTATTTGTTCAAATTTCTGACACCTTTTTAAGCATTGTGCAACATCAGCAGGGGAGCATAGTATGCTCCATAATCAGAATACATTTAAACCTGACCACATTTTCTCCCAAATTTTCTAAACATATTTAAATCAATTGGGATCACAAATCTCAAATGGTTTGAAATTTTTGATCGGGGGAGAGAATGTGATTTAAATATGAAATTCTGATGAAAATGTGCATCGATATACGAAAGAGTTTAGCACATATGGGAGAGCTTACATTTAAGACCAAATGGCACTACAGCAAAAAGGATGCGACATCTCATGTGACTCAGACCTTACCAATGAATTGAAGAAACACAAACTGTCATTAATCGAAAGGACATATCCTGGCCGGGTAATAATTTCAAGCTGATCTAACCAGTGATGTAAGCGTGTCTCGAAGAGGATATGTCTGAGTAGAGTGTACCGTTTCGAGAAACTTTCTGTGAATTTGACCAGGCCGGGTAATAATTTCAAGCTAGTCTAACTAGTGATGTAAGCGTGTCTCGAATCGGTCATGTTCACTGAAAGTGGATCAATTCAAAAAGTGCAAGCTCTACCCAACATGTGCAAATTTTAAATTAAAACATATGAGCACATGCTAAGGGGGAGCATTTGAAAAATACAAAACTCTCAAAGGGTTAGCAAAATGGGTTTCATAATCATGAACACTTTGAGAGATTTTTCAAAGATTTGGTAAATGGCAACATAGGATAGTCATGAAGTTATAAGGTGGCTAAGGTTAAGAAAACCGTCCTATGATCCGCCAGAGCTGGAGGGATCTACCCAGGGACAATACCGAATAGTTAGTTTTAGAAAGTCCTTAGGTATGATTATGAAAAAAAAAAGGAGTAATATGAGAAAGGAGAAAGAAGGGGTTGAAGAATTAAAAAGAAATGAAATGAGAAAGGGTGAAAAGAAATAGCCCTCCAATTATTCAACCTTAGGGCAGAAACCGGGTTCAATTCATATGCTACTGGTGGTTACTAAGGTAACACCGGTATTGAAGACAATACGTCATGGACCCAGTGACGCACTGCACTAAACCTTCTAAACCACTCAAGTTCTCTTAAAAGGACTTGTTTCATTCTCACGGGGAACCCTGCATAATCTATCGAATGCTCATTATGAGTTATGTTGATATTGAAACAGGAGACACCGCTCCAGTCTCCGACTACCAAAATTGCACTTATCAAGTCTAGAGCCACGAGATGCATCATAAGATCTCATAGGAACACGTGTTACTTCTACACTGGTTGTTCAACGTTAAGGACACCAGTTGTAAACTTATGAGTCCTACGCAGATCTTAGCAATCTGCCAGAACATTTATGAGGGAATTTACAAATGTAATTCTCAGTGATTGAATGGAAATTCCTGCCAGGGTCAACATCAAACAGCCCTGAAAGCAGGTCACTTCGGTAATTCCTTGTGGATTACGCTTAGTGGTCGCGGCGGTTTCAAACGGTCTACAGTCGTGGAGTGAACTCCAACGACTCTCCTAATCGTCGATTTACTACGGTAGATCTTGTAAGCCCTCTGTGGGTTTCCGATTTAGGAACGGCCTTGGTAAGGATTAGAGAGAGTTTTCACACTATGCTGTTAACAATCTCGAAGTTCGAACCTGTAAGTACCGGACATTTTATTGCTAACTGTCGTATGTAGGAATACCTGGCGGTTGCAGCTGGTTTCCGAAAAGATGCCGATCCATCAACACATGCTCACACTTCACCATTATCATATACAAAGAAGTCATGATAAACCAAAAGGACCTTCAACACTGCTTCTGCCAACTCTGATGATGAAAATCATGACCCAGAATAGTGTGAGCATGTCGATTCAAAGATTACACTATCACGTGGAGACAATACTGCAAGAAGATGACTCGAAGATGCATGTTGGATGATAACTTGGAAGAATACTCAAAGATCTTCCAAGACAAAAGATTAGTCATCAAAGGTTCACTGCAGAAGGCACAAAGATTTATGACGTTGAAGAATCAAAGACTACGAGCTATGAAGTCAAGTTCAGAGAATAGAATGCTAGAATTCAAAATATATTTTTCGGGGGGACCTACCTTAGCGGGAGATGATTGTAGCATATTCATAACATTCAAACACACAACTATGGTGGATTTAGCCGGCGGTTTTAGAGAGAGAAAGGAAGAGTGGGAACCTAGAGAGAGAAAGTGAAATATGTGTATTGAGATAATGAGAAGTTCCAACCCTCTCCCTAGGTGGAGAGGGGTATTTATAGTACTAGTAGTTGTGCCCCGAGTGATCTGTGGAGCGAGCTGACAGTGGGTAAAGACCCGACCCACTCCAAAAGTTCTATATTAACTAAACTATATTAACTTAATAATATAATCCTACGAGCTATTCAATGCTACTGAGTACACGGGGTGACCGAGTCTTCATTTGAATATTTATATTCCTAACACTTCTCACTCAGCTTCCTGACAAGCTCAGCCAGCTGATCAATTTTGGAATCAGGTGTTTCAGTTTTTACTTCAGAAGAGACTGAAGTTAATGAGTCATCAGAATGTACTGAGACTTAAGGGGTTTGTCTCTTCAGGAGGGTTTTTCCCATTCCTGGATTCTACTTTGGAGAATACTGAGAGTAGACCAATGGTGGGAGGTCTGAGCATGGTGCAGCACCCAGAAGGATATTCAGTGGTGGGAGTGGTGTGAATGATTCTGATTCAGACTCATTGACTGACTCAGTACTACTAGGTTGGTCAGTGAGTCCAAGCATATTTTTCAGAGCCTGACTTTCAGGAAGCAAGATTTTTCCAGTCTCAAAGTTTGGTAACTTACTGACTGGGTTGTCCCTGACAATCCAGTCATTTGACTTGGGTAGCATTTCTTGCACAAAAGATATGCCTGTTGGAATAAAGGCCATTTCACTATGACTCTCATTGGGGGTTTCAGTGAGTTGGTCAATTCCTATTGTAATCTTAGGAACTAAACCCATAGTATCAAAAACCTTGGGGTTCTTTTTAGTCCAGCCTTCAATGACAGCCTTTTCTTTGTTAAGTTCATTTAGCAAGGCTTGGTTTTGTTTCAAAATTTCAGTGTTTTGAATTTGTAGAGTAATAGTTTCTAACTTGGCTTGTTTTAGTACAAGCAATTCATCTCTACACTTATTCAATTCTAACACAAGATTGTTATATTTTGAAAGCAAGTTAAGCCTTTGTTCTTCAACAAACTTAAGATCTACACAAATATAATTCATATAGGACTGCCAATCAGAATCATCATCCATAGATAGTAAGGTGTTTACCCACTCTCCATTCCTTGCATGGCTTTTTCCAACAGCCACCTGATCACCCTCAGAAAGTGCTATCAGTGCACTCACACTAATTTCCTCATCTTCTGAGGAGACCTCTTCTTCACCCCAGTCATAAGCTTCTGCTACAAGAACCTTGTTCTTTTTCTGAACAGGTTTGGATATTTGAGCAGCCTGAGACATTGAGGGATTAGTTTCAAGAAGTGCAAGTTTAGCCTTAGCTTTCCTATATTTTGCTTCAAAGTCTTTTTGACCCTTTTGAACATTTTGGGTCGACTGAAACATTCTAGGTTGAAACTTGCGAGTTCCTGAGGAACTGTTTCCTGAAAATTTATAAGAGGGTTCTGAAATGGTTTTAGAATAACATTCTCTAGCAAAATGACCCTTTTTACCACAATTAAAACATTCAGTGGTTTCATTTGCTTTGGCTTTTGAAAAGTTGGACTGATTTCTTTTGATGAAACGTTTTGAATTATCAAGGAGTGCTCTTTCTTGAAATTCCAATTTTAAATCATTTAGGTACTCATCACCAGTTCTTTCATCAATCTCATCTTCAGAATCCTCTTGAAAATCCTGCATAACACCATTAGAATAAAAGGCAGTTGATATGGGTGAGGAGGTCAAGGCCTTTTTTGCCTCAAGAGCTTTTGAGTCTGGGTATCTCCTAGAGATTAAGTTGTCTTCATAGAAAAACTTCTCATAGATCTCAGGGAGCTCAAGGGTCTGAATGTGATTTGCATTCTTGAGGCCTTGTGAGAAGTTTAGCCACTTCTCAGGGAGTCTGTTGACAAAGCTAACATTTGTCTCATGCTTAGACAAAACTACACCATCATTTGATAATTCGTTTATCAGGGTCTTGTATCTGGTATATGTCTGATAGAGACTTTCAGAGTCCTTTGCTCTGAAAGTATTGTACTCAAGTTTCAGGTCCATTATCCTGTTTTCCTTGGTATCTGAGGGACCTTCAAAGCTATTGATCAAGTCATCCCAAGTTTGCTTGGCTTTTGAACAGTTGATGACTGATTCCATTATATCGTCAGGAAGACAAGATATAATGATGCTTTTCAGGCGTTGGTAGATTGACCACCCTTCTCTCATCAATGGTCCACTGAGCTTCAGGCTTGTTTAGCCCCTCAGTAGTCTTTGGGACATAATGACTTTCTTTGATATAAGTGATGTAGTATGGTTTCATACCAGTCAAGTAGCAAAGCATTCGCTTTTTCCACTTGCTAAATTTACCAGCTTCAAGTCTTGGGGCAACAACTGAAAAGCTTCCACCCTTTTTATCGACTAGCTGGGGCACATTAATATCAACCATAGTAGGATCTTGGTTTTAAAAACCTTGAGCACTTTTAGTTTTTGAAAGATTTTATAAACCAAAGGCTCTGATACCACTTGTTGTTCCCTTAACACGCTTAGAGTTATCTAAAAAGTTAATCTATTTGTGTTTATGACTGATACCATGTATTTGATTAATTACAACTTATAAGTAAAACATAAATATAAAAACACAATGTTTTTCAACGTTTAAATTCTTATTAGAAATCAATCAAAGAATCTATTACCCAAGTGTTTTGCGGAACAAACACTTGGGATTGAATAGACAATGTATGGTGTCTCCTATCTAAACTCAAGTAATGCTTAAGTGGTAACAATATCGACCCACTGAGCTATCTCAGGGATTGGTTACTCTTTGTAAAAGAAAATGGGTATTGTGAAAGTCTAAGCTTTCATTGCACAAAATACCTAACCCACTTTTCTCCATCTGTTTGCTATTTATAGGCAAACATGTAAGAGTCCTGAAGATTAAAATACATAAAGAATAAGAAGGCGTGTCTGACAACTACAACAATGTTTTTCATTTCCAAGAACCAATAGGATTACGCCAAAAAGTATTCGAGTGTCAGTTCTGACACTTCTTAACTTTTAGCCGCTTTAGGGATGGTTTGTTTCTACCCTGATAAGACTTTTCCTTATCTCTTCAAACCTTCCCGCTCAATCCCGCCTTTCTTTCAGGCTTCTGGTTCTTTAGTCTTCGCCTTCAGTCTTTAGTCTTTAATCACATATTGTTGTTGAGGAGACTGGGGTTTAGTGAGTTCTTGTCTAACACTCATTGAACCCATTACCTTCTTCTTTGGCTCAAGTAACACTTCAGGAAGATCCGCCTCCCTGAATTGGTGAGTCTTTCTTCTTAGACTCGTCCTGAGTATCTTGAAGGTAACTCACTGAGTGACTGTTCACTCAGTGACTTAATTGTGTTTTCGGTTGATTAACACTTAGTGTAATTTGTATTCAAATCCTGTTTTAAGGATCCTTGGGTACTGAAGGACCCAACATTTACTCATTGCCGAGAGCCTCAAGAAGCCAGGACCTTTTCTCCATTTTGTTGAACCAATTCCAAGTCGAAAACATTGTTCTCGGATCATTGGTGATCATCCTAACGTGCTATATACAAATCTCTCGAGTTCTAGTTCTCTTTCACGTATAAATCACCACCTTTTAGGTGTTGTAAGTCCATTCGAATCCCTTTCTATACTTATGTTTCAATGTTCCATGCATAGTTCATTTTTTTATTCGATCGTATTTCAATTCCTAAGCATTTTTACGTGTTCTTGTTATTTATTTATTCGTATATACGTATGACCTCCATGGAAGGCTAGAAATACGAGTATTACATTTATTCGACACATATATGTTCATTTTTATGCACATCGAGCCTCAGTTCTAATCATATGTGCATATCACACGTTAACTTGTCATATTTCATTTTTGGACCATTTCATTTTATTGAATATAATTGACCTTATATAATCGAATTCGTACATACAACCTATCGGTTTTATTACTCAAACCAATTCTTCACAAGATCACCTAACAAGCTGTTGTAATAAGCTCTCATTACAAGCTCTTAAAATCCTTTAAAGACCTTAAAGTAATCGCTTCTCGAACTGATTAAAAACTCACCCTTTTTATCGATTGGGCTTTTTAGCCCATTAAGCAATTATTAAGCACTCTCGATAAGCAGTGGTTATAAGCTGTTTCATTATGTTTTTAAGACCCTTAAATGAGCCCAATGACAAGCCCAAAATGTTCTCAAACCCAACGATTTGTAAAATCTTATTGGGCTTTGTTTTTTTTTTTTTTTGGGTAAAAGGGATAACACACCCTGGCAAAATACATTACACCAAAAACGTTGAAGTACAAAGGATGAGGGCGTACACCCCTCATCTCAGTCCCTGAGGACACTTACAGACTCAAATATAAGAATGACAAACCACTCTTATAACAAATACATGAACATTAAACTACAACGACTATAAGATTTACAAATAAAAAACATCAAGTAAAAACTTGAATCTTCCCATGTCGTCATAGAAGTTCATGACCTTCAACGATGCAGCCGAAACCATGGTAGAATAGACACGCGCCAATCCACACAATAGATCCACCAACTACACCGAACTTCATTGATCCAACCAGGACCAAACCAACACTACAACTCGATCCAATACCGCATCTACTACAAGTTTCAAAATGGAGGAAACTCAAGCTAAGAATGAAAAACAATGTATCTTGATCAGTCGTAGACAAACATAGGGCTATACAACCCTAACCTGCAAAAAACGACCTACCCAAGGCTGATGGACATGAACCCACCAACATGAGGTCGTACCACAGCAGCATCGATCCAGCACATAATATAGAACCCAAGTATATAGATCGAACCACCACTAAACGATCAATAGAAAAAATGAAGCATTCCTATTGATCGAGTCAAGGATTTTTGAATAAGATACCCTTGAAACTTAACCTACATGCCACGATCCCCTTAAACAGCGAAAAACAATATCCCATGAAAAGGACACCATGAATCAAATCAGCCTGATCAAGAAAACCATGTAATAATCCAAACGTTTTTGGAATAAGAAACGAATAAAACTTAACCTTCCTTTGACAAACAGCCGAAGCACTACCATCTCTCCCAAACCCACTTGAACCACGAAGGATTTACAGCACCAAGCACAATGCACCCAAAACCATGAAAGACTTGTAGCACCAAACAATTGATGCACTCGAAAATCCAAAACCCATAGACGGGATACATGCACCCATAATAAGCACCATACCCAAAACGAGTATAGCATATGCGTTATGACCAGCAAACCCTTGCACAAAGAATAAACCGAAACCCTAAAGTAAGGAATCGGTTGGAATGAAACCAAGTGCATAATCATACCAGAATCGACCTTATCAATGTGAAAGTCGATTTAAATAAAATCGACTAAATATACGGATGGATAATAAGGATCGACTAAATATATGGATCGATATAAATCAAACAGACATTAGATGAAAGTCGCAACAATGAAACAGATCCAACCAAAGAAATACGAAACCCTAAAAAGAATATAAAACCGACTAAAAGTCGATTTACTGGAAAGAAACCCTAATCGATTTAAAGAAAATCGATTAAGGGATTTAGGGTTTCGGAATAGCGATACAAAACCCTAATAAAGAATTGATTCAAAAGAACCAGATTTAGATCGATTAGGGATAAAAATAGGCAGCGATTTCAGGATAATTGATGAAAAGATAAGCGTGACACACCCCTCATCAGATACTAGCATCAATCAAAACCGATTGCATATTAAATAAATAATAGAGAGGCGGTTTTGATGATGGATTAATTAGATCGGCTAAGGAGGAGGGGTGGCCGGAAATCGCCCCTAGGGAGAGAGTATTCGGTTTCATCTTATTGGGCTTTGTTTTGTACACGTTAAAGCCCAATAAGCAGAAAAAAAGCACTTTTAGCAAATAAGCAGTTCAATAAGACTCTAATAAGCTTTTTAAAGATATTAAAACTTTCGGAAAACATTTCACATCATTTTTGTGATTTTTGGACTAAATTTGCAAAATATATCTCAAATCGGGTTAAAAGTGTAAATCTCACATAATTATGTTCTAAACTATCATTTTAGTAACCTGAGGGTAGAAAATGATCATCCCGTAAACAGAAGGCTTAAAATGTCATTTTGGAACCTTTTGGACTAAAAACGTAAAATATAACTAACCAAGGACTAACGGTGCAAAACTTACTCCGTTAGGGTAGAAAGTGTAAAATTCGTATAAGTTCAAGGAACAAACAGTAACATTGTTTCATATTCATTTCTATTTCATATTTTACACTTTTCCCCTTCAAGCACGTGCATTTTTACCATTTATTCAATAAATTAAACCACGTACGTTTATATGTTTATATAACGAATTTCAACGATTTATTTAACGAATCATTCAACCACTTTCGAGGAATCGATATTTATGAATTCAATGACATAAAAACAAGATAATATATACATATATATATATATATATATATATATATATATATATATATATATATATATATATATATATATATATATATATATATATATATATATATATATATATATAATATTATGTTTGAACTTTAAGCATTTTAAGCATATCACTCACTCACATCACAAACCAAATCGTTATAGGTTACTCATTTTCACACTCATTGTTCGTATTAAGTCAAAACTGTCAAATTCTCAGACTTCACTATTATTCAGGTCGTGTGTTGGAGCCGTTCTCATAATTCACTTGATTTCACATTTCACCTTGCCAGTTACACTCAAGGTGAGTCATAACCCCACTTTTACTCATTTAATAACTTTACACTCTATGGGGGAGATACAGGCTACAAAATAGAACACAAGTATTTTCTGTATGCTTAACCTGATTGATATTGCCTAAGTTACTCTATTGCCAAAGGCCCCTCACATCATGAATGATAACGTTCAGAATGAGCATGTTTTTAGTTGCGTTATCATTAGTTTTGTGCATCATATTTGGTTATATTTGTATGTATTTGTTACTTAATAATGAAAAAGTGTATATGCAAGCAAATGTAGCCAAGTACAGGTAAAGATGATGAAAAGACGAAGAATTGGAGTGATTATGCACATTTGGAAGATTCTTGAGATGGAGACAAGAGAGAAACCACACAAGGACTCAAGGATTTGATAGTGTTAAGATTTCCATGTTCATATACCAAGGAAATATCAAGTTCTATGGAAGAAATCAGCACCTAAATGAAGGATAAAGCATGCGATAAGAAATGGCAAGAAAAAGTTAAAGTTGTGAGTGCACGAAGCATCCAACCGATCGGATGCAACCCGCATCCGATTCGGTTGGAATTTACCGAGGCAAGGAACCGATCGGTTGGTCCAAAAACCGATCGGTTGGACAGATCTGCAGTTACCATTTTGCATTAAATGAAGGCTTTACATCCCATTAATCATTGGAGTCCGATCATTTCTTGATATTAACTCTGGAGGGACGTTTTGGCTAGAAGAATAAGTGTTCTTACACTATATATTGGACCCTATGCATGTATGCTTAGTGTGACACCCCAAATTAGTAAAAGGCTTACACCAAAGTCCTTACTATCTTATTATTATTGCCCGAAAGTCTGGTATTGCTGTAGAAACGTCCAGGAGACATTGAGTTTGAGTCTCAATAGTTTGGTTTGAGTTTGGAGTTGTTTACTTGTCATAGTAGGCGATTGGAGGAGTGTGGTTGCTATAGTTCCACGATTCTAGTTCTTGTAATCCTAAGCTAGGTATATCTTGTTTATTTACAATGAACTACTTTTACTTTGAGTTTAATGAAAGTATTGTTTGTTACTTGTGTTTGATTATGATTGTTATAGAGTAATTTTTGGTATACTTGTGTGTATGATGTAACTATTGTTGGAGTATTCTTATCTAAAAAGTGATGCATGAAAACATTTCTTGTTTTATGAGTTTGTTGGAATAATATCTAATCTTGCTTAATTTGTTGGTAAAAACATTCTAAAGAATAAAAAGGCCGAAAGGATTTTATTTATGTTTTTATTCCAAAATGTTAGTGCACGAATTAGTATGGGATATGGTGTGTGACAAGCATCATATTTACTCATTAAAATGGATTTGAAACGAATTCATCACAAGAGAAGGCCGAAAGGATTCGTAGGAATTTATAAGATAAGAATTGTTTTTCAAACAACTAGTGTTTAATAGAATTGTCATAATAGTTAATAAGGCCGAAAGGAGTTAATTAGGAGATTGAATTCTTAGTAATGATTCTTCATGATATAAACCATTGATTGTTAATCATTCATATAAAATTGTAGATCATTACAAGTTACACCAAACTTTGTAGAATACTCTATGCAATTGGTTAAGGAATTACACACAAGTATATGTTTTGTTTGATTGGATTCTATTTACTTTTTGAATTTTCACCAAATTTGATTGACAACCCTTTTTGCAAAGCTAGTTATAATTTAATACAAATACCAAATCCCTTGGGACGATCTCGACTTACCCACCTTTACTATCACGGACGAGTATACTTGCTCGTATGTGTTAAATAGAGAACCGGATAAATCGTGTTTATAAATTTTAAAACTTGTACACGGTAGAACACATCAAATTTTTGGCGCCGCTGTCGGGGATTTGAATTGATTTGTTTTGATTTTTGTTTTTAATTTTATAAGTTTTGATTTAGAAAATTCGTGTTAAAAAATAAAAAAAATAAAAAGGTTTGGTTTTAGGTCCAACCGAATCGGATGGACTAGCATCCGATCGGTTGGAGCTCTCGGAAAAGTTTTATGTTTTTGTTATTTTTTTTTGTTTTCTTTAGTCTTAAATGTTAGTTTAATGATTATTTAAGTTTAGTAATCGATAATTTTAATTACATGTTTAATTAGAAGTTAATGATAATCATAGGATTAGTATTTAATGTTTTAAATTTTTATTAAATTAGTTAATGTTAGTCAGTAGTTTTAATTATATGTTTTATTTAGTAGTTATAGTAGTTTAAGAGTGTCCATTAAAGTGTCTTTATTTATTATTAGTTGTTAATAGTTTTAATTGTCTTTATTTATTAAGTTTAAATTAATAAGTTTAATCTTTTAATATTCTAGTAGTAATTAGAATAAGTTTCATTTAAGAATAATTAAAATTATAGTTGATTTTTAATATAAAAAAAAGGTTTTTTTTTTTTTTTTTTAAATTAATGATCCAACCGATCGGATGTTGCCCGCATCCTATTCGGCTAGGCAATTTTGGGTTTTTACGAATTAACCATCCGATCGGATGGATGCGTCGGTAAACGTTTCAAAATTTTTCAATTTTTAGTTGTTTTAGTGTTTTGAGTGTTTGAACTTGTTGGTTACTTGATATGATTTCATTTTTGAGTATGTTTCGATTATGTTTAACCCTAATGCTAATGATTTGGATTTTTGTGTTTGTGGTTATGTTATAGTTATTATTTGCTTTAGTAAGATGGAAAGTTTGAGCGAAGTTTCGGAGTATTTGAGGAATTTTTTTTTGGGTAAAAGGTCAAAAGACCCGGTAAATGTATTACACCAAAAAGCGTTTAAGTACAAAGGATATGGGTGAAATCCCATATCTCAGCCCGTTACATGGGCACTTACATGAAGAAACACAACAGTCCCGTAGGACACTAACAAATAACCACAATATAAGCGTGACACACCACTCTTATAACTAACAAATGAACATAAAAATACAACGACTATAGAATAACAAATAAAAATCTAAAGTTAACCACTTGATTCTTCAAAAGTCGTCATAGATGTCCACACGCACCAACGATGCAGCCTTTACCATGGTGATACTTGAAAAGCACAAATCCATGCCAAATAACTACAACGTACTTCCATTGATCCAAATAGGACCAAACCAATACTACGACTATCCAACACCTCATTTGCTACAGCTTTAATGGGGTAAAACTCTAGCTAGGAATGTAATCCAATGTATCAAGATCAATCATAGACGAAACATAGGGTTAAGCAACCCTAACTTACACACAATGGCACTAATCAGCGCACCATTGAACTTCCCAATGGCTCGTACCATAGTAGTAGCACCTAGCATCAGCTGTACCATATTAACAACATACCACCAATTCGATGAGCGACTCAAGACCCATCAGTTCTGAACAGCAAGGGCTGGTACTATGCATGCACGAGCAGATAATAGGGTTTAACAAACCCTAACTTCCCATACGACTCATATAACAGACCAATGAACATAAACGACAACAGCAGGTCTGGAATATAGAGACATCGATCATCAATAGGGATGAAAACCCTAACATCCAGTAGAAGAAACGTGACCACATGCGACACTTGCAATCAAGACGATGACTAGGGTTTGAAAAACCCTAGTATACTACCACCACCATCAATAGCAGCAGCGTATTGACCAGCAACAAGGGTTAAAGAACCCTAACATCAAACAATGATCACATGACCAGCAAATAATCATAACCAAACAGATCATGTAAGGGTAGGGTTTTTGAACAAGGTTCCCCCAAACTTGACTTACACCTCTCTCAAAACCCACTTTAAAAACTGACCTTAGATGAACAAACATGTAACTTGCAGATCGACTAGCCAAGAAGAAAAGTAAACCCAAAAAGGTTTTTGATAAGCACAACACCAACACCCCAATATGGCAAACCCTAAAAGAAACGATCGGACAGTGAGGGATATTAGGGTTCACCAGCGTCATAGGGACAATATCAAAACCCAAAAAAAACTTGCATGGGATTCATAAGAAACTGATTAAATAATAAAACTTGTCAGTTATATTATATAACCATGAATTCTAATGAAACTAATTAAATAATAAAACGTGGGATCAGAATACATGCAAGAAAAAAATGCGAATAAAATTGCAACCGACTGAAACCAACCATTAAATCCACCGACCCATGATGCATGGAGGAAGATTAAACAATTGGAAAAGATCGATCGTTGAATTAGATTAGCAAGTAAATCGTCTTTTCTTTTTTTTCGCCATGAGGAATTTGGAAGAAATGTTCAAGGATTCGGGTGATTCCTTGGAACGTTTGGAAAGTATGTTGGAAGAAGCTAAGATGGATCTTGAAAAGGTAGAAGAAGTTGGGGAAAACCGAGTTTGTTTGCCAAAGAAGAAAAAGGTTTTTGTGTTCACAAGAGCTCCTCCGAAGGAGTTTGATGCACCACACATGTGGTTTGCTACACCTTGTGGTGTGGAAGGAGTCAAAGCTTGGGATGTACAATTGAATATGGACTATAGAGATAATTATATTACCGAAGATATGCTAGATAAACTTGGGTTGGTCGACTAGATTATGAAGATTACGGAAGCAAGAAAGTGAAAGATGTGAAAGTGAATATTCACGGTCATATTTTTAAGGTTGATTTTGTTGTTCTAGACTATGGAAACACCGATGAGCCGAAGGTAGTGTTTGGAGGAGATTTTCTTGTTACAACTAAGTGTGAGCTTGATTTTGCACTTGGTGAAATGAGGATCGATATCACCGATTTAGAAGAAGAAAAGGAAGTAGATGTGATGTTTGCGGAATTATGTGAAGGGAAGGAAGAAGTTGTTAAAATGAGAAAGGCTAGTAGGAAGAAAGCACTTCTTAACAAGTTAACCCAACCCTCCACCCCAAAGAATGATAATTCATCATCGTCATCATCTAATTCACCACCAAACTCACCACAAACCGTTAAGCCTTTGACTCAAGAATAAAAGGAGGCTATCTTGGAGAATTTGAAGATGAAATTTCATGAACTTATGGAGAAGAAATCGGTTATTGAAGTGTTGAATAACTATATGACCTACCGTAAGAAATTGGATGCGGTCATGATGGCTAGATCTAGGCTAAAGGACAAAACTGTTGATGAGGTTGAGAGAGAAAGAATTTTGGAGAATGGATTACCTAAGAAAATGTGTGATCCGGGGAATTTTGTTTTAACAATCAAGGTGAATGGAATAACTCTTATGTATGCATTGGCCGATACCGGGTCAAGTGTAAGTGTTATGCCATATCCGTTATACAAAAGGTTAGGACTTAGTAACCCCCAACCTAATCAATCTAATCTCACTATGGTCGACAATTCTCAAGCAAAAGCAATGGGTGAAGTGAAAAATGTTCGAGTTCAAATAGGGTACCAAGCCTTTTTAGCCGACTTTTTAGTGCTTAACATACCGGTAGACAAAGAATTACCACTTTTGTTAGGTAGACCATTTTTAAGAACATGTGGGGCTATAATAGACATGGGCCGTGGTACGATGACTATTGATGATGGGATTTTGAAACACACTTACTACCCAAAACCTAGAGGGAAAATGGTAAAGGAAGTGCATGAGAAAGATAATGAGGAAGAATACTTGGGAGTTTTGAAATAGGAAGAGATGAGGAAGGTAGGCCTAAATATGGGCCGGTTACTCTTAGTTTCTTTGATATCAAAGATGAAATGGAGAGAGCTCTAGCAATGGAGGCTTTATTTAACCCATTTAAAAATATTTTTGTGTTTAATAAACTTACAGATTTTCTTGGATCATTACCGGTCCAACTCAAAAATTTTGGAGTGGGGACCCGACGGTCCGAGTGTTTACAAGAAAGAAGGTGGAGATGGGGAATGGCATGTGAAATTCGATATTGTTTGCCCAAGTGGAAGGAATTTTGCAAGAAGGTTTAAGACACAAAAGACAAACAGGAAGTTGTCCAAAAAATTTCAAAGTGAAGATATCCTAAGGCATGAGTACTTTCAAGGATGAAGGAGATCAAGTGCAACAAGTTGAAGAATAAAGCACAAAACTTGTGCTAGTTGTTTGTTTCTTTTAATTTTTATGCATTTCAGTATTTTAATATTTGCATTTAAGTTATTTTAAGTTTTAAGTTTTAAGGATTATTTTAAGACTTCTTTTTATTAAGTTTTTATGATTATGGAGTTTATGTTTTTAGTTGAGATTTTTAGTGTTAGTTTTGTTTAGAGTTAGTAGTCATAGACTTGGACAAATTTTGGTAGACCAAGTGCGGTGGAACATTTACATACAAAAAGGGATTTTTGAAGGAAAAATACATTTGAGTTTACTTTTACAAGTTTACCAAATTGTATTTACAAGGAAATGTAAATTTTTACAAAAACTTAATCCGAATCGGTTGGATCATGAAGCTGATCGGATGGAGTTGAATATATAAGCCCACAATTTTAAAAATCACAAGAAACCCACACACACAATCCACCAAATTTGGGTCTCCAAATTCGACCATAAGAAGTTAATTAGAAGTTGCAGGAGTGTTTAGAGATCATCCATGACTCCAAAACAAGTAAGTAACATCATCAATTTGGTTTAATTAGGTTTTAATTCGGATTTATTGAATTAGGTCAAGATTTGGGTATTTTTGATAGACTTCGAATTAAGATGTAATCTTTTAGGAATAGATGGGTAATTGATAGAGGAATAAATTGCAAAAAGAATTAGATTGATTGATTAAGTTTTGAGGAAGAATTGGTTAATTGAATTTTCAGATTGAATTGGGTCAAAACTTTGAATCGAATTAAGTTGCAATTGATGATTCCCAGATGTTATATGCTTGTTAATTAGTGATGTTTTTTGGGTAAAAGGGTTTAAACCCTGGTAAATATATTACGCCAAAAACAATGAAGTACAATTGACATGGGTGAATCCCATGCCCTCAGCCCGTTACATAGGCACTTACATGAAGAAACATAACAGTCCCACAGGACACTAACCAATGACCACTATATAAGAGTGACACACCACTCTTATAACTAAAAAATGAACAAAAACTACAACGACTATAAGAATACAAATTAAAAACTCGTTAAACCTCATGATTCTTCAAAAGTCGTCCTAGATGTCCATAACGTACAGCGATGCAGCCTTATCCATGGTAGTACACGAACAGCACCAAACCACACTATAAATAGCTACAACGAACTCCCATTGATCCAAAAGGACCAAACCAGCAAAGTCCATAACAGACACATTAATACTATGATTAGATCAATACCTCAACTGCTTCAGCTTTAACGGAGTAAAACCGTAGCTAAGAATGGAACCCAGTGTAACATGAATAATCATAGACAAAAAATAGCTGTATGGAAACGATCATAGGGTTAATCAACCCTAACTTACATTAATGACGACCAGAACCTAATTAAACGTTAGGACCATGAATGTAACATATCACAATCCAACCGCATTGTTGCACATGAAACTGCTCGTCCTTGGAATAACAATCATAAGGTTTTCCAAACCCTAACTTCCATGCGAAACTGAAACACCAGGTCTGATGAGAACGAGGGCACCACTAGATTAACAGCAGATCAACAACTCTCCTCAAGGACCCAGTAGCAACAACGACCATATAGGGTTTTCAAAACCCTAACTTCCAAGTCAATAACATCAGGTCTTGAATGTAAAGACCAGCGACAAGGAATAGAACAATCACACGATCAAGGAATAGATCATACGCATACAGATCTGTGAAAGTAGGGTTTTTGAATAAGGTTCCCTCAAACTTAACTTACATCTCTCCAAAACCCACGTACACAAAACAAACATCCCGCAGCAGAACAATCATCTCACAACAAACCCTAAAACGGGTTACTTGCATTCACAGAATAGTAGAGTAACGTTAAGCACATCACAACCATAGGGACGCTTCAAAACTTGCATGGGAATCACGTGAATTAGATAACAGAACCAAATAAATTAGAACTCCACCGTCCCACGTGAAGAAACATGCAAGAATCAAATACCCCACGGCAGATCACATAAATAATAATATAATTAATCAGCCGACCCACTAAAAAATAGGAGATCGGAAGTTAAACAATGAAGATCAATCAATCGCAAAGAAAAAACCAATTAAAAAGTAACCGACCCACGATCGATTTAATAATTATAGATTTATGAGTCGTGAGGACGAGTTAATCGATCAAAAAGGGATTCGTTTTTTCTTCTTTTTCGACATGGAGATTTCTTATAGTTGTATAAATTATATGCATCAGCTGCCAATCCAATTAAGTAGAAACACACCGATCCCATGTATTGCATACCCAAAACCGATGTTAAAAGGTAGAGAGGACATGGGAAGGTGGCTTTTGGCCGGAATTAGGAGCGGGTTTGGCGGCCGAAAATCACCATGGGGAGAGAGAATTTTTTAGGGTTTTTAGTGTTTTGTGTTGTTAATTAGTGATGTTAGGATAGTGCATTGTTGATTAGAACACTAATTGAAGTGTTTGATTTGCTAGTGTTCTTGGGTGTTCTAGGATTGATTAAGAAATCATGTGGAGATGTTTTGGATTGATATAGGAACGAATTGGAGATGTAGAAATCATCATAAGTGTACAAATGCAGGTTAGGAGAGAGTTGGAATTGATAGGAATCGATTGAATTCGCAATAAAATTTTTTGCCTTTTATAGCAAAACCTAACCGAATTGGTTGCAGGTTGCGACCGATCAGTTGGGTGTGGACTTTCACTCCATCCGATCGGATGGAGACCAATACTGATCGGATGAAGGGCTCGGTAAATTAAAATAGAAATTTTCAAAATGAGGTTTTGGACTTCTAAATCATGTAGCGTTGGTTCTTATACTCTTATACTAACATATATTTGTGTTTTCTACAGAGTAATGTTGTAGGTTCTTCAAGTTCGTTGTGTGTTCGAGTTAACCCGATTGTGACTAAGTATGTTCAAAGGAATGCAAAGAGCAAAGTCACCTATAATGTTCAATCGGAAAGCAATGAGAATCTTAAGTTCAGTAAGTTGAAGAAGGAAGAAAAGCATGCCTATCGTGAGCGTCTTTCTAAGTTACAGGTTAGGACTATTCCCGAACCACGTTTGATTAATTGGGATTTGTTTACGGAGTATGAATGTGAAAATCAGTTGAGAGACATGAAGAAGATGACTTATGTGTATCCTGGTGATGGGGACACTTTTGAAGATTTTTCATGGGAAAGAGCTTTTAGTATCTATGAAGATGTGTATCGAGAATGGTGTTTGGAATTCTTTTCAACCTTCTATTTTGAAAGGAAAGTGGTTGATCTTATGAGGGAGACTTGTATTTGGTTTAGGTTATGCGGGAATGAGCATGCGTATACTTTGCCGGGTTTGCGGTTGCTCTTGGTTTGTATGTGCAACATGAGGTTGAACATAGATTATTTGAAGCTCATTTCGTGAGTTTAGTGAGGTATCATAATGACTATGATGGTATTCCAGCTTATTGGAATCGAGTTGGTGATCCGGGGTGTTCTAGGAGAAATTCATCCAAGTTAAGGAACCCTTTGATGAAGATTTTGCAAAAGTTGATAGCTTGGGGAGTTTTGCATAGGACGGGTAGTAGAGATAAGTGTAATCAACCCGACTTGTGGGTGATGAAATTGCTAGAAGAGGATAAGAATGGTAATGCGGCTTGGATCATAGCCGAATATCTTTCTAGGAGAGCACCGAGGATTAAAGACAAGAGTGATATTTGTGGAGGTCATTATGTGACCGCGTTGGCAAGGAATTTAGGATATTTTGAGGATGAAGAGTTGGATAAGTGTTCGGGTCCGATTGAAAGTGAGACGATGATAAGAGTGTTGGAAAAGCGTTGGATAGGAAGAACAAGACATTGGGAGCTTGGACTGAGGCGGCAATTTCCGCACCTCAAACACCACCACCAACGGGAAATGTTTATGGACATGCACCGAGTAGTTTTGATTCGGGATGGGGAGATTGGAACCGTGAGCTAAATGATATTGAGCGTAAGGATGTTTGGAGAGATTCAATGATGATGAGGAATAACTATAATTATGATTATTCCATGCCGATGCTCCAACACTTGGCACATGAGGCCAATTATGCGGTACCACCCTACAACCCACCAAATGTTCCACCATACCCATTTTCGTATGATCCCTATCCTGGTCCATATCCTTACCCATATCCTGGGTATGCACCTTTTCCCGAGCCAGTGCCAGTGTATGGTAGAGTTCCCGAGGTTGGAGGTTCGAGTTTCGATGTTGGTGGATCATCATCTGGAGTTGGAAAGAAGAAGCGCAGAGTTTATTCAGTTTTTGAGGAGGACGAAAACTATGAGACTGAAGGTAGCGAGGAAGCAGAAGACATGGATGACGATGATGAGTGATCGTCATGATTTGATAATGATGGTGATGAGGCGAAAAATGTACCGCTTTTCGGGGGTCATTTAAGCCCGAAATCGTATTTATTTGATCAAATATTGCCCTAAATCGTTCCTTTTGTCAAATTAGGTGTTTTGGAGAAGAAATCTGGAAAAGGAAGCATTTTGGACGTTTTTGGAGCATAAAAGTGAAGAATTCGACAAAGTGCCAAGAGCTGCTGGAAATTGGAAGGTGACGGCGTCAAGCCATACCTGACGGCATCAGCCCTTGACGGGCCAGAACACATTTTTTGGGATTAACACGAGACGGCGTCAAGAAGGCCATCAGAAAACCCTAGTCGCGGCGAGGTGACGGCGTCAAGGCTAGAAGGTGACGCCGTCAAGGTTGACAAAAGGAGGTGGACGAGAAGAAACCAAAGTGGAACCGTCACGAGTTAATCAAGACAATCACAACTTACGCGCGGAGTAGCTGTCACTGTTTTGGCCATAAAATCTTCATATGAACTCGGATTTGGGTGATTCAAAAGGCCACGCAAAGAGGACGGAAAAATCTTCGATTTGGTGAAAATGTCGAGGTGACGCCGTCACTTGTTAGAGGTGACGCCGTCACCCTTGGCCGACAGAACTTGTGCCTATAAATAAAACATCATAACTTCACTTTTTGTAAGCCCCCAACCCTAGCTCCGATTTTAGGGTTTGGGTAGGTATTTTTCCAGCAACTTAAAGGGTCTTAATCATGCCATAAACATCTTGTAATGGTTTGTTTATTGATTCAATCTTATGTTATGTCTACAATTATGATTATTGTTGATTGCTCTTCATTAATTATGCTTGGTTAATTCACCTTGTGTCTACTTATGATCGTGTGAAACTTGTGTATAACTAATTAGATCTTATTGATTTCTTGTTGATGTGTGTGTCCATCTCCATCAATTAGGGCGTGACAACTTCAATAGATCTAGTTGGTTTAGTTTATAATTCTTGCTTCCTATTGTTTCTTGTTTTGATTGATTGTTTATCGATGTTAGGCTTAAGAAAACTGGCTAACCTCCTATACGGTAACTTGCTTGAATGTCTTAAGAAACATGAACCAATGCGTACTGAGGTTATTATGGTTGTATTTAATGCATGAACGAATTTTAGTGATCCCATGTTAGGAGCTTCTTAGCCGGCTCGACATAGGAGTGAAGTAGGAGTTCATAGAGTTGGGGAAGTACGTACGCCACCCCATGACTTATTAAGGAATACACCCTTCAATTAAAACAAGGTGTGACAATTCAATAGGTAGAATTGGATAGCTAGCAAGGAGTAACATATCATAGGTAGACATGCTTCACTTCCCTTGTAGAACCCTAGTTTACTTTTCTTGCATATTAGTTTAGTTAGTAGCTTTTGGGTTGGTTGATTAGCAACTAATTCCGCCCCTTTTCCAAAACACGAGATTTTTACTTGCTTTCTAGAAAATTATAAAAATACAAAAAGAATCATCCCTCACCTCTAGACCTAATTAGATTAATTTCAGTCCTAACGAACACTATTCTTTAAGTTGAACGATCAATCCCCCGTACTTGCCACTTTACTATACTACAACGGTCAGGTACACTGCCTGGTGGGGTTGCAAGCTTCTCAAGATCCCTTGAGAAGTAAAACCTGTTGCAGGGTCGCAAAACCACGCATCAAGTTTTTGGCGCCGCAGCCCGGGGAGTAGTTATTGCTTAGGTTGAAATTTATTTTTATTAGGTCTACTCATTAGATTCCTATCTAGTGAGATTTTTATTTTCTTTTTATTAGGTTTTCTTTAGTCTATCTTTTCTTTGTGCCTTTGTTTGTAATTTGCTTCAAATGGACTCTTCACTTAGACTTCTAAGATTGCAATATATGGTTGAGTGGCTAGAACACCAAGAAGTTCAAAATACCTCATTTAGAGACACCTATGAATCATATGAGCCTTCACTTAGGATAGATTCTTATGAACAACCTCCATGTTTAGGATCTCGTTTTAGTGAGGCTAATAGAAAAAGCGACCTAGCTTGCCAAGGAATTGTGGATAGAGCCGTATCAATAAACCATAAGTTGGATGAAGCACTAGGTTTGTTATTATCACTACCTAAGGATATAGGTGATCGTGACACGTGGAATGATGAGGTAAGTAACATAAGCCCACAAAATACTCAACCATCATTTGAGGCATACACACCGCCCGTGACTTACCCGGAAGAAGTAGAAACTTTAGGAATCCCAATGGAGGTAGAACCCTTGGACCAAGCACAACTAGAGGATATGGGTTTGAATACTTATAGTGATAACCTTACTCTTAGTTCTAGGGAATTTCCTAGTGTTGATGAACCGGAACCTCAACCTTTACACAACTTTTCATCCTTAGATTTACATCTAGGAGACAAAAGAGGAACCGACCCACCCATCAACCAATATTATCCGGGTAGTTTTAGGATGAAGGAAGCCCTTCACTCACCCCCTTCACCTCACGTGGCATATTCACACCCTAAGGGTGTGTACCGCTACTTTCACCCACACTTAATCCTAAGTGTAGGGAAAACCTCCCCTATTTCCGCTAAATAAGGGTAGAGTCAGGCTCGTGACTCGAACAAAAACAAGCGCTTATTGGGAGGCAACCCAAGTGTTATTTGCTTTATTTGTTTGTTTGTTTATTTGATTTTATTTGCTTCCGTATGCATGTCTCGTTCTCTTTGTTTATTGTTCATGTTTCAAATTAAGTTGTGAAAATGCTTTATTTTGTTTTTAACTTCGTCTTAACTACATATAAAGGTATTTTGCAAATGATAAGTGTAAGGGAAATCCATATTTGTTTATAAGAACGGATTGAACATGAACGATGGCAATGAGATATGAACATACATATTAGTAAGTGTTTGAGTCAAATGCTTGTATCGAGTCACAATGAATGTTTTGCAGAACTTCTAGGAATTAAAACCTCCGGCAACCTGTAAACATTTATTTTGCAAGCATTATATCTTTTATTGTTTTGTTTTCATTTCTAAGTCTGGAATTACATCTAGTTGTGAGTTGTCGTTGTTCGGTTTGATGCTTTGGTTTTTCTTGTTTGTTTTCTCAGGTTAACAGGTTATTTTGGACAAGAAGATGATTTACTTTTCGGAAGGGAAGCTTTGAACGTTCATTTTTCTTGGAGGAAGATTTAACCATGTTACCTCATTATCATCATCGAACGAATCAGGGGAGTATTTGATTTCATTCTTTTACCCTATTTACTTTTACATCTTGTTATTTGAACATTGGGGACAATGTTCATCTTAAGTGTAAGGGGGGTAAAGTACGATACCTTAGAGAATACAATTACGCTTGATTTTTGTTTGTTTAATGGTAGATGTGTAATAAAACTGAGAGAAATACCTGTTAAGGCAATTTTAGTGCCAAATTTAAAATTTTTTACAACATATAGGAGTGAAACTTTGATCTTAATGAGCGTCTCATGGATAGGAGTTATATGACTAGCACAAAACCGTACCACTAAAAAAATTTTCCACCCCAAATATGTGAGGATTCGCCCCTAGAATTGGTAGGAAAAGCATTTATGCTATGATGTGAGTACCGGTAGCACTTAGATTCTAGAACTTGCGTTAGGACCATTCCGAGGCCACAAGTGAGACTACATTCGTGTAGTTAGATTTACTACATGATAAGAGGCATTAGGATTAACCCATTGTTTTACACCTGTGTTTTTGTTATAATTACGTTGGCTACATTGGTCAAGTAATTCTCCCACACCCTTTGCGTTGTACTCATTTTTAGTACACGATACCCCTAGTACACCCCTCAGAGCCTATCTTTTCGTTTCGACCTTTGAGCATTTTACTCAAAGTGAGAATTTGTTACACCCCACTTAAATGTACACCCAAATCGCCTTAGCCTACCCTTTATGCACTCATCTTTAGTGCATTATTGTGACAACATTTGTTTAAACCCAAGTTAACTATCTAATTGATTACATGGTTGCTGAGTCGAGTCATATCCTTGTACATATTGTTTTGGGACGATTGGGACTCATGGGTAAAGTACTAGTGTAATGAGTAATGGGGAAGAACATCAAATTATTACCCCCATATGTGCTAAATATTTTAAAAGTACTCCAAGTGTTTTGATTATCTTAATTCGAGTCATTAGAATAGTTATTTGTAAAGTTATGTAAAAGTTCAAGTGTAAGGGGAGAACCGAGGCCCCTATGATGTATTATTTTGGATGGTAGGGCAAGAGTGTATGCAAAAAAAAAAAAAAAAAAAAAAAAAAATGAGAAAAAGAAAAGTAGAAAAACATACAGACTACCATCCCGTTTCATTTTATGTTTATTTTATATCTTTGTTTGTTTTTATTAGCTTAGTCGAGTCGAGTCTTGGCTTAGCAATGCCATATTGTTCATGTGATTAATCAAGATCTTTAACTCGCCACCAGTAAAATATCCTTTATCCAACAAAACCGTGTTTATCATATCCCTACACCTAACGTTATAACCCGTTTAAAAGCCCTCTTTGATAGTTTATCTTAGGTGCTTACGCCTAGTGGAGGAGGTTTTTGATCCTTTCCCAAGCCTATGGTAATCTATTTGCTATGACAGGTAGTGAGAGATATTATTCATTTTCATTTATGAGATATTTATATTTATGACACCTGAGAGATGTGAGTATCTAAACACTACTTATGAGGTGCTAGTGTGTAATCTCCGTGCTTATTATGATTAAAGGGGAACGACTATTTGCTGTAATTACTTTTATATTAGCATTAAATGATCCCTAACTTGTATTTTGATTAGAATAAAAGCGCATTTGCTTGAGGACAAGCAAATCTCAAGTGTAAGGGTATATGATGAGGCGAAAAATGTACCGCTTTTCGGGGGTCATTTAAGCCCGAAATCGTATTTATTTGATCAAATATTGCCCTAAATCGTTCCTTTTGTCAAATTAGGTGTTTTGGAGAAGAAATATGGAAAAGGAAGCATTTTGGACGTTTTTGGAGCATAAAAGTGAAGAATTCGACAAAGTGCCAAGAGCTGCTGGAAATTGGAAGGTGACGGCGTCAAGCCATACCTGACGGCATCAGCCCTTGACGGGCCAGAACACATTTTTTGGGATTAACACGAGACGGCGTCAAGAAGGCCATCAGAAAACACTAGTCGCGGCGAGGTGACGGCGTCAAGGCTAGAAGGTGACGCCGTCAAGGTTGACAAAAGGAGGTGGACGAGAAGAAACCAAAGTGGAACCGTCACGAGTTAATCAAGACAATCACAACTTATGCGCGGAGTAGCTGTCACTGTTTTGGCCATAAAATCTTCATACGAACTCGGATTTGGGTGATTCAAAAGGCCACGCAAAGAGGACGAAAAGATCTACAATTTGGTGAAAATGTCGAGGTGACGCCGTCACTTGTTAGAGGTGACGCCGTCACCCTTGGCCGACAGAACTTGTGCCTATAAATAGAACATCATAACTTCACTTTTTGTAAGCCCCCAACCCTAGCTCCGATTTTAGGGTTTGGGTAGGTGTTTTTCCAGCAACTTAAAGGGTCTTAATCATGCCATAAACATCTTGTAATGGTTTGTTTATTGATTCAATCTTATGTTATGTCTACAATTATGATTATTGTTGATTGCTCTTCATTAATTATGCTTGGTTAATTCACCTTGTGTCTACTTATGATCGTGTGAAACTTGTGTATAACTAATTAGATCTTATTGATTTCTTGTTGATGTGTGTGTCCATCTCCATCAATTAGGGCGTGACAACTTCAATAGATCTAGTTGGTTTAGTTTATAATTCTTGCTTCCTATTGTTTCTTGTTTTGATTGATTGTTTATCGATGTTAGGCTTAAGAAAACTGGCTAACCTCCTATACGGTAACTTGCTTGAACGTCTTAAGAAACATGAACCAATGCGTACTGAGGTTATTATGGTTGTATTTAATGCATGAACGAATTTTAGTGATCCCATGTTAGGAGCTTCTTAGCCGGCTCGACATAGGAGTGAAGTAGGAGTTCATAGAGTTGGGGAAGTACGTACGCCACCCCATGACTTATTAAGGAATACACCCTTCAATTAAAACAAGGTGTGACAATTCAATAGGTAGAATTGGATAGCTAGCAAGGAGTAACATATCATAGGTAGACATGCTTCACTTCCCTTGTAGAACCCTAGTTTACTTTTCTTGCATATTAGTTTAGTTAGTAGCTTTTGGGTTGGTTGATTAGCAACTAATTCCGCCCCTTTTCCAAAACACGAGATTTTTACTTGCTTTCTAGAAAATTATAAAAATACAAAAAGAATCATCCCTCACCTCTAGACCTAATTAGATTAATTTCATTCCTAACGAACACTATTCTTTGAGTTGAACGATCAATCCCCCGTACTTGCCACTTTACTATACTACAACGGTCAGGTACACTGCCTGGTGGGGTTGCAAGCTTCTCAAGATCCCTTGAGAAGTAAAACCTGTTGCAGGGTCGCAAAACCAAGCATCAGATGGTTTGTATTTAAAAACAAATATGTGTGTCGAACAATTTCTATCTCTACTTTCTTTAATTTTTTTTTATTTTCTTTTAGGATTAATAACGTATGGTTTGTTTTTAATTTAATTACTTTGTTTGTTTTAGTATTTTGTTTGTTTGTTTGTTTTGTTTCGTATATTTTTGCAGTTTTTGCAGGGGTGAATTACCGGAAGCTTATTGTTGATCAATATTTGGAGTTGGAGAACTCATTTGCTTATCTTCGATCAAATATGCGTATGCGTATTTACCCTAGTAGTACCTTTTTAACTAAATTTTTTCCTTTACTTTGAAGTTCACTTTTATTACATTGAGGACAATGCAAAACTTAAGTGTGGGGGAGGGAAGAAAATAGGAAAAATGGTTTAATTTTAAATTTTTAGGTTTAGTAGAACTTTGGATTTAAGTAACTCGAATTCGTTCGCCCTTGATTTTCTAGTTGTTTTCTCACATAATTCATATAGTTTAAAGAACTAGATTGATTCAATGGTAAAAATGAGGCTATTTGAAATTTTTTGGAATTTAATCAAGTTATGAGAGCAATTTCATTTTGGAATCGATAACATTTACTAGTACATGTTATAACCTTCCTTAAATTGTGAGGATTTGAGCCTTTTTGTATAAAGCATTTCTTATGCTATATATTTCGTTATGAGTGTGTCAGTGATTATGTTGATTCTAGAACTTGTACTTGTTATGCATTACGGTTAAGATCACTTTCGAGTGGTAAAAATATATTCAAATGATTAGAGGCAACTTAGGATTTACACCAAATGACCATCCGTTTACAGAAATATTTTTGCTAACCACATCGGTTAGTTATCCTCATATTTGGAACCCATTTGTTAGTGTTAATCTCTTACGCTAGATACCCTTAGTTACACCTTCTGAGCCATTCTTTTCTTTTGATTAAATCCAGAAAATTATAAAAATATTTTACACTTTACACCTTAGCCTTACCCGAATCAAGTTCAATTGAAGTTAGAAAACTATTTATTTTTTGATGGTTAAACGTTGGCCACACTTTGATATGTGTATATGTTGTTTCAACGAAGAAGGAGGTCGCTACTCTTATTTTTATGTTTTGTAGCGTGTGCTCATCCAAAGTGTGGGGGTTGACAGGAAAGTTTCGTTTGTAAAAAAAAAATGTGAATAAAGTGAATAGCCAATGAGCTATAATGTATGAGTATCAATTAGCCAATGAGCTAAGAGGAAATAAGTGAGTATGTGATGCGGAATAACGATCGAATGAGTTTGGAAAGTAATCATTTATGGTATAAAGAGTTGGGAATGGAATTTGAACTTGGTTCTTATTTTCTTCAATTTGTAGAAATCTATCACATAAATATTCTCTTGCCTTATCCCTACCCTTTACCAAATTACTTTATTCGTTGTTAGCTTTCGAGTATCCGGATTAAGTGATGGCTTTGTAAATATATGTAGTGCATGGATATTGCAGTGACCATCCAGTTTTTGAATAGTTGAAAGATGCGCGATCTAGTGCGTATTTCGGTGACCATCCGTTATGTAAGTAACGCGCCAGCGAACCAAGGTACAATCTAGTGACCATCCATTGTTTAGCTAGTAAAAAATACGCGCCAGCGAGCTATTATATTCTTGTATGAAATATTTGAACATTAGCCGATAACCTTTAACCTTAAACCCGAATAAAATACCTCTTTAATGTTTTATTTCATTGTTTTGATACTTGTACAAGCTTATGGTAAGCCACATGAATCATGACTGAGCAATGAGTGGTTTACCAATCAATCTACCTAAAGAGTGTTGAGTGAATTTCAAAATTCTTCGTGAGGTGCTTAGTTATGTTATCAAGCTCGATATTAACTTGTTTATGTTTCAAGAATTTTTCACATTAAAATTTAAATTAACAATTATTCCTTCGGGATGGTTGATAACACTCAAATTGTGCATGTTTTTAGTTGCGTTATTCGTGCTTTTGTACATGTTATTTGGTTATATTTATATGCTTTTGTTACTTAATCGCACCAAAGTATGTTTGCAAAGTATATGTAGCCAAAAACAGGAAAAAGGAAGAAAAAGTGAAAGAATGAGGAAGAAGGAAATATTTATGATCATACGAAGATTCCCGTGTCCAGAACCACATTCCAAAAAGGCATTTCATAGAATAAAGGTCCAAGTATTCATCATTCCAAGTTGACAAAGTTCCAAGACAAAGAAAAGACCAAGTTCTATGAGAGAGATACAAGCCAAAACACAAGGAAGTCCAAGATTTACATTACAGCACATCTCCATCCGATCAGATGCAACCCGCGACCGATTCGGATGGAGGAGGTAAAAGAAGACCAACCGATCGGTTAGAGCCAATACCGATCGGTTGGATGTGACCTGTAATTCCAAACTTCATCATTAAGTGTCCCAACTTATTACTCACGATTCTAGGTCCTTCCCAAAGTGTTTCTAGTCCCTTCTACTCTGCTTGGAGGCCAAGTTGCAGCATTTAAGTCCCTAAGCCTTGAGAATAGTATAAATAGGGCCATTTGTGAAGTGTTTAGACACCAATTTACAAACCAAGTCTCACACAATTACCAATTAAATCTCTACTCATCAACCACTCTCACAAAAACTCTCAAAATCATCCTTAGAAATCTAGGAAACTTTGGAAGTCCAAGAAGTCAACATTGGGAAGTCAAACTCTCAAGAAGTCAACACCAATACTTGTGGTATCATTACATTATCATTTGTAAACTTATTTCAATCATTGTAAGACTTTTAATCATGATTTCTATTGATCAAAATTCTGAGTTTATGTTCATGTTTGCTATGAGTGGCTAGTGCCTTTGTGCACTTGCTTAGATGATGTTCATGACTTAATGATTTGCGTATGATTGTGATAACATGTTTTAATTCAATTTCAAGTTAATTCTAAGATCTAATTGTGGTTAAGTTTCATAGTGACATTTGTTAATCAAGTTTGACTAGTTGTTAATAATGCTAAGGGTCGAAAGATTTATTGTTATCCAACTAGTTATAATCATTTGTCTATGAATGATTGTTATTACCCATTATTCTTGGTTTAACAAAGAAACTTAATTGTGGTTGTAATAAGAATGCTTTTGTCTATCAAATTGGATTGATTGAAAACAACTTTAAAGGTCGAAAGATTAGTTGTTTGCAATCAATTGTGATCTTTTGTCAATGATCGGTTACCTTTTGTATTGACCATTTTCTAAGCGTATTTGATAAAACAAAAGACTATTTTTGTGTTTAAGTTTGTTAATCCAAACTTATGAACCTTGAATTGATCCTTGAATTGATTGGTTAAACTTAATGCTGGTTTTTATGAACTAAAATCTTGACGAAGGTTTAACTTGTAAGAACAATAGATTAGTTCACCAACTAATTATCACAACCAACATGTTAATCAAAAGTTATCACAATCATGTTTATCAAGAGTAGTAAACTAGTCTAAGCAAGTGTAGTTTTAATCATTTGAAGTATTATATTTTCATCATTGCTTGTTTAAGCGATTTACTTTTAGTAGCTTACAATCCGATTCACTCACAAATCCCTACGAACAATCTCGACTTACCATCATAATCTTGCTATAACGGACGAGTTCACTTACTCTTATGTGTTATTTCTAGATTCGGTAATTCGACCTTTATAAATTTAAAACTTGTACACACACGTAACACATCAATAGCTGGAGTAGAACCAATTTCACCTCTTTCCGGTCCCGAAAGTTTAATTCGAATAAGAAGCAGAAGAAGAACACTGATGAGTGCCTGTTTACTCATCATTTTATGCCCAGATAATACATAAAAAATGCTAAAAACGGCCAAATATACCAATTTATACAACAGATATATTTGGTTTGTGTTTTTATGTCCTTAAGGTACAAAAGGGTTGAAAACAAGGCAAAAGTGGACAAAACCGAGCTTGGATGGGAAAAAGAGCAAAAACGGACATTTTTGGTTCGACTCGACAACATTTGTGCATTTGATCAAGTGAAGACAAAGTCAAAGTCAACCCCGGGATATGGCATTGGAATGAGCATGGAAAAACGAACCCGACACCAAAAATTCTATTTTCACAATTTACCCTAAACCTAATTACCCTAAACTCAATTCACCCTAAACCTAATTTACCCTAAACCTAAAACCTAAAAATAAAACCAAATCCTTAAACCAAATCTAGCCCAATCCTAAACCCAGCCCAACCAAAATAAACCCGAATCTAAAACCCATCCCTTTTAGCTAAAGGGTCAAAAAAAGTCAACCCCTTCCCATCTTCTTTACCGCTTTTCCCTTTCCCAAGACCATCATTTCCCTAGACAACCATGTCCCCCCCATGCTCCCAAGACATCCTTGTCTCCTTCTTTTCACTGCCATAGCTACCTTCCCCCCCCCCAATGCGCAAAGTCAACTCTCTTCCACGCTGGAAATCCACTAACCAATTTTTCCGCCAAAACCAATTTGACAGATTAGATTGAATCAAGGTTATCCAAAGGGTGGGATTGGCTTAGAGATACCCGAGAAGCTTTTTCAAGACTATAAAGGGCCATTTACACACACAGAGAAGTCTGTCCCTGTTTTAGACCAAATTCGTAGTGTAGTTAAGCTTAGTACTGTTTTCTGAAACTTATTTCCTGTATTAATTTAAGCATTGTAATCTTTTTAACTTAAATCCCATTGTTCCTTTGTTGTCTTTTTTTTAATGTCCAATTAAGTAGAAACAAGCCGAATAAGCACTAGAATAAGTACTTATTCAACATTGCTCAAATAAGCTCAAAATAGCGTGTTTGAGCTTATTTGAACTCATTCTAAGCTAAAGTCAATCCACAGTGTTCTGTAAGTTTCTCCATTTTCATTTTTTTTGGTAAAGGGTTTATTCACCCCGGCAAATTCATTACTCCAAAAAACATTGAGGTACAATGGGTGAGGGTGATGTCCCTCACCTCAGTCCCTTAGACACTTAAGACTCACATATAAGAATGACACGCCATTATTATAACTTGCATAATAAAACTTACCACCTACAATGACTATACAAGTGAACAAAAAATAGGAATTAACACATGATTCACTAAAGTAGCACCAAGAAACATAGTCATTGTAGAACTTCAATCAACTTCCATGCGATTCTGGAAAGCACCCATATCATAGCAATGCAAACGACCATCCCACACTCATGGATCATCAAACTTGAATTTAGTTCACAAATACCACACACGGTTGTGAGAGACTCTAAAACCACGATAAGCAGCAGCAAAACTCGCTCCAAAGGTGTATGTTTAGATGCAAACCAAAATCAAGACGAATAACCAAAATAAGAGAAAGCCAACACACTTCCACAATGGCAACAACAATCCAGCATCACAACTTCCATAGTAGCAACTTCTATCCATCAACACATGGCGATCATAATAAAGTCATCAAAATCCAGCTCAATGGACAAGAACACCACTAACCATACGATATTCCTAAATCATTAGGAACCATGCAACATATACCAAACCGCAGACCACGTTATAAAACATTCAGCAACAGATCTTCTTTGGTAATGATACACAAGGGTTTTTGAATAAGTTGCCCAAAAACTTAACTTAAATAGATTAGCAGCCGCACCCTTCCACAACTGAAACCAACGAATTAGCAGCAGCACAAAAGTACCACATACCCTAACGTACCAATAGACAATCACCTTCCCTCTCCCAACCCACTTCCAAGAATTAACATCACAACCATACGATAACCACGATCAACAGATCGACTTACATGTCATGAATGGACAAAAGTCCAACTTTCAACCCAAGATGTATAATTTAAAGCGCATCAGCAACAATCACTAAGCAGATCAAAACCATTAAAAAACAAAACCCTAGATTAGGGTTTCGTTCATGAAAGCATCCTTAATAAACCAATCGATCCAGAAAGATAGAAGGCTGATATAGGAAGGTTATGATCGCCCATAACACCCAAAGCAAGATCGTATAATAATAACCATGAACCATAGACGATCTGCCAAACAAAAGAAAACCCTAAAACCGATTGCAAAAGTAATCGTTTAGGGTTACTCGATTAGGGTATTAAAGAAGAAAATCGACCCTTATAAAGATGTAATCGATTTGAAACTGACTAATGATATTAAAGGGAACGATTAAACAATAGGCTGATAAAAAACCCTAAGAAATCGAATCACCAACACAGGATCGATTTGATGAAATGTATAGAGCAAATTAGGTTAATTAGTACCAATCAAAAGGGACATTTATGGATACAAACAACCTCTACCCAGAATTACAGCCATCAAGATCCGATTGCATATCATTCATGAAAGTGATAGAGAGCGATTGATGATTGTTTTTGGCCGGATGGGAAGGGGTAGAGCCTGCTGAAAATCGCCCCTTTCTCCATTTTCAGTTAAAATTGGCTTATTCACTGTTCAATAGCTTATTTGCTTATTTACTGTTTTCTTGGCTCATTTATGCTTATTAGGTTCTCTTGATGTTAGTTTTTACTTAATCTAAGGTTAGTTTTAATTTTGAACTTAAAAAGCCTTAAAAATCCAATAAAACAATCAGTTTAGTGCTCTGCTTATCTAGTGCTAATTTACATTTTAAGTGTATTAGGTAAATTTTAAAATCATTAGTGATTAAGTTTCATAGCTGGTTTAGGACTGTTCTAGTTTTAATCTTAAAAATAGTGACTAAAGGGGTGTTTGGCTATAGCTTATTTAGGGGTGAATTTGAATGTTACTGTTCATGTGCCTTCTTAGGAACTTTAATCCAGTCTTAATTAGCTTACTTGAGTTGTTTATAGGAGATTTTGAACTTATTTGAAGTGTATTGTAGATTTAAGTTGATTAAGTTTAATTTTAGGATATGAACTGGTATGATAAGCTTCTTATAAGCTTAAGCAGTTTAAACCCTTATTGTTGGTATTTATAGGTTCCTTTTAGTGCAATTGTGTGGATTTTCAAAAGCTGGTAGCCTCTCTTTAGGCATTGGTGAATTTAGGTTGATCACAGACCCATTGAGTTGCCTGCATAGCTATTATTGCTCAATTCAGTCCATTTCTTTTATTTTTCATTTCTTCCTTATAACCCCTTATAAGCTCAAATTTGGCACAGTTAACATTTAGCTGCTTATCTTGTTAATTCATATTTTTGTGAATTTTTTTTATTTGCTTTTAGTAGCTTTTTAGTGGTTTGAAATAGCCTGTTTTTGCCCTGCACCACTTAGAACGCAGTAGCCATTTTGCTTTTTAACTTTAGATTCAGTGCTTATTTGTTGTAATTCTGGCTTATTCTCAGTTTGTTGTTCTAATTGGATCATACTTTGCTTAACTTAGCTTATTTCTTTAGCTTGTATTAGCTTAACAGTCCCTTTTTATTGTCCCTTTGGCTTATTCCCTTTATATGCTTACTGTTGTGATCTCTGCTTATTTCTGGCTTATTGTCTCAGTTTTAAAAATATTCATTTCATAAAAAGTTCTTAATTTTTATCTTATTTACAGTTTTCAAAAAGAAAAATAAAAAAAAAATGTTTTCAAAAAAATGCAAGACCAAGGATTCGAACCCTGGTCCGCATACTCACACACCACACACCTTACCATTGCGCCCTTGGGTCTTTTCTGGTTAAGGTGTGTATTGTTTTTTATTTAACCAGTTTGTAGTTCTTTGTGCTTATTTCACATTATTGCTTATTTACAGCTTATTACAATAAGCTAGTAACCCGGATTTATTTTTCCTAGGATTAGAATTATAATTAGGACTTTCCTGTAATTTTTCATAATTTTCCATTTTCATTAGTATTTTTAATTAATTTTTCTTTTAAATTTAGTTTTTAATTCATAATAAATAAAATAAAAGTCAAAAGAATATAATTCTTTTTTCTAAAATTTTCTTTTATCATTTAGAACTTAGGAAAATTAGTTTGGCATTTCTAGGATTAGAATTGCATCATTTTGACGTTTTAGGCTTGGGATTTCCCGGTTTAAACGCTTTTTTAGATTTCCTTTACGTTTTTGCTCGTTCAAGCTTTGTAGACTTGTATCTTATGCTTTTTAGATTGTATTTAGCTTATGTATGCTTCCCGTAGTTGTGCCTTGCTTAATTTCATTTTTCAAGTTCGTTTTCCAATTCCCGTTGTCTATAATTCACGTTTTTAAGGTTTTATTTACGTTTTTAATTACATATGCTTTTCTTAATTAAATCACTTGCTTTTTAAGTCGTTTTTAATTTATGTTCACATATTTTAGCGTAGAAATCCAAAATATCTTTTGTTCTCACTATTCATCACACGTAATCACGAACCGAATCACAAATTCCATTCAATCCTTCGTTGGGGATAACGACTCGGGTTTACATATTTCCATTGTAATCCTTTGAGAAAATATATATTGATTTTCGCGAATCAATTTTTGGCGTCGCTATCGGGGAAGGTTTGAAGTGAATTTTTGATTCCCATTTTGTCGATTCGTGTTTTGAAGACCCTTCCCCGTGAAGTTATCGTTTTCTCTCGTAAATATTTTCTTATAAAAACCCAAAAAGATTTTCTTTTCAAATTTATTTTCCTTTTCCCTTTGTGTTTTTCAAAATGTCTCTAAAAATCCAAAAATATTCTTCTTATTCCTCTTATCCGTTTAATTCTTTTTATGTCTTCATCTTACCATTATGGTTGTGAATGGTGTGGGGGACCTCCAAATGGTGGGAATTTCCTCGGTTGTAGCATTGTAAATTCGGGAAACGGGTTTGTCTATGACCAAAATCCCTACAATGAAACAACCAATTTCCTTAACCCCCACACCATGAGATGGAAACATATTATTGTGAATATTGTGGAGGTCCGCACCAAGGTTTTGACTGTCAAACAAGGAACACGCTTGTCTATGAGCAGGTTTTGTGTAACAATCAAAATTTTGGTTATGACCAATATCCATATGATTCACCGAGTATATGTTGCACTTCTGAAATAAAAAATACATTCACTTATTCAAATTTTCAAAACGATTTCAGCCAACCTCCTCAGAATTCATTTGAGCAAGAACCGTGCTATCAAAATTTCAATGATATATCGTTTCAAAATGCTCCGAATATTCCTTGTGCAAATTGTGGGGGTCCTCATGACGATTATCAATGTCAACCGTGGGATCAAGAACCTAATCCTTGGTATAATACTTCCGGTTTTGACAATTTCCAACCCCTACAGTATTCCATCATTCATCCTCATGAAAAATCTATGGGAGAATTACTAGCCGAAGAACGAGCTGCGGAAAGGCGTTCCAAATTTCTCACGGCTTCCATTCTCGATGAAGATGATGAGGATACTATTCAAATGAGGGAATATTATGAGAATTCGTCAGCTGCAATCATACTTGTCCAGAAAAAGCAGGAAGTCAAGAGTATTGCAGAATTGCTAGCAGAAGAGCAAATGGAACGTATAAAAGCCATTTATGCTAGCAATAATGATGAGGAGGACGACGAGGAGAGTGTTATTCCTTTGAGCGATATCATTTCTCAACTCCCTCAGTCTATTGAAATCACATCCATCTTACCGACTATGGACTCCGAGGACTCTCTCATTATGGGGGATGAGCATCTTAGCACTGTTCCTGAAAAGGAATCGGACGAATTCATAAAGTCTAGTGTTGAGAACCTTTTCCCAATCCCAAGTGAGTCTGAGGATATGTCCGACAGTGAATGTGATTGTTCTTTTTGTGGTAATTATCCTCTTGACACTTCGGAGGATTCTTCCGGGATTTTCTCTAACCCTCTCTTCAATTCTAACGATGATTTTTCCTCTAGTGATGACGAATCACTTTCTGATGAGGAGGTTCTAAATGAAAGTATCAAAGTCTATTCAAACTCACTTTTTGAATTTGATGACGAGTACTTTTCTAGCAACGTAAATCCTCTTTTTGATGAAGTGTTAGAGAAGGATGAGGTCAAGGACTCTATTATTTCAAAACTTGATGATATGACCTCAATTCTTAATCTCGAGATTCAAAAGGACATTCTTTCTCCAACATATGTGACATTTCCCTTTGAGGATCGCCATTATATTGACGTCACATATGTCGTTCGAGTTTTTCTACCTTTCTTCACCTATACGGTGACTTGTCCTCTCCTTCTCTCCTTTGGGAGTGAAGACACCATTTTTGACCCCGGCATCTCAATTTATCATTCTTTTGAGCCGGGTGTATCTCATCGGTGTGGAACTTTCATTAAAATTCAATGATTATCCAAACATCTTGAATGAAAGTCCGATGAAGATTTTCTTTTCCACTTGCTTCCCCATGGACCAATGAATTCGGGGTCGAGTCAAGCTAGTGACTCGGTTAGCAAAAACATTAGCACTTCATTGGTGACAACCCATGTTTCTGACTTCTTTCTATTTTCTGACACTAAGTGGGGGAATTCCTCTACTATGCTTTGTTTTTGTGTGTTGTTTGCTCTTATTTTCAGGTTTCCCTTAGATCGTGATGATTGATGCGCCTGTTTTCAATCCAGCCGCCCAATATCCGATCTTTTTGCTAACGATTATCTAGGGATATCTTTTAAATCCTTTTTTGAGAAAAAAGATTTCTTTCCCACACTTGGCTAGTAGTATTACCTTTTTACGTTCTAAGTGTCGGCATTATAGCCGGTACTTTGAATATTGAGGGCAATATTCAATTCTAAGTGTGGGGGGGGGGGGGGAATTCTCGCGAATTTAGTCACATGTGTACCCTCTAGTGCCCTAGTACCCCCGTTTTGACCAAAATTTTAGATTTTTTTCGTTTTTAAATAAGAAATTGCATGAAAAAGAAGTGATTTGCACATAAAAAAAAAAAGTGTTTAGTCTTGATTAGGTTAGAACAAAGGGAATCCCGACTCTGCCAGAGTGTTGATCTGGCTACTTCCTTAACAATTAGACTAAGCTTTTACGATTTGTGCAAATGAAAATGCTAAGCGTGGAGTAGTTGGTTCTCTTTAGAGCTTATATAAGTAATCTATGGCTTTTCCTCACAGGAGCTCCTAATCTGACTAAAATATGTGCTGTTTTCAAACTTTTGAACATTAAAATCATTTTGTTATGCAAAACAAATTTTTATACAATTTTGATATAGAGTTCGAGTTCAACTTTTTATTTAAATTTTTGAGAAAGCATATATAAAAAAAAATGAAAAAAAAATGAAAAAATGAAAAAATGAAAAATGAAAAAAAAATAGAAAAATGGAATGATATTGCAAAATAAGAAAATGGAATGATATTACAAAATGCAATAAGTTATGATGTTGCAAAAATAAAGATGTATAGGTTGTTTATAAGAATAAATGAAGGAAACTTGCTTTTTCTTAAGTTTAAATCGGAAGTTGAACTAGGATTCGTCAATTTTGTCATAAAGGTTAAACGGTAATTTGGTAGATTGTTGATTTCAAAGACCCCGAAAGCTCCGGTATTATTCTCTGTGAGGTTTCAAAAGCCTGGTCACCTAAAACCAACTGGTTTGGGATGTGCCGAGAAGAAAGCCGTTGCATGGAGTGATCTCACCTTTGAGTCTCTAATCTCTAAATGATCATTTGTTGTTATTTTTTTAAGTATTTAATACTAGTTTAGTGGGAATATCCAAAATCTTTGAAATCGAAATTTCGCTGATTCCGGTACTATTCTCTGTGGGGTGTCAAAAGCCTGGTCACCTAAAACCAACTGGTTTGGGATGTGCCAAGAAGAAAGCCGCTACATGGAAAAGGCCCTTTTCGATCCTTAGATTTTCGAGGTTCCCGGTAAATTAGTATTTGACTTAAAAAAATGACAACCATAATAAATGTCGATTTTTGCGGTCAAAATTTTGAAAATAAGCACATTCACCTAACTTGAATAAATTGTGGGAGTGAAAAGTTAAGTTTCGGCTTACATAGATTATTAGTATAAGTAGTGTTAGCATTTTACAAAAATATTTGCACAATGAGTTTAAGCTTAGTTGGGAGTATAAAAAAGAAGATGACGATTAAAATTCCCTGGAGACACCCATTTTGTGTAAATCCCGTTCCATGATACCATTTTTGGAAATCAAGCATGTTATCTATTTTTGTTCTAGTTTAAATTTCTTGCATTGAATAAAAAGTCAAACCGGGGTATGCTTGGTATTCTTTTGATCCTTTCATTACTTTATATGATCGGATTGCTAGGGACTAGCAACTGATAGTGTGTGGGGATGATGAGTGCCTGTTTACTCATCATTTTATGCCCATATAATACATAAAAAATGCTAAAAATGGCTAAATATACCAATTTATACTGCAGATATCCTTGGTTTGTGTTTTTATGTATTTCAGGTACAAAAGGATTGAAAACAAGGCAAAAGTGGACAAAACCGAGCTTGGATGGGGAAAAGAGCAAAAACGGACATTTTTGGGTCGACTCGACAACATTTGTGCATTTGATCAAGTTAAGACAAAGTCAAAGTCAACCCCGGGATATGGCATTGGAACGAGCATGGAAAAACGAACCTGACACCAAAAATCCTCATTTCACAATTTACCCTAAACCTAATTACCCTAAACTCAATTCACCCTAAACCAAATTTACCCTAAACCTAAAACCTAAAAATTAAACCAAATCCTTAAACCAAATCCAGCCCAATCCTAAACCCAGCCCAACCAAAATAAACCCAGATCTAAAACCCATCCCTTTTAGCTAAAGAGTCAAAAAAGTCAACCCCTTCCCATCTTCTTTCCCGCTTTTCCCTTTCCCCAGACCATCATTTCCCCAGACAACCATGTCCCCCCCATGCTCCCAAGACATCCTTGTCTCCTTCTTTTCACTGCCATAGCCACCTCCCCCCCCCCCTCAATGCGCAAAGTCAACTCTCTTCCACGCTGGAAATCCACTAACCAATTTTTCTCGCCAAAACCAATTTGACGGTTTAGATTGAATCAAGGTTTTCCAAAGGGTGGGATTGGCTCAGAGATACCCGAGAAGCTTTTTCAAGACTATAAAAGACCATTTACACACACAGAGAAGTTTGTCCCTGTTTTAGACCAAATTCGTAGTGTAGTTAAGCTTAGTACTGTTTTCTGAAACTTATTTCCTGTATTAATTTAAGCATTGTAATCTTTTTAAGTTATCAATAGATTCATAATTGTTAAATCCCATTGTTCCTTTGTTGTCTGTTTTTTTAATGTCCAATTAAGTAGAAACAAGCCGAATAAGCACTAGAATAAGTACTTATTAAACATTGCTCAAATAAGCTCAAAATAGCTTGTTTGAGCTTATTCGAACTCATTCTGAGCTAAAGTCAATCCCACAAGTGTTCCTGTAAGTTTCTCCATTTTCAGTTAAAATTGCCTTATTCACTGTTCAATAGCTTATTTGCTTATTTACTGTTTTCTTGGCTCATTTATGCTTATTAGGTGCTCTTGATGTTAGTTTTTAATTAATCTAAGGTTAGTTTTAATTTTGTACTTAAAAATCCTTAAAAATCCAATAAAACAGTCAGTTTAGTGCTCAGATTATCTAGTGCTTATTTACATTTTAAAGTTGTTTATTAGGGGTAAATTAACTTAGAAAATCATTAGTGATTTAGTTTCATAGCTGGTTTAGGACTGTTCTAGTTTTAATCTTAAAAACAGTGACTAAAGGGGTGTTTGGCTATAGCTTATTTAGGGGTGAATTTGAATGTTACTGTTCATGTGCCTTCTTAGGAACTTTAATCCAGTCTTAATTAGCTTACTTGAGTTGTTTATAGGAGATTTTGAACTTATTTGAAGTTTATTGTAGATTTAAGTTGATTAAGTTTAATTTTTGGATATGAACTGGTATGATAAGCTTCTTATAAGCTTAAGCAGTTTAAACCCTTATTGTTGGTATTGATAGGTTCCTTTTAGTGCAATTGTGTGGATTTTCAAAAGCTGGTAGCCTCTCTTTAGGCATTGGTGAATTTAGGTTGATCACAGACCCATTGAGTTGCCTGCATAGCCATTATTGCTCAATTCAGTTCATTTCTTTTATTTTTCATTTCTTCCTTATAACCCCTTATAAGCTCAAATTTCGCACAGTTAACATTTAGCTGCTTATCTTGTTAATTCATATTTTTGTGAATTTTTTTTATTAGCTTTTAGTAGCTTTTTAGTGGCTTGAAATAGCCTGTTTTTGCCCTGCACCACTTAGAACTCAGTAGCCATTTTGCTTTTTAAGTTTAGATTCAGTGCTTATTTGTTGTAATTGTGGCTTATTCTCAGTTTGTTGTTCTAATTGGATCATACTTTGCTTAACTTAGCTTATTTCTTTAGCTTGTATTAGCTTAACAGTCCCTTTTTATTGTCCCTTTGGCTTATTCCCTTTATATGCTTACTGTTGTGATCTCTGCTTATTTCTGGCTTATTGTCTCAGTTTTAAAAATATTCATTTCATAAAAAGTTCTTAATTTTTAGCTTATTTACAGTTTTCAAAAAGAAAAATAAAAAAAAAATGTTTTCAAAAAAATGCAAGACCAAGGATTTGAACCCTGGTCTGCACACTCACACACCACACACCTTACCATTGCGCCCTTGGGTCTTTTCTGGTTAGAATTGCATCATTTTGACGTTTTAGGCTTGGGATTTCCCGGTTTAAACGCGTTTTTAGATTTCCTTTACGTTTTTGCTCGTTCAAGCTTTGTAGACTTGTACCTTATGCTTTTTAGATTGTATTTAGCTTATGTATGCTTCCCGTAGTTGTGCCTTGCTTAATTTCATTTTTCAAGTTCGTTTTCCAATTCCCGTTGTCTATAATTCACGTTTTTAAGGTTTTATTTACGTTTTTAATTACATATGCTTTTCTTAATTAAATCACTTGCTTTTTAAGTCGTTTTTAATTTATGTTCACATATTTTAGCGTAGAAATCCAAAATATCTTTTGTTCTCACTATTCATCACACGTAATCACGAACCGAATCACAAATTCCATTCAATCCTTCGTTGGGGATAACGACTCGGGTTTACATATTTCCTTTGTAATCCTTTGAGAAAATATAAATTGATTTTCGCGAATCAAACACCCTTTGTTCCATTTGCCAACCGTGCACCAAGATTACCAAACCCACTGTTTGATAACCTTTTCGACGATCAACCCATGTGGGCCGCCAACTGAGCCGTAGCACCCACTCCTGGATCTGCTATTGTTCCGGTTAACCTTGGTAACAATTTCACCGTGAAAGGTATCTTTCTATGATCAAAGACCGTCAATTCGATGGCCGTTCGAGGGCCGATCCGTACAAACACATTGCCGAATTCATCGAAATTTGTGGCATGTTCCGATATGGCGAAACCGATGTCGACGCCATTATCAGAATGTGACGATCAACCTTGGTTTCCAAAATCGATTCGCAATACAAAGATCTTAAAGGAGAAATGAAAGAAATGCAAGATGGTTGTAACAACTGTGGAGGTAATCACACATCATCAGAATGTGACGATCAACCAATGGATAAACCCAAAGAAGGAGAAGCCAATTATGTCCAAGGAGGATACTGTGGAAGCGGTTATCATGGTAATTATTACGGAAGAAATTCTGGAAATTGGCAAGATCACCAACAAAGGGATAACAACCGTGATTCTCAACCACGAGCAGACAATCAAACTCCACAAACCTCTGATAAAAAACCAGAAGAATCCGATTTTGAAAAAATGATGAGAGAAATCGTGACTGCTCAAAAATCAACTAATGAGTTCGTCAAGAACCAATTTTTCAATCTCAAAACCAAAGTTGAGCAAGGTCAGAAAAATCATCAAGCATCTATTAAGGATCTTGAAAACAAATTCAGTAGACTTTCTGATTAAATTTCTTCCCGGCCATCTGGTTCGTTACCAAGTAATACCCAATCCAATCCTAAACCAACATCATCTGGATCAAACGATAAAACTTATCGTCCACCACAGACTAGAAATGAGCATATCAATGCTGTATTCACAAGAAGTGGTCTCTCTTATGATCCACCATCCAATCCAAATAATACCACGATCATCCATGATGAAAGTGAGGATGAAGCTGAAGAAACAAAAAAGGAAAATACTCCAAAGACACCCACCAAAGGAAAACCCAACCCACCAGTCAAGGCGTACACACCAAAGATTCCATATCCTCAAAGCCTTAAGAAAGAAAAGATGGAAGAGCGTTATAAGATGTTTGTTGAAATGATCAAAGAAGTTAGACTCAATGTACCCCTCATTGATGTTCTAGCTGGAATGCCCAATTATGGGAAATTTTTAAAGGAACTTCTGAATAACAAGAACAAGTTGGAACAAATATCCGCTACCTTTCTCAATGAGGAATGCTCAGCCATTGTCCAAAACAAAATTCCAGCAAAACTCGGAGATCCCGGAAGTTTTCTGATTCCATGCACGTTAGGAAACAACATCACATGCGATGCTTTAGCCGATCTTGGTGTAAGTATCAATTTGATGCCCTATTCGTTGTATTCTAAACTTTCAATTAATACCTTGAAACCAACAAAGATGAGTATTCGATTAGCCAATCATTCTTACCAATATCCTGTTGGAATTGCTGAGAATATGCTTGTCCAAGTTGGTAAATTTGCTTTTCCCGTGGATTTTGTAATCTTAGAAATGAAGGAAGATAGTAGAGTCCCTCTTATTTTAGGAAGACCTTTCCTAAACACCGCTGATGCGATCATCAAAGTAAAAGGTAAAGAACTCAATCTTGGAGTTGGAGAAGATAGAATTACCTTTTTAATTGATAAAGCAATGCAATATCCATATTCCAGTGATGATACTTTTTTTAACATTGATGTAATCGATGAAGTCACTGATGAAGAAGTGGATGCATTACTTGACGATTCTGATCCATTCACGAATACTTCATAGAAAATTAGTGAAACAAATCTTGATAAAGAATTCGCTGATTTTATGGAAGTAAAATTTGAAGAAGAAGTTGAAAAAGGAGAAATAGTGGAAGAGAATTTTGAGAAAATCACTTTTAATGATCAATTGAGGATCAAAACATCTCTTCAAGAACCACCAACTGATCTTGAGCTGAAACCACTTCCTGATCATCTTAAATAGGCTTACTTGGAGGATAATTCACTTCTTCCAGTAGTGTAACACCCCCATTTTTTATATTCACAGCGGAAATATAGGTTGGGGTGTTACTTCAAGGTTCACAGTCATGATAATAGAAAACGACTCGAAAAGAGACGTTTTAAATAAATTGTTATCATTCATTTATTTAAATCAGAGTTACATATAGAGGTTCCAGCGGGATGTTTCTGTTAATACGTGATAAAAGTTACATTATTAGTTGAATGATAACGAACTAGACACTCTTTTTATAAGAAGAAAGTCCATGCCACTCCGTGCCAAATCGTACTTCCAGTTACCTAAGATAAACATGCTTAAAAAGTCAACACAAAGGTTGAGTGAATCCATAGCGTTTAAAGTTAAATTAGTTTGAACACAAGCTAAGTAGAAAGTAAATCGGTTATATCACAGTTTGTTATATATTGCTCTAAGTCTCATGAATCGCAAGACGTTAACACGATGGACATCATAGTTATAAGCTAATGATGTAAATCACTACATAGTTAAATGTAGCAATTATGCCATCGAGTAGGAGTCTGTCTGAAACTCTTTATTAAACGTTTTCAAATAAAATGCATTGGGTCACTTATCCAGCAACACAAAGGGGTTGTTAACCCAATAGATCTATTCATTATATTCGCGCTCACCCGAAAGTGATTAATGGTTCATGATAGAGGGTCTTTAAATAGGCAACAGTTAAACTTATGCAATATAAATCAGGAAAGCATACAGAAAAAAATACTTGTGTTCGGTTTAGTAGCATGTATCTCCCCACAAGTTTGGAAAAACGTATAAAGAAAAGTGGGACTATGAACTCACATGGATAGTCTGGATGGAAAACAACGTTAAACAGAGTTGATAAATGTCTCCGGCATACAACCTGGTTCGTTATGTCAATTTTCTGTAAACGTTTCTGAATATATATAAGTTTTATTATTCGTTTCATAACGTTTTTGGTTGTTGATTAAATGTTAATTTGAGACAACATGAAGTTTCTTCAAAAGTTTGATAAGGATGTTTCGGGGCTGTCCCCTAGCATTCCCAAGAGTACTGCTTATTTCTGTAATGTTCTTAATCATATTAAAGTTGCTATTTTACAGATTCTTCCATTTGTTGAGGGGACCTTGCCTGTGAAGTATCTTGGAGTGCCTTTAGTTACTACTAGATTGATTTTTAGAGATTGTAAGGAGTTGGTGGAGAAGCTATGCAACCGTATCAATGATTGGAGGAATAAATTCCTCTCATTTGCTGGTCGTCTTCAGCTTATTCAGTCCGTTTTGTCCTCTATGCACATTTATTGGGCCTCGGTTTTTGTTCTTCCTGCTCGTATTATTCTTGATCTTGAGCAGCTTATGCGGGGTTTTCTTTGGAGTTCTGGGACTGGTCAGAAAGGTATTTCTAAAGTTGCTTGGGAAGTTGTTTGCTTGCCTAAACAGGAGGGTGGGCTTGGGATTCGTAGGCTAGAATCTTTTAATTCGGCCCTCATTGCTGCTCATATTTGGCGTTTGTTTAATTCTATGGATTCTTTGTGGGTGAAATGGATTCATACATACAGGTTGCGGGGTCGTAACTTTTGGGATGTTCCTAGTAGAGGTAATATGACTTGGAGTTGGCGAAAGATCCTTCAGATTAGACCTCTTGTTAGGCAATTTTTTTGGTATAATATTGGTAATGGTTTGAAGGCTTCAGCTTGGTTTGATAAGTGGTGTTCGATTGGTCCTCTTTCTCTCATTGTGTCCTCAAGGGATGTTTATCGGGCTGGTTTTTCTTCTAATTCCTTGGTTCGGGACATTGTTTTAGAGGATTCATGGGCTTGGCCGTCTACGTGGGATACCCGGTATCCTATTCTTACGTCTATTTTGGTTCCTATGTTAAATAATGATGTGGATGATAGGTTAGTTTGGAGGACGGGGGATGGTCTTGTCAAATCTTTCTCTGTTTCTTCAGTTTGGGAGTGTATTCGGGCGCGTGGCCCGGTTGTTGATTGGTTTCATCTTGTTTGGTTCAAGCACCGTATTCCAAGGCATGCTTTTCATTTGTGGCTGGTTTTGAGAAGGAGACTTCGTACTCAGGATACGCTACGCTCACTTGATCCCATTCGAGACGCTCTTGTGTGCCCCTTGTGCAAAACTCAACCGGATTCTCATGATCACCTTTTCTTTGAGTGTTTATTTTCTTCTCTGGTTTGGGATTCGTTGAAGGTGTTTGCTGGTCTTACGGATATTCCATCTTCTTTAGAGGATGTGGTGCGTCACTTGATTCCTATTTCTGCTTCACGGTCTGTGAGGAGTGTTGTTGCGAAGCTTTTGTTTGCGGCGACTTCTTATTTTATATGGCAAGAAAGAAACAACAGAATCTTCAAGCAACAACGTCGGTCCGAAAGTCAATTGATTGATGTGATTAAATCAACGGTGCGTTTGAAGCTTCTTACTTGTCGCTTTAAAAGGAGGGCTAATGTTCTTGATTTATTGCGTGGTTGGCGGTTGCCTATGTCTTTGATGCATGCTTAATGGCGAGTTCTATTCATGTTGCTGTTTTTCGGATGGGACGCTATAGTTGGGACGTCATAGGTGGTACTCCAGAGGCGGGACAACAGAGGTTGGGACGTCATAGGTGGAACACCAAAGGCGGGACAACAGAAGTGGTACATCTTGGGTGTTGGGTGCGAGAGGCTTCTTTTGTGTCTCTGGTTGATGCTATTGGCGGTAGTAGGTTTTCGTTGGAGATTCGGGTGAGTGCTGTACTCTTTTTCCCTCCTCCAAGGTTTTCCCATTGGGTTTTTACTTGGAAAGGGTTTTTAAGGAGGCAGGCTCATCTGGTTCATCAATCTCCTTCGAAGAGATGGGCGGATATGTGTGGTCTTTCTTGTGTTGTTAAGTGGTTATTTCCGATTGGGGTTTTGGTTATTGTATGTCTTTATATTTGTAACGCTTAGTGGCCTGTCACAAGCGAGTTTAGTTGGATGTTCAAGCATTGCTTGAGGTTAATGTGGTACTTCAGCCACATTCCATTGTACTTAAACGATTTTTTGGTGTAATATATTTTACCGGGTGGAATGCCCTTTACCCAAAGTTTCTTCAAAAGTTGGATAAGATTTTATCTTACTGTTCGTTTTTATGTTCTTGTTCCGTTTGTTCGTTAAATATATCTTTCGTTCGTTAGTTTTTGAAATAAATGTATTACGTTTATTTATTTCTATTAAATCGGAAATAACAATAATAATAATATTAACTTTTATAAAATGTTATGTTTTTGCCCCTAAAGTTTCGTATATTCATAGTTTATACCCTAGAACTTTGGTTAAATGACAGTTTATACCCTATTTATTAATCGTTGACCACAATGGTCCTTGATTTAAATAACTTTTGAAATTGACAATTTTGGCCCATAAAAACTCCAATCTTATTAGTCTCGAAAAATATATATATTATGTTTAAAATAGTTTGCGATCACCCAGTTTTGGACATAAATAAATACGAGGCGAGGACTTGGTTTTTCTCCGTTCTTTTTCCTACATGAAGTCGGCCAGGTGGTCTATTTACTGCCCAAGTTTCGTAATTTTTAAAGGTTGTTTGAGTGTCGAAATAAATACTCAAAGTTGGTCGAGTAAAACAAGAATTTAACAAGTCTGGAAAGATATTCGATCCCAAAGATTGCCTATCTTGAGTATCTATAATTTGGCAAAACTCAGATTTTATGAAGGTCATCTAGAGGTCGAAAACTATGTCCAAAGTTGGTGACTCAGGCTGTTATTCGACCAGACTTAAGAAAATAAGACTTAAGGTTTTTTAGTTAATGATAAGGGGCAATATTTGGAACTCGATAACTTTTTATCCGTTTGACCTTTTTACGAAATTCTTTTTCCTACGTTTAGACAGCTAGGAGATCTATAGTTAGGCAAAAATTTAGATTTTATCTTGGTCGTTTGAGGGGTGAAACCAGGGTCCAAATTTGGGCGATGGAAGTTGTTTCTCAACAGACATCAGAAAGGAGAAAACCAATTGGGTTTTTGGTATTTAGAGTTTTTAACTAGTTTTTAACACATGTTGTGATGATTATAGATATGTTAAACTTATTTCTAATATATTTTAACATTTCTTGATTTGTTTTCACTAAATAAATAATAATAAGTGCTCGTTTGGTTTTCTTGTTCGAACAGGAGAAAAAGAAAAGAAAAATACAAACTAGTTTTTGATCAATTCTTTCTTTTAGAGGTTATTTAGGATTGTTTTTAGAGTTATTTAAAGTATATAAAATGAATGAAAAAGAGTTTAATTTACTTACTTGATTCTATGTCGAATTAAGGTTTTATGGAACGAATGAAGTTGGAAATGAACACCAAGGTTCCTCCTTCGTCCTAGGCTTTCTAAGTACTTTATTTAGCTTATCTTAAGGGTATTTGATCAGTATGGGATTGGAGGTTGCTATGTTTGGGGTTGGTTCGAATGGGCATGGGATAGTATGGGCGTTTGTGTTGGCTATTTATAGAAGGAGGATGATTAGGGTTTTCTAGATTTTTGTGGTATGAATGAAATGTGATGATGTGGCTTGATTTGGTTGGTAGACAAGTGAATGGAGGGGGAAGTGTGGCGTTTAGGGTTTTATGGGATGGTGATATGGTTTCCTTAAGGCGACTAAAAAGAAAACCCTAACCTATCCTTTAACGCCTCCAATCTGATCTTCTTCCATTGTTTTTCTTCAACGAGTTGTTATTGTAGTGATTTATCATCTACTTTATTTATCTTTGTTGAATTAATTCAGTGTTCGTAGGATTTTTTGGTTATCGTTTTTGTTAGGGTTTTTTTTAGTCGACTTTGTAATCCAGCCGCCACCACCTTCTCAAATCCAGCCATAAGCCAAACACACTCGTCCTCTCTATCCTTCCTGGGTATGCAATACGATGTGTGGTTGTGTTTAATATATTAGAGGTGGCGGCTGGTGAGTGTTTGATTAACGAAACCCTAATATTTTCTCAATCGATTGCCTTTATTGGTGGTTAGTTTCTGATTAGGGTTTCGTTATTATCTTTATTGGGCGATTGGTTATCATTCAAGTCGGTTTGGTTTATCTGATTCGACTCTATACACATAATCGTTTCTGGTGGGTGATCGTTATCCAGTTTTGGTTTTATCACTATGTCGGCTTGATTTTATCAAATCGACCATATATAATTGGTGCGATCGTGTTATGGGCAATCAAAACTTTCCTCTATCAGCCTTCTATCTGTTTTGAATCGAATGGTTTATTGGGGATGCTATCATGAACGAAACCCTATTATTAAGGTTTCATTTTTAATGGTTTTGATTTGCGAGGTGATTGTAGCTGCTGCGCGTTAATGTATATACCTTGGATTGTAAGTTGGACTGTTGTCCATTCATGACATGAATGTCGATCTGCTGATCGTGGTTATCTTATTTGAAGGTTAACTTTGTTATGATTGTCGAAGCATGTGTTACTGCGGATTCAGTTTGTAAGTGGGTTTTAGAGAGAGTGGAAGTCAAGTCTTGGAAGTTAGGGTTCTTATTTAAGAATCCTATGATCGTTTGACATGATCCTGCTGCAACCGCTTTTGTTTATCTTTTGGTGGGATCGATGTTGATGTGGTTACGCTGGAAGTTACGATTTCTGACCCTCGAACTGCCCCCAGAAGTTTTTGCTATTGGATAATTGCTTTGGGACGTTGCATTCTTGTTTTTATCTGCTGTTCATGTGGGTATTGGATAGAATATGGTGGGTGTTACAAAACCTAGGCTGTTATGATCATGCTACTCTTGTTATCTTCTGGTTGTGAAGCATGACGGGTGTGGTATGGTGATTGGAAGTGGGTGCTATGTGCCAATGGTAGGGAACTGGTTGTTTTTTCCCTATTGGTTTGTGATTGCTACATGGTTTGGCCTTAGGAGCGCCCTTGCTGTTATGATGATGGAAGTTAAGTTTGTGGGGACTCTTGTTCAAAACCCCATGCACTCGATGCCATGCACTTTTGGTACATATGATTCTATCTTACTGATGTTATGGCGTTGGTGGAGATTTTGTTTGTGGTGTTTTGCTACTACAAACAGATTTTATGTTGAAGATCGCTTGGATGTTTCTACGTGGATTCTTCATGGAAGTTAAGGTGGACCGCCATAGTGATATAGAAGGCTCAAGTGTTTTCTTGAGTAGTATTGTAAATTTCTATGTACTTGTGTCGTTACTGGTAGGTTCATTTTATTGTAAGTTATAGGAATGGTGTGTCATTCTTATATTCGAGTCTGTAAGTGTCCTAAGGGACTGAGGTGAGGGATATCACCCTCATCCTATGTACCTCAACGTTTTTTGGAGTAATGAATTTTACCAGGGTGAATTAACCCTTTTACCCAAAAAGATATGGTTTCCTTAAAACCATACAAGTATCTACTTGATGATGTCATGGTGATGTGGAGGAGGAGGGAACTAAGGAGGGAACATATAAGGTAGGTTCTATCTGAGAAACTAATTTGGTTATTGTCTAGTTAGGGGTTCGAACTAAGGAGGGGGAAAATGGGCCGAATAGGCTGATATGGTGGTACTTAGGCTTTATGGTGTTGTACTCTAGGTTTTAGGAGGGAAACTAATTAGTTTTAGTTTAGGTAAATATTGCTTAGATATTTATTTAGGGTTTTTCACATTTACATATTTATATATGTCGATTTTAATTAAGGGAGAAAGAATCGGATTTTGTGCTTAAGAGAGTTGTACTATAAGCTTTATAGAGTTGTAATTAGGGTTTAGAAATTATATTTTAATGTTTGGTTAAATTATAATAATTATATATTGATTTTTATTAAGCTTAAATGTATATAAAGGGGATTTTTGGATTTTGTACATTAGGCACTTGTATGTTAGGTTTAGAGACTTGTACTAATATTTAGTGAGTTTAGAAAAATATATATTTTTTTAGGTCTTGTGTATGAAAGGCTTGTAATTTGTGCTTTAAAATAATTACATTTAGGGTTTTAATAAGGCTTTTATTAATGCATGGTTTTTTTGCATAAAGGACTTGTACCTTGGCTTTAAATGACTTGTACATTTATATTTTGTAGAAATATTATATAAATAAATTAGGTTTTGTAAATTTAGTACTTAAATAATAGTTTTCAAGAAATTAGGGTTTTACCGGGAGCTAAAGAGGAATTAGGGTTTCTGAGCTTTAAATGTTTGTACCTTAGTTGAATGAGTTGTACTTTAGTATTTTTGAGGTTTTGTTACTTACATTTGTTGTTATGATAGTTTCGGATTTTATAGAACTCTATTTGATAATGAACGTTTAGTTTTAAACGTAAGTTAACGAATTAACGCAAAATGGCAAATGAGATATCTTTAAGTTTTATATGAAGATGTTTATATAAGATAAACATTAAATACGTTGAGGTTGGGTTACATGCGAGCACGTTTATTGAGGATGTGATCTACGTCACATAAGATAATAGTTATAATCAGATAACAAATAAAAAAAAATTTACACGTAGAAAAGGATAAATATTCTGAGAGATAGTTTATTATAACGTGGGATTTTTCACAATGGTTACAGTCACCCCCCGTTGAGGGAATCTCGTCCTGAGATTCAGTCTGTGTTGGTCGAGATGTGAGGGAAAAGGTTTGGGTATCTTGTCCGTATTTGTTTTTCTTATCTTAGAGGTGATGGGTAGTAATTGTAGACATCTATTGTGGTTGGTCAAATGGAATTAGTATGAACAATTTGTTTTGTCTCAAAATTTTGCTTTTGAATGAAAATTGTTATTAGAAAGTCGGAAAAGATAACTGTTCCATTTATGACATGATTCTTCCTAAATTATACATAGTTGATCAGGCTATGTATAATTGAGGACCAAATGATGTAATGTTTGGCCTAGTTACTGTGGCATTTATGATTCTCCAAAAAGTTTTAGATGGTATTCAACGTTTTGTTTTTGTAAAATGACAACCTAATAATTTTTCACAAAAATAAGAAAATTATTGTTCATACTATGGTGATAAGTCGGAGATTTCTAGAGTGGTAATTAGGATATCCTTAAAGCAAATCTTAGAGTTCGAGTGGAATTCTTACGGGGTGGTCAAAACTAATATTAACCAAATTTCTAGTGAGATGACAGTGTAGTGACTACAAACAGGTCAGATGGAATAGAAACGTAGATTGTGATTATTACGGAAATATTACAAGGTAAAGATTTCATACGGTAGGAAGGATGGTTAATACACTTAGGTTACGTTCATCGTAACTAAGGTAGAGTACAATAGGAAATATGCTTAGGAAGTTTTACGATACGATTTATTTAGCTATAACAGGAATTTCTCTTTTGTTTAAATAGGGATGCCATTCCTTGACATGGTCGGGATCTTAACGAGTTCACATTCTCTTGCACTAGTCTTGGTTCGGCTGTGCGTTCCCATCTCCTAGCACATACGCTCTTCCGAGGGCACCGTTGTTCTGGTCATCTTTCGGTTTTGGGCACCGGCTCTTGTAATGCCCCTTCTCACCACATCCGTCGCAAGTTACAGTTACTGGCTGTAGGTTGGCTCTTGTTGCTCTACAATCTTTGGTCTGATGTCCAATTCTCTGACACCTTGTGCACTTAACAGTGCATGGACCGTAGTGGTGCAACAGGCATTGATTACATGACGGTTTTCTTCCGACATAACCACTCTTCTCAGCAGGTTTGGCGGTATAGACTTTAGCAGTCTCCTGTCGGCGATTCTGTTGATGGTGGTGATTATTACGGTCTTGTTGGTAGTTGTTGTGATGATGAGTGATCCTTCTATCATTAAGCTTCCGCTTGTGATCTGTAAGTATTGTATACTTGGATTTGATTGTTCAATGTAAGATGAATTTAGAGAGAGAAGGAGATGAGAAGTTGGGAAGCTTTTCTAGAGAGAGTGGAGAGAAAATTAAGTAGGTTAGATTAGAAGGAATGAAAGCTCCCAACCCTCTCCCTAGTGGAGAGGGGTATTTATAGTTACAAGTTTTAGGTGCCCCTAGCGGGCTGTAGAGTGAGCTGACAGTGGGTAAAGACCCGACCCACTCCACAAATACTATAATAACTAAACTAATATTACTTTAACTAATCTAATATTAATAAGCCTACGAGCTATATAAATGCTAAATAGATACTCGGGGTGACCGAGCCTTCATCTGAATATTTATATTCCTAACAATCTCCCCCTAAGGGAGGTCACCCCGGAAATAATATTTTGAATTCTAGCATTCTATTTTCTGAACTTGACTTCATAGCTCGTAGTCTTTGATTCTTCAATATCTTGAAACTTTGTGCATTCAGCAGTAATCATTTGATGACTGAACGGTTGTCTTGGATGATCTTTGGGAATTCTTCGAGTTTATCATCCAACATTTGTCTCCAAGTCATCTTTCAGCAGTATGTCTCCATGTGACGTGGTATTCTTTGAACCGACATGCTCACACTATTTTGGGTCATGATTTTCAGCATCAGAGTTTGCAGAAGCTGTGTTGAAGGTCTTTTGGTTTATCATGACTTCTTTGAATATGATGATAGTGCAGTGTGAACATGTGGTGGTGGATTGGCATCTTGTTTGGAAATCTGCTACAACTTCATCAGCTGCAACATCAATCAGCTACAACCGCTGCCAGCTGCAACAGCAATCAGCTACAACCGCCAGGTGTTCCTGCATACGACAGTTAGCAATAAAACTTCCGGTAATTACAGGTTCGGACTTCGAGATTTTTAACAGCATAGTGTGAAAACTCTCTCTAATCCTTACCAAGACCGTTCCTAAATCGAAACCCACAGATGGTTTTTTTAAGATCTTACCGTAGTAAATCAACGATTAGGTGAGTCGCTGGAGATCACTCCACGACTGTAGATCGTTTGAAACCGCCGCGATCACTAAGCGTAATCCAAAAGGAATTACCGAAGTGACCTGCTTTCAGGGCTGTTTGATGTTGACCCTGGCAGGAATTTCCATTCAATCATTGAGAATTACATTTGTAAATTCTCTCATAAATGTTCTGGCAGATTGCTAAGATCTGCGTAGGACTCAATAAGTTTACAACTGGTGTCCTTAATGTTGAACAACCAGTGTAGAAGTAATTCGTGTCCCTAAGAGATCTTATGATGCATCTCGTGGCTCTGGACTCTATTGTGCGTTTTGATTTGGTGATCGGAGGCTGGAGAGGACTGCCACCTTTTCAATATCATCTAACTCGGAGTGGGAGAGACGATAGAAATGTATTGATCTCCGTGACAAGTGAAACAAGAGTCCTTTGAGGGACCTTGAGTGGCGAGGGAGGGTTGTGCAGCTTATCACTGGGTTCATGATACTTTGTCTTTAATGCCAGCAATCAACTAAGTGATTCTGAATTCATATGTATTGACCCGGTTTCTGCCTAAAGTGTAAGGAGGGCTTCTTTCTTTTCACCCTTTATCTTTACATTTCTTTTTCATTCTTCAACCCCTTCAGTGCTTACCAAGACTTCATTACTAGAACCTTGTTGGGTTTGTTCCAGAACTAGCTCCATCTCAGCCGACACTTTTCCCTCATTCACTTTTCTCCTTTTTAATCATACCTAAGGACTTCTACACTAACTAGTGGATTGTCCCTAGGTAGATCCCTCCGGCTCTGGCGGGATCGTGGGAACTTATACCTATCCTTACCATCCTTATAGCTACAATGCATTAAATGAAATGGTCGGTCTTTGGTGTTCTTCCACAATTGCCATTAACCAAATCCTTGAAAAATCTCTCAAAGTGTTCATGATTATGAAGCACATTTTGCTAACACTTTGAGAGTTTTATATTTTTCAAATGCTCCCCCTCAACATGTGCTCGGATGATTGTTTTATAAATTTGCACATGTTGGGTAGAGCTTCCACTTTTTGAATTGATCCACTTTCAGTGAACATGACCGATTCGAGACACGCTTACATCACTAGTTAGACTAGCTTGAAATTATTACCCGGCCTGGTCAAGTCCACAGAAAGTTTCTCGAAACGGTACACTCTACTCAGACACATCCTTTTCGAGACACGCTTACATCACTGGTTAGACCAGCTTGAAATTATTACCCGGCCAGGATATGTCCTTTCGATTGATGACAGTTTATGTTTCGTCAATTCATTGGTGAAGTCTGAGCCGTGCTCATATAAGATGCCAAATCCTTTTTATTACCACAAACCATTTGCTCCCCCTCAATATGTGCATCGATATATGAAAGATTTTAGCACATATGGGAGAGCTTACATTTAGGTCCAAAACATCACATTTTTATCAGATTTCATATTTAAATCACATTCTCTCCCCCGAACAAAAATTTCAAACCTTTTGAGATTTGTGATCCCAATTGATTTAAATATATTTAGAAAATTAGGGAGAAAATGTGTCCGATTTAATGTTTTCTGATAATGGAACATACTATGCTCCCCCTTAATCTAAGAGGGAGATTCACTGCTTATTATGCACAAGTCGACAATTATGACACAAATGATATTGACCTTTTTGCGCAGATGATGTAATCACCCGCTTTTCTGAGTGAGTCAGTGGTCAACATCAATTATCCATCCATCAACAAAACGTCCAAGTATTATAGATCCCCACTTGGCGAGATCGGAATAAATATTGCTTTGTTTCACTGAAGGTGGTGGTGGTGATGACAGTGTTGTTGTTGTTGTTGCTGCCGATGTTGTTGTCGTGGTGAATTCTGAGCCAATCAATAGAGTTTGAACATCTGATCAAATGGTTAGAGCTGGAACTGGCACATTCATATTGGCTATGGAATCTGCATAAGAATATCAACACAGATATACATACATACAGATACACTATTCCTTAATAGCTACCATATAGCAGCTTGCCACATTATAATACCAAGTTCATCTCATAATCAAACCACAATCAGGAAATACATCAAACCACTATCTAGCATGAAGAGCAATTAGCAATCATGAACATGGCAATTCACACAGATTTCAATATTCAACTCAGGATCTTAGGGACAAGATTCTAACATGATAGCTATATACCTAAGCGATTCTTGAGAACATATGCACAATATCAACAACAATTAAGCAGCAATCGACTAACAAAAGTCAAACAACATTTGAAACTCATTCATTCAGATCATACAAATGCTAGTGGAGTATTCAAGAAGGGTTTTCTAACTTCTTTTAGATTTTGAGTTTTAATGTATCTAGGGGATTAAACGAGGATTCCAAAGTGATACAAATGAACCTTCTAGATATATGAAGCTAGGATACTATAAGCAAAGTGCACATAATGTCCTAAACTTTCTAGCAACTAACACATTTGGCCATTTGATATAAAGTTTAGCAATTTCCTCTTCAACTAATACCCCATTAACTTCAAAGCCTTTTCAAAGAATTATGAATTAATCAAGAAACCCGTTTGATGATATAAAATTTGAATTCACTCTCCCCCTCAATCAATGACCCGTATTCTAGTTAAAGATTTGTAGTCATTGATTGAGTGACCAATTTTATGCACAATCCAAGACTAAAAGAATTTCAAACAACACGTAGTCACCAAGTGTCTCACAAATAATTTTCAGAAGAATCATAGAAAGAAAACTATTTGTATGCCAAGAAGATTTCTCTTCTTTTACAAGAAATAATGCACTGAGGCGTACATCAAATCAGGAAGAACATGGATATAAAGTAATCCATGCCCGGGTGAACATCACCCAGTGAGAGGAACAGCCGTCTTTTTGGCGACGTGCTTTCCCCATTTTGAAACGCGGGTTGCTATCTAAAGTAATAGTAAGCCATGAGACATGTTTTAACCAATTTGTATAACTTCTGCTCGAGCTTCATTTAAAGTCCCGTGTCATTATTGAATGACATTTCTAAGATCGTAAATGTTATCGATAAACAGAAGACATGCCTAGGTGAAACTATTTTTGGTATTTTCTATTTTCTAATTTTTATGGTTTTTCTGGTTTTAAGTTTCTCTATTTACAATTTGCAGGTTTTATGTATATCTATTTACAGTTTGGTATAAGATATGTACAAACTATATTATTCAGTTTAAGACGATGATGTCATGAATACCAAAATGAGGATACATTCAGCATGTGGTAGAAATCTGAAGTCAACATCTCTTAAACTTTTACCACCAAAGCTTTCAAGGCTCCAAAATAATCGTCTGAGCTTGAGCCTTCTCAATGTGAAGCTTTGATAGCTTCCCCCCAAACCGACAATCTTCCTTTTGAGCAAGTTTCAAAGCTCTCTTTCAAGCTTACGAAAGGTAAGTGTACAGCGAAACCCGTAGCAAACCACATGAAAAATTGCTGCTCCTTTTAAGAATAACCATCGAGATTCTCCGATCGGGGGACCATCATATAAATCAGCAACGAATCATTTCACACTTAAATTAACCTTCTCACATTTCTTCCCGCTGAAGTCTGAAGTAATGCATGCCAAGAGTATCCAGAGACCACTTCCCCTAGTAGTTGAAGTGATGCAATCAGTTGCATTGTATGAAGCCCAAAAACCCGAAGTACACAATCATTCCCGTTAATGAAGTCGAAAGCGTAACCTTAAGATCAATTAAGACCTGAAAATCCCTTTTCTCCTTTCAGGAAATTGCAATTGTGAACCTCTCTTATCATCAGAAACTGACTTTCTCTTCCCCTACGTAGTTGGAATAATACACCAAAGGAACGAGTTAAGACACTGATTTTCTCTGCGATTATTACATTTGTCTTCCCGAAATAGTATTCAATTGAGAAGATGTATAAAGTTCATCACGTGTACTCGTTGTGCATTCAAATTTATATCTCCTTCCCCCTTGCTGGAATACCTCAGAATCAGCAACACATTTTACGAACATATTCTTGAAATCTTGTGAGAAGAACAAATTAGGCTCAAGTAGATCAGGTGAGAATTAACCGCTGCCGAAACCGTCTCTGACTATCTTTACCAACCCTTCAGTAGGCTATTCTAAGTGATGACTGATGGAGCAAACCCGATATACCAAACTTGAACCTGAAGAAGAATTCCCCATTCTCGTGACTTAAACTTGCACTAATGTTGGGAGAACGATGTAGAGAATTAATGCTCCAAGCAAATCTCTAAGTACTCAATACCCAACCAAAGTATGAGACATTAATACCTCTTGAGATTATCCACAACGTCATCGGCGTGTGACACTGAGTACTACAACGTAACTCCTTTAAGTGATAGTTAACTAGGTCGTCAAACATTTACCCCGACTGCTTGTAACTAGATAACCTAAGTCTTAAACTTCAATCTTAAGCACGAGCAAGTTATCTTTGAAAGTCATGCATCCAACCAACCCCGACTTCAAGATAGAATAAGATCACGCCTTTGAGAAAGTCAACTTCAACCTCAACTAGGTGATACTTGATTAATTCCGTAGTCACAATTAGATGCCCAACAAGTGATTGTTCGTTCACTCACTTGTTCACACTTCTCCCCCTCAATATTGCATATGAGAATGCCATTTTTGATTGAACAAGTGCATATGAGGTTGATCCACTGTTCCCACTTCTCCCCCTCAAAAATTGCATTTGAAGTTGCCATTTTCGATTGTGTGAATAAACATCCAATTTGATGGAAGTATACTTGCTGTCTGAACGAGCATGGAGCAAGTATGAAGCTTTTTTATGAGAATAGTCAGAAACAAGGAGAGTCGTATGACCATTTCTCAAATCTCAATCACCATGTAGTTTATTCACCTTCTCCCCCTCAAAAATTGCATATGATGATCAACTGCCATTTTTGATAGACCAGGTAAATAAGAATATGCTCCAATGTACATTTTTCCCCTTTGGTGACTGAATAAGCATTTGAAGAACATGAATCTTGATGAGAATGGTCATAAATAAGAAGATTCCTCTTCTTCCAAAGATAAAGCACACTCAAGCGTACGCCTTTCTTTTCTTTGATGAACGGGGCCTGAAGAGATGTCAGCAGACGCCATTATGTTGACAAAGAGGCCCGAGGCTTGAACTGCAGTGTTCAAACGTCATTGTCGATGAAGAACGAGGCCTGAACTGATGTGAACAGACGTCATATCCAATGAAGAACGAGGCCTGAACTGATGTGTTCAGACGTCATAGTCATTTCCCCACATATGTTGTGAGCAGCCTGAGTCCAAATGTCAAAGGACAATCCGTACGACCTGCATTTGAAAACAGACAAAAATAGAGAGTTTGGAGTGCCGGATCCCCAATTTAAGTTGGGGTCCAGTTGGTTAGTGGGAACAGAAGCATCATTCGCCCGAGTCTCAGTAGGAGTTGGAATGCTAGTGGAAGTAGACCTAATTAAAGGGCACTGTTCTCCTACAGGAAATTTCCTTCCAGTTGGCTTCCATTGACGTACAGGCACTACTTTAGACTTAGTTATCCTAGTTAAAGGGCACTGTTCTCCTAAAGTGAAATTCCTTCCAGTGGGCTTCCATTGGTAACCAACATTAGCAAACATATTTCCTGTTGCTTTCCAAGTTTGCTTAATTTCTCTAGCTCTCCAAACTTTCTTAACTGGGGGTTTGTTGGACAACTTCAGAAATTTCTCAACACATACGCGAAATTAAGCATTCATTACATGTTTTGCAACGTGAATTAGGGTTTGAATTATGATTCTTTTTGCTCAATTCTGACTTATTGTTCCTCCTGTGGTCTTCTACTTTCTTCTTAGGAACACTTTTAGCTGGTGAAGTCCTAGAATTCTTTATGTTTATCCTAGGTTTTGACTCGCTAGCTTTAGTGTCACTATTAACTCCTGTAGAGGAACTGATGGGAATCTTAGTCTTTTTCACTTCTGGTTGCTGAACATGTTTTGATGTGCTGGGATCTGAAGTTTCCAAGTGTACCTCAAAGGTTACATGCTTGTTCTTGGGCATCATGGAGGATGCAACAAATCTATCTCTTTTGTTATCAACCTTAGGCCTCGTGCCTATGGCATATTCTAACACTTCCTGAATCCTTTTTGTGAGAACACAAGCATACACAACTGCCTTATCAAGTGGCTTTTCAATTCTGTCCTCTTCTACAACCTCACGAAGTGTGTCAAGGCCTTCCCTAAGGTGATGGAGATACATTTGATGGACAGGTCTGTTGTTTCTCATGGGAAATGGAATAGGCCCCACACCAACATCGTACATTTTACAAGCAGAGACCTTTGAAGCAACACAATTACAAGAGGTGCATGGCATTTTTCCTTTCCCCTGAGTATTAAGATTCTCAATTTCATTTAACAAAGAAGTTATCTTTTCATTATCACTATTTCTTGTAACTTTAATTGAGTCATATAACTCTTTGTAATGCTGTTTAATCTTAGAATTTTCTTCTCAAAACACTCATTTTCATAATGTAACTTATTGATGTTGTTTTGATATTGAAAATTCTGAGAATCTGAAGACGAAGGTTTATTGGTACCATACACATCACACTTGTTGGATTTCAATTGGGCAATTCGGGCCCTCAACAGTCCAATCGTGTTTGTGTGAGCTTGAATCTTTTCATCTCGTTTGCTTAATTCAAAATATGTATCAAACTCAGGAGCATCCAAGGATATCTTGTCATTTGATATTTTACATTTTTCTTCTAAATGTTGATATTTTAGTTGCAGATTTAGATAATCAACCTCTAGTTTTGAAAAACGTTTAACCATGTTATCATGGTCATCATTTTGAATTTTGTTAAGCAATTTCACATTCTCCCCCTCAAGCTCAACAACACGATTCTGGGTAACATTCAAAGCAATAGAATACTCATGAAATTGAAAAGCAGATAATGCAGAATCAGTAGCAGTATAAAATACATCTTGTGCAATACATCTAGCAATCAAATTCTCATTTGTGATGAGAATGTTCTTTCTTTCAATCTCACGAGTCTTAAGTTCTATCACATTTTGAGTTACCTCATTTTCCATATCTTTAAACACTACCTTCATTTCATTTACTTCTGTTTTAAGAGTATTTTGCATCCCTTCAAAATGTTCTTTGAGTAGTTTAAAGAATGGCATGACCTCAGTTAAGTAACACCTTTTTGCATGTTCAAAACACCTTTCTCCCTCAGTTATTCCTGTTGGTGTAATTCTCTTCTTACATGTTTTATCAAAATCAGCAAATAGTTGACAAAGTACATATATGCTAATTAAGGTTTTACATTCAGTGGGAAGAGTCAAAGGAACCAAATGTCTAGGTGTATTGGGAGGATACACCGTCGGAGCTGCAATTTTTCTAAGGGATGGGGTGTTAGCTTTAAGCTCATCGGCTTTTAATTTCTCAGTATCATACTTCCAAAATATTTGTTCAGGCGTTAGCTTCTTTTAAGGTGCAAACACAGTCAAGCGATTCTCCTCATAATAATCATGGGGTTTGACTATTACTCGCTTGTCTATGCATATGGGATCTTTCATTTTCTCATTCATTCTTTCTCTATTTCTCACTTCTATTTCATCACTCTCTTTCAAAGATAAAACCTCAGGTGGAGCATGATTGGGCAAGATCATCACATTGGCATCGTATAAGGCAGGTTGAGCTACTTTAGCAGTCCTAAGAAGAGCTAATTTAGGTTCACCTACATTACTTTCACTGTGCTTATCACTCAGCTTTTTGTGCTTATGCATCATTTGGGCAGTCTGTCTGGTTTGGTCTTGTGTGTACAACTTATCCTCAAGCTTATTCTTTAAGGTTTTAAGTCTGGAGAAATCATTTAAGAGTTGTGCTTCTTTATCTTTGAATTCTTGCTTTAGTGTATTTATACACTTTTTAGCTTCCTGTTTTTTGCTTAACAGTCTGATCCAGCTGAGTTTTCACAGAATTCAACTCTAGTATTAATGTTTCTTCCCTAACACTATGCTTTGAAATAAGTGTACACATTTGACTTTCCATTTTCTGCTCACGCTCTGTTGGTTCAAACTTAGCACGCTGTTCATACAAGGCCACTTGTTCTTTATATGTATTAAGTTTAGTGGTCAAGGTATCATCAGGGACAAACACAGTGTTCTCATGCAGCACATAATCATCATTTAGAACGGGTTGGGTGACCAACCGGGAAGTCCTCACTTAGGGACCATAAGCTCTAATGATATCAACCAGCTGCCTTAGAAGCCTGGGCCCAGCCATGTGATGTCTTGACCAAACAAAGGACGCGAGTTCGAATCCGATCCGCAGCATGGTTGGGTATTGGGTGGAGGTATTTCACAGGCATCAAACCTTTGCTGGGTAGGGTTGATGGGTACCATTATGGTACACAGGGTTGAGGTGTCCCTGCCAATCTACACTTTTGACCAAACAAAAGATGCACAACTAGGTACAACAGATGCTTCGTTGTGTTTCACATATTGTTCATATGGGATAACATCGCTATTTCCCATATTAGCAATATCTGACTCAACAACGTTTGTCTGTTGTACTTTGACGGGAATCTTTTGTTCATGCAACACATTATCATCATTAATCATAGAAGATACCCCACTAGGTTCAGCCGACGCTTCATTGTGTTTCCCATGTTGCACGTTGTTTATAGCAGTATCTGACTCAACAACGTTTGTCAGTGGCTGATGAAGCTCTTTCACTTGAAAATTCTGGCAAACAAAATCCCTATTTGCACTAGCATACTCAAACACGTTTATCTGTTGTACATCATTGGGAATCTTCTGTTTGTCAATCATGTCATACAATTTGAGCACCTCAGCAATGACTGAATCCGAAGTCTTTGACATGATATGAATGATCACGGGATTTTACAAGTCTATGATTTAAACCGAGAAATAGTTTCTTTCGCGGGATTTTACTAAAATCAAGAATAAACCGTGATTTGATTACTTGAATGTGTAATGATGAAAGTTTGGAAGACTTGATGATCTGTTGTTTAGTTGTGATTTGGTTTGGTTGATGCAAGTTGTTAAGGTGAAATTTTGGTCTGAAAACTTCACAGCTCGATAACTTCTTTCTGGAGCAATTTTAGGCTTTGAAAGTTGGGTTGAATGAATAAATTTAATCAACGTGTCCTTCTCCTCGGTCTCACGGTCGTTTTGACAAGTCGTGGGCTGTAAACGGAGTTACGGTTCAAAAGTTGTGGCTGTTTGAAGTTTTGACGTAAAAAGTCAACTTTGGTCAAATCGCAACTTGTCAAATCGCAACTTTGTCAAATCGCAACTTTGTCAAATCGCAACTTCGTCAAAACGCAACTTTGTCAAAACGCAACTTTGTCAAATCGCAGCTTTGTCAAATCGCAACTTTGTCAAAACGCAACTTTGTCAAAACACAGTTGACCAGTCAAAGCTGTCACTTTCTTGCGATTTTGCCTTTTTCCCCTTTTTAGGTACAAACCAAATCGCAACTCTTGAACTAATCAAATCGCAACCTAAAATGACCAAAACACTACCAAATCACAGCCAAGAACACCCCTTTTTACTCAACTCGCAGCCAAGAAACAACTTTTCCAATTTTTTGAAAAAGCTGAATCACAAAATAAATCACAGATCTTGATTATTCTTTCTTTGCTGTTCGAACCAGAATAATACACCAACACAAATATTGTTCGAACCAGAATAATACATCAATTAATGTAGGGTTGACTTGGGAATATCAATTAATAAGTTTCTTGTGAATCTGATCAGATCTTGAATGATATTCGAAACAAAAAGAAACAAAAAAAAAAGAAAATAGACACCGTGAATCCAATCTTTAAACTTGTTATTGGGCTTGTAATCCAAAAACAGAAAAACTTGTGGTTATAGATATAAACGCTTGAATTATTCGAACACAAACCCAATAATTCAAATTGAACACAAAATATATCAGTTATACCATTATATCTTAAAAAAATGATGTTCTAAACACAATATAAGTTAAAGGCCAAGATGATGTACGACCCAACAAATAAAAGTGAGAAAAATAGAAAAACAGTTGATGACCAAGATGATGTTCGAACCAACAAATAAAAATGAGAAAAATAGAAACCACGAATCCAAGCACACACAATCAATCGAACCTAACCATGGCTCTTGATACCAATTGTAAGTATTGTATACTTGGATTTGATTGTTCAATGTAAGATGAATTTAGAGAGAGAAGGAGATGAGAAGTTGGGAAGCTTTTCTAGAGAGAGAGTGGAGAGAAAATTAAGTAGGTTAGATTAGAAGGAATGAAAGCTCCCAACCCTCTCCCTAGTGGAGAGGGGTATTTATAGTTACAAGTTTTAGGTGCCCCTAGCGGGCTGTAGAGTGAGCTGACAGTGGGTAAAGACCCGACCCACTCCACAAATACTATAATAACTAAACTAATATTACTTTAACTAATCTAATATTAATAAGCCTACGAGCTATATAAATGCTAAATAGATACTCGGGGTGACCGAGCCTTCATCTGAATATTTATATTCCTAACATGATCACCATCTCTCTGGGTGGAATTACGTTTGATCTCACGATCCATCAATTGCTGGGCTATGGAAATGGCTTCCTCCAATGACTGAGGCTTTGACGCAGTCACATTTCCCTCGATGCTTCGAGGTAATCCTTCCGTATATTTCTCCAACATCTTCTCCAGATCAGACACAATAGTTGGACATAGGAGAGCAAGCTCCTGAAACCTTCTATTGTAGGCCTTAAGATCTGTTCCTTTCATGACTAGCTGGTGAAACTCATCCTCCAGTTTCTTAATCTCAGTACGAGGGCAGTACTTCTTTAACATTTTCTTTTTGAGATCTTCCCAGGTAAGTTGGTGAGCTGCTTTAACACCCATAGTTTGGGCAGTCGAAGTCCACCAAGACAGGGCATCATCCAAGAAAGTCCCTGTAGCAAAGGTAACTTTACAGTCGTCGGTACACCCACATCTCACAAAGACTATTTCCGTACGCTCAAACCAACGAGCCAACTCAGTAGCTCCTTCTGTTCCTTTAAAGAAAGTTGGTTTACAATTCATGAAGTCTTCTTAGGTGCACTTGCGAGCTGTAACAATCTCGTTCTCTCCATTGGGTCTGCTAGTACTTCCAGTACGAGCAAATTTTGCTGCTTGACTTCCAAGTGCTGCAGCAACACTGTCTGCAACAAGTTTTCGGATAGCAGCTTGGGACATGGCTGGTTCTGGGGAAGTGCGAGGCATATTTCTATTAATAACACAAGAAAATACACGTTTATATTTTGTTCATGTTAGATTATCAAGGTAAAACTCATGATAATCATAAGGTCACAACATGTCCAAATACTATCATACGCGTATGTAAGATGATCATCACTGGCCCACATCAACCGATACCGTACACAGCAAAATACAACAAAATCAAAACCACATATAGTCATAAATAACTTGCTAATTTGTTATATATAACAAAATTAGTACAAGCGTCATATTTATGCAACATATCCCATGGCTAAGATATAGTACAAAAGCTGGTAGATATAAATATGATTTTAGTGGCTACCAGAAACTCTTCCGAGTCAACTTTTCAGTTTGACGATCATGCTGACGAGGATATATATTTACTCTTAATATTTATCTTGCATGTCTCCCACTATTGTCTCCAAAATAGTGATCGTCGTCTGAGCTGTCTTCAGTTCTTTATTTTTCTTCTTCATTTCTTCCATCAACTTCAATTCGTCATGGGTATCTCCTGTCTCAGCTACTCATGGCAGTTCTCTGTCTTCTTACGATTCTCGTCCATCTTCTGCTTCATGGCCTCTAAATCTTCAACTTTATATTTTATACTCTCGATGCATTCTAGGGGCAACTTGTCGAGATGATCTAAAGCAGTCTCGATCTGTTCTTGCCGTTCTACTCACGTCAGTAGGGTGGAAATAGTCGGCTGTCGTTCCTGTGCTGATTGCGAACTTTCACCCACCTCAAATACTCGTGGCGGAGTAGGGATGTCGGGAGTGGGTGATCGGGGTAAAGCATGATACCGGGCGATAATGGTCCTAATTTCTTCACGAAGTTCAAATGGAACAAATAAGGGATGGAAACTTGTAGATGATAGTGGAGGTGGAGGTGAGGATATAGGTACTGCCATGATGTCCGGTACTGTCGTGACATTTTTAATATCCGAGTCCGACATAAGAGGGATAGAATAGGTAGGGGAAGTCATGATTCTATAACCAACCGGTAATTATAAACATTTTACTATGTAACTAATAATTAGAAATAAACATATATAAGTAACGTTTCAGTGGCGTTGTGGCACGGAGGACTTTTGGTTAAGTTTTTGTGAAAAGCGGTTATAGTCCAATGTTTGGAAACATTTGGTTCTCTATAACCATGAGCTCTAATACCAATCTGTAACACCCCCGTTTTTGATATTCGCAGTGGCAATATAGGTTGGGGTGTTACTTCAAGGTTCACAGTTATGATAATAGAAAACGACTCGAAAAGAGACGTTTTAAATAAATTGTTATCATTCATTTATTTAAATCAGAGTTACATATAGAGGTCCTAGCGGGATGTTTCTGTTAATACGTGATAAAAGTTACATTATTAGTTGAATGATAACGAACTAGACACTCTTTTTATAAGAAGAAAGTCCATGCCACTCCGTGCCAAATCGTACTTCCAGTTACCTGAGATAAACATGCTTAAAAAGTCAACACAAAGGTTGAATGAATCCATAGCGTTTAAAGTTAAATTAGTTTGAACACAAGCTAAGTAGAAAGTAAATCGGTTATATCACAGTTTGTTATATATTGCTCTAAGTCTCATGAATCGCAAGACGTTAACACGATGGACATCATAGTTATAAGCTAATGATGTAAATCACTACATAATTAAATGTAGCAATTATGCCCTCGAGTAGGAGTCTGCCTGAAACTCTTTATTAAACGTTTTCAAATAAAATGCATTTGGTCACTTATCCAGCAACACAAAAGTGATTAATGGTTCATGATAGAGGGTCTTTAAATAGGCAACAGTTAAACTTATGCAATATAAATCAGGAAAGCATACAGAAAAAAAATACTTGTGTTCGGTTTAGTAGCATGTATCTCCCCACAAGTTTGGAAAAACGTATAAAGAAAAGTGGGACTATGAACTCACCTGGATAGTCTGGATGGAAAACAACGTTAAACAGAGTTGATAAACGTCTCCGGCATGCAACCTGGTTCGTTATGTCAATTTTCAGTAAACGTTTCTGAATATATATAAGTTTTGTTATTCGTTTCGTAACGTTTTTGGTTGTTGATTAAATGTTAATTTGAGACAACATGAAGTTTCTTCAAAAGTTGGATAAGATTTTATCTTATTGTTCGTTTATATGTTCTCGTTCCGTTTGTTCGTTAAATATATCTTTCGTTCGTTAGTCTTTGAAATAAATGTATTACGTTTATTTATTTCTATTAAATCAGGAATAACAATAATAATAATATTAACTTTTATAAAATGTTATGTTTTTTCCCCTAAAGTTTCGTATATTGATAGTTTATACCCTAGAACTTTGGTTAAATGACAGTTTATACCCTATTTATTAATCGTTGACCACAATGGTCCTTGATTTAAATAACTTTTGAAATTGACAATTTTGGCCCATAAAAACTCCAATCTTATTAGTCTAGAAAAATATGTATATTATGTTTAAAATAGTTTGCGATCACCCAGTTTTGGACATAAATAAATACGAGGCAAGGACATGGTTTTTCTCCGTTCTTTTTCCTACATGAAGTCAGCCAGGTGGTCTATTTACTGGCCAAGTTTCGTAATTTTTAAAGGTTGTTTGAGTGTCGAAATAAATACTCAAAGTTGATCGAGTAAAACAAGAATTTAACAAGTCTGGAAAAATGGTTTTGAGTCTAGCGATAGGCAAACTTTGGGATCGAATATCTTTTTAACTGTTCAATCATTTTACGAAATTCTTTTTCCTATGGCTAGCTAGCTAGGTGGTCTCTCGTGTGACAAAATTTTATAATTTTTAGAAATCAAATGGAGGTCGAAACAATTTTCCAAAGTTGGGTCGTTGGAACAAAAATTTGACATAACTAGAAAAATTCATTCAGTTCTAGCGATAGGACAAAATTTAAAACCTGATAACTTTACAACTGTTACACCTTTTTACATCATTCTTCTTTCTAAAAATAGTTAGCTAGGTAATCTATAATTTGGCAAAAACTCAGATTTTATGAAGGTCATCTAGAGGTCGGAAACTATGTCCAAATTTGGTGACTCAGGCTGTTATTCGACCAGACTTAAGAAAATAAGACTTAAGGTTTTTTCAGTTAATGATAAGGGGCAATGTTTGGAACTCGATAACTTTTTATCCGTTTAACCTTTTTATGAAATTCTTTTTCCTATGTTTAGACAGCTAGGAGATCTATAGTTAGACAAAAATTTAGATTTTATCTTGGTCGTTTGAGGGGTGAAACCAGGGTCCAAAGTTGGGCAATGGAAGCTGTTTCTCGACAGACATCAGAAAGGAGAAAACCAATTGGGTTTTTGGTATTTAGAGTTTTTAACTAGTTTTTAACACATGTTGTGATGATTATAGATATGTTAAACTTATTTCTAATATATTTTAACATTTCTTGATTTGTTTTCACTAAATAAATAATAATAAGGGCTTGTTTGGTTTTCCTGTTCGAACAGGAGAAAAAGAAAAGAAAAATATAAACTAGTTTTTGATCATTTCTTTCTTTTAGAGGTTATTTAGGATTTTTTTTAGAGTTATTTAAAGTATATAAAATGAATGAAAAATAGTTTAATTTACTTACTTGATTCTATGTCGAATTAAGGTTTTATGGAATGAATGAAGTTGGAAATGAGCACCAAGGTTCCTCCTTCCTCCTAGGCTTTCTAAGTACTTTATTTAGCTTATCTTAAGGGATCAGTAAGGGATTGGAGGTTGCTGTGTTTGGGGTTGGTTCGAATGGGCATGGGATAGTATGGGCGTTTATGTTTGCTTTTTATAGAAGGAGGATGATTAGGGTTTTCTAGATTATTGTGGTATGAATGAAATGTGATGATGTGGCTTGATTTGGTTAGTAGACAAGTGAATGGAGGGGGAAGTGAGGCGTGTAGGGTTTTATGGGATGGTGATGTGGTTTCCTTAAAACCATACAAGTATCTACTTGATGATGTCATGGTGATGTGGAGGAGGAGGGAACTAAGGAGGGAACATATAAGGTAGGTTCTATTTGAGAAACTAATTTGGTTATTGTCTAGTTAGGGGTTCGAACTAAGGAGGGGGAAAATGGGCCAAATAGGCTGATATGGTACCTTAGGCTTTATGGTGTTGTACTCTAGGTTTTAGGAGGGGAACTAATTAGTTTTAGTTTAGGTAAATATTGCTTAGATATTTATTTAGGTTTTTCCACATTTACATATTTATATATGTCGATTTTAATTAAGGGAGAAAGAAATGGATTTTATGCTTAAGGGAGTTGTACTATAATCTTTATAGAGTTGTAATTAGGGTTTAGAAATTTAGAAATTATTTTTAATGTTTGGTTAAATTATAGTAATTATATATTAATTTTTATTAAGCTTAAATGTATATAAAGGGGATTTTTGGATTTTGTGCATTAGGCACTTGTACGTTAGGTTTAGAGACTTGTACTAATATTTAGTGAGTTTAGAAAAATACATATTTTTTTTAGGTCTTGTGTATGAAAGGCTTGTAATTTTTGCTTTAAAATAATTATATTTAGGGTTTTTATTAATGCATGGTTTTTATGCATAAAGGACTTGTACCTTGGCTTTAAATGACTTGTACATTTATATTTTGTAAAAATATTATATAAATAAATTAGGTTTTGTAAATTTAGTACTTAAATCATAGTTTTCATGAAATTAGGGTTTTACCGGGAGCTAAAGTGGAATTAGGGTTTCTGAGCTTTAAATGTTTGTACCTTAGTTGAATGAGTTGTACTTTAGTATTTTTGGGGTTTTGTTACTTACATTTGTCGTTATGATAGTTAAGGATTTTATAGAACTCTATTTGATAATGAACGTTTAGTTTTAAACGTACGTTAACGAATTAACGCAAAATGGCAAATGAGATATCTTTAAGTTTTATATGAAGATGTTTATATAAGATAAACATTAAATACGTTGAGGTTGGGTTGCATGCGAGCACGTTTATCGAGGATGTGATCTACGTCACATAAGATAATAGTTATAATCAGATAACAAATAAATAAAAAAAATTTACACGTAGAAAATGATAAATATTCTGAGAGATAGTTTATTATAACGTCGGATTTTTCATAGTGGTTACAAGTAGTCATATCTTTGTTGCTCACCGACGATGAAAAAGAATGTCTCATCTCTGTTCTCAAGAGGCATAAAAAAGCTTTTGCGTGGAAAACTTCTGAAATCCCAAGAATTAGCCCTGATTTCTGTAAACACAAAATCAATTTCGAAGAAGGTGTTAAACCCGTTGTAGAAAGACAACGTCGACTCAATCCCAACATGAAAGAAGTTGTTAAGAAAGAAATCATCAAACTTCTTGATGCCGGTATCATTTACCCCATCGAGGATAGTCCTTGGGTGAGTCCAGTTCACTGTGTTCCGAAATAAGGAGGAATGACTGTTGTGACTAACGAACGGAATGAATTAGTTCCTACTAGAACTGTCACTGGATGGCGAGTATGTATTGATTACAGAAAATTAAACAAGGCCACCACCCATGAAAAAGATCAAACACTTCTGTTTCCTTGATGGTTTTTCAGGATATTTCCAAATTCCTATTGATCCTGCCGATCCTAAAAAGACTACATTCACATGTCCCTTTGGAACTTACGCTTACCGGCGTATGCCTTTCGGTCTTTGTAATGCACCTGCGACTTTTCAAAGGTGTATGATTGCAATATTCCAAGACATGCTTGAAACATCTATGGAAGTTTTCATGGATGACTTTTCAGTTTTTGGAAGCTCATTTGAAGCTTGCCTTTCTAATCTCGATAAAATGCTCGAAAGATGCGAAGCTGCACATCTTGTTCTTAACTGGGAAAAATGTCATTTCATGGTGACTGAAGGAATTGTGCTAGGACACAAAATTTCCAGTGCAGGAATGGAGGTTGAAAAAGCAAAAATCGATGTTATCACAAAATTACCACCTCCAACCAACGTTAAAGCCGTTAGAAGTTTTCTAGGACATGTCGGTTTCTACCGTCGTTTTATTAAAGATTTTTCCAAAATATCTCGTCCAATGACAAAACTTCTTAAAAAAGACCCTGTTTTTTTTACTTTAATGCAGATTGCATGAAGGCATTCGAAACATTGAATACCCAACTGACTAGTGCACCCATTATGGTTTCACCTAATTGGTCACTACCATTCGAACTCATATGCGATGCAAGCGATTTTGCTGTTGAAGCTGTGTTAGGACAACTTGAAGGAAAACATTTCCGTCCTATATACTTCGCTAGCAAAACACTCAACAATGCCCAACAAAATTACACGGTTACGGAGACGGAATTGTTAGCCGTTGTTTTTGCTTTCGACAAATTCAGATCTTATCTTGTGCTTTCGAAAACAATTGTGTTTACTGATCATTCAGCGCTCAAATATCTGTTCACCAAAGAAGATGCAAAACCGCGTCTTATCCGATGGATTTTGCTACTCCAAGAATTTGACATCGAAATCAAAGATAAGAAAGGAGCAGAAAATCTAGCACCTGATCATTTGTCTCGTCTCGAGAATCCAAATCTGGAAGAGTTAAGGGAAGATGAGATTGACGATTATTTCCCCGATGAAACTCTCATGACTGTTGATACAGTTGATGAGAACGAAATCCCGTGGTTTGCAGATTATGCAAATTATCTCGTTGGAAGAATTTTCAGGAAAAGATTAACCCACGCCCAACAAAGTAAATTTTTTTCAGAACTAAAACACTATTATTGGGAAGAGCACTATCTTTTCAAGATGTGTCCCGATGGGTGGATCAGAAGATGTGTTTATGGTTCCGAAACAAGAAGAATTCTTGATGAATGCCATCATGGCCCGACTGGGGGACACTATGGTCCTTTCACCACAGCTAAAAAAGTTTTTGACGCTGGATTCTATTGGCCGATAATTTTCAAAGAAGCTCATACTCTTGTTCAAAACTGTGATGCCTGCCAAAAATCCGGTAATCTTTCTCGTAGAGATGAAATGCCTCAAAAAAGCATTCAAGTCTGCGAAATATTCGATATTTGGGAAATCAATTTTATGGGACCATTTCCTAAATCACACAAATACGAATATATTCTCGTTGCTATTGATTATGTTTCAAAATGGGCTGAAGCCGAAGCTCTACCCACAAATGATGCACGAGTTGTTAATTTTCTCAAAAAGCTTTTCGCTCGTTGTGGAATTCCTAAAGCTTTAATAAGTGATAGAGGAACCCATTTCTGTAACAGACAAATGGAGAAAATTATGAAACGATATAGAGTTCATCATCGTTTTGCTACAGCTTATCACCCACAGACCAATGGTCAAGTTGAAAACACCAACAGAGCCTTTAAGAGGATACCTGAAAAAAGGGTCAAAGACAACCCTGCCGTTTGTTCGAGAAAACTCGATGATGCTCTGTGGTCATTTCGTACGGCTTACAAAACTCCAATTGGTACAACACCATACAAACTTTTGTATGGAAAAAGTTGTCATTTGCCATTCGAAATCGAACATCGCGCCTACTGGGCCCTCAGAAACTGTAATCCTGATCTCAAAATAGCTGGAGTGAAAAGATTGCTGCAATTGCATGAACTCGATGAACTTAGAATCCAAGCTTCTGAGAACTCAAGGCTTTACAAAGCTAGAACCAAAGCTTATCATGACAGAAAGCTTAGAATTCGGAAAGAATTCAAAGCTGGAGACAAAGTTCTGCTTTTCAATATGAAATACAAGTTTAAAGCTCCTAAGCTGAAACCGAAATGGTTCGGACCATATATAGTGAAACAAGGATTTCCATCCGGATATGTTGAATTATATGACAAACATGGTGGAAGTTTCATTGTTAATGGTCACCGAATTAAATTGTACTATGATAAGGAGCAAATGAACGAGATTTCTATCCAAGAAATTCCGCCTGAATCAGAATATGAATCTATCACATTTCTGACACCTTTCCTAACCGACTACAAGGAAAATGCTGAATTTATCTATGATGTTCTTCCTCAAGCTTGGGAAAAAGTGAAATTGGAAGACATAGATGAAACTAGAGAAGAAATAGTGATAGGAAACGTGGTATATGTTCCCAAATTCCCAAAGAAGAATCATAAGATTGCACCAACGTAAACTAAAGGAAGTTTGAGTCAGGCTGATGACTCATTAATAAAACAAGCGCTTCTCGGGAGGCAACCCGTGTATTTGCTATTTTTACTTCTTATTTATTTTCAAAGTGATTACACCCCAAAAGTTTCTCTAATCTCTTAGTTGAACTTAAGTGTGGGGGTGTACCACTGACTTTTGAATAAAACGTAGAAATATTTCGTGTGTTCACTTTGTTTGTTTTAAGATTACTGCAGGTAATGATTACAAAGCTTGGACGCTTGGATCAAAGAATCATAAGAAGCACGGAAAATATGGTTTACTCTCTTATTTCCCTATTTTCATTCCTTGAAGTTCGTTTATAACATTGAGGACAATGCTTAACTTAAGTGTGGGGGGGGGGGGTGAATAGGAAAATAAGGTTAGATTGTAAATTTCGAGCTAAATTTTAAATTTTGTTTGCCCTTATGATCTAGTTATTTGTCATTTTTAGGATAATATATTAGAATAACTGGATCTATCCACTGGTAAAACCTATAATTTTTGAAAAATTGAGATGTGTCCTGATTAATATTGCAATCCATTCTGGGATCGATAAAATTAGCTAGCACATATTATAGCCCTTCCACCTAAATTGTGAGGAATTAAGCCTGTTCTGTATTTAGCATACATCTTTTATGCTTTGATTCTTTTGCTATGAGTGTGCCGGTGATTTTATTTATTCTAGAACTTGTGCTTGTAAATCATTACGAGACCGTTGTGAGATCACATTTCGTGTGTGATGTAAGTGTATATGCGTGATAAGAGGCAACCTTAGGATTTAACCCAGATAGCCTTCCAAATTGATATTTAGCTAGTTACACTGACTAGTTAACCACCAATATAAACCCTATTGTTAGCGTTTATCTTTAACGCTAGATACCCCTAGTTATACCTTCTGAGCCAATCTTTTCTTTTGATAAAATCCAGAAAAATACAAAAAGATTTTACACTTTTTAGCCTAGCCTTACCCTTAGTCAAGTCTTGGTTGGTTGCTAGCTATTTGGCAAGATGGATGTTATGTGGGAAATCATGAAAGTCCGAAGAAAGTTGTAAACTCCAAGAGTAGTGAATTCATCGCAACTAGTAGATGACAAGTGGAAGTTTATGTTCAAAAAAAAAGGAAAAAAAAAAATCATCGCAATTATAAGGTGACAAGAATAGCCAATGAGCTGGTAAATAATGTATTGATCAATAAAGTATGGAGTTTTCTCAAGATTGCATGATAGTGGTTCGTAATAGCTAGCAACATTTGGTTAGTAGACTTTGACTATTTTGTATATTCTTTGTTATCAACCTTTCTAAATATATCCCATGTCTTATCCTTACCTTTTGGCTTTGTAGAATTATCAAGTGTATTGACATGTAGTGACCATCCGATTTCTTGAGAAATTAGATAGCGCGCCAGCGATCTAAGGATATCCTTAGTGACCATCCGTTATTTGGTAATGCAAGAATTCGTGCCAGCGATCTATTATGTTTTGCATAAGATATTTGCACATAAGTCCGATATAACCCTTGAAGCCTGAAAACCCAAATAAAAGACCTCTTTGATATGTATACATGGTGTTCACGCCATGTTGGTGTAGTTTTGTTTCTTGTACAAGCGTATGGTAATATTTAGATCATGACTGAGCAAATGAGTGTGATTTCTCTTATATACTCCACCAACCATACAAATGAGTGTATTGAGTGAATTATATTTCATTTCCTTTTCGTGAGGTATTTAGTAATGTTTATCAAGCAAGAAAATCAATTGGGTATTGTCAAACATCTCGATGCTTCAACTATATAAGCTTAAAATGATGGATCTAACTTGTACTTGTACTTGTACTTGATAGATTTGCATCACATTTTTCTTAAACATACTTGAGTACCATGTGGATAATTGTTTTTACTTCTAGATTTGCTTGAGGGCAAGAAAAGTTTAAGTGTGGGGGAATTCGATAACGCTCAAATTGTGTATGTTTTTAGTACCGTTATTCGTGCTTTTGTACATGTTATTTGGTTATATTTATATGCTTTTGTTACTTAATCGCACCAAAGTATGTTTGCAAAGTATATGTAGCCAAAAACAGGAAAAAGGAAGAAAATGTGAAAGAATGAGGAAGAAGGAAATATTTATGATCATACGAAGATTCTCGTGTCCAGAACCACATTCCAAAAAGGCATTTCAGAGAATAAAGGTCCAAGTATTCATCATTTTAAGTTGACAAAGTTCCAAGACAAAGAAAACACCAAGTTATATGAGAGAGATACAATCCAAACTGATCCGATGGAATCAACACATATTTATTTCCTAGGAAGCACAAGTGAAGTATGTGTAACCCGGGTCGTTATCCCCAACGAAGGTTTGAATGGAATTCGTGATCTCGATTCGTGAAACGTGTTTGAATAGGGAAAATAATGGGATTTTGGGTTTTTTCGCTAAAATAAGTGAACATTAACTAAAAACTACTTAAAAGGTAAGGAAAACGATAATCTAAAGTGCTCGTAATTAAAAACGTAAAGGAAATCTAAAAATACGTTTAAATCGGGAAATCCCGAGCCTAAAACATCAAAATGATGAAATATTAACTCTACGGGTACAAATATATTTTTTCTAACTCCTAATTAATAAAATAAAATTTTATAAAAAAGAATTATATTTTTCTGATAATTATTTAATTAATTATGAATTAAAAACTGAATTAAAAAGAAAAATGAATTAAAAATACTAAATGAAATTGAAAAATTATGAAAAATTACAGGAAAGTGTTAAAAGTAAATATGAACCTAGGAAAAATAAGCTAATGGGGCCAGCTTATCCAGATAAGCTGGAATAAGCTGTGAAGGGAAAATAAGCTAAAGGAACAACAGCTGCATAAAGGAATTAACGTGTAATGTTTTAACAAGAAAATCCCAAGGGTGCAATGGTAAACGCTGTGTGTTATGGGTGAGAAGACCAGGGTTCGAATCCCTGGTCTTACAATTTTTTGAAAACATTTTTTTTTCTTTTTATCAACTTATTAAGCACTAAAAATTAAACACTTTCTATAACTACAACTCTTATTGAAATCTAACAAATAAGCTGGGAAATAGAAAAAGGGAAAACAGTTGATGCCTAAAACTTGGAATATGACATTATGAAAACTAATGAGCTAAATTAAAAGCTATAAGCTAATCCAAAGACTAAATAAGCTACTGGGCACTTAAGGCAAACTAAAGAAGCAGAAACTTTGAAATAAGCACAGATTTAAGCAAATGGGATCAGGTCAGTGAAGAACAAAGGGTAAAAAGTGTCTGCTGATGTAGCAGGGTGTATCAGTCCAAAAGGGCATGATTTGAGCTTAAAAATAAGCTCTAAGAACACATTTGAAAACCACAAAAGCTTACAAATCCTGAAGTCCATAAACTAAAAAGCTTAAAAACAGAAGACCAGGCCAAAAGAAGCTTATTAAGAGATAAAAATTGAGCTGGGCAAGGAGCTACACTTAAGTTGGAACAATGAAGATAAGCTCAGAACAATAATCAAACTACCAAAAACTAAAGAGATTTAGCACTAACAACTTAAGCTATCTACTGAATCTAACCTAAAGCAATTATGCAGACTTGCTAAGGAAGTTTTGAGCAGACTGTTTATGAAAAGAATGGTCAAAAACTACTCTAATTCTAATGAGACCTAACAACTACTGAAAAGCTTCTAAATGCACTACTATAAACTTAAGATACCACAAATGAGGGGGCTTAAAAGGCTTAAGCTTAAAGCTAGCTTACAAAAACAGTACCTTCCCTAAGATTACACTAATCCACCAAAAACCTCAAAATGCTTCCAATCAACTAAAGACAGCCTACAAAAAGCTTGATAAGCCTAAAATAAGTATAACCAAACTTGACAAAAAGCAAATGAACAGTGTACCTTAGCTTCGACCCGTTTTAACCCATTGACCCAAGCACTCCATTCTGTCACTGATTTGAGAATTTGAACAAGAGAGGACCTAATTAAGCTAAGTTCCTGAAGACAAAAGATTAACTAGCTATACTACAACATAAAAAGAACAGTTGAAAATTAATTAAGCATTCAATAAGCTAAAGCTAGATTAAGCTGTTTTTGGCATTTAAATGAGATTTCAGCAGTTACTAATGACAGATAACTCAGAACAACAAGTCAACACTAAAAAGCAATATTAAGAACAAACAAGCTGGCATTACTCTAAATAAACACTTAAAATAAGGAAATAATCAGTTTGACCTATGGTTGACTTTTTCACTTTTTGAACTTGAAACTGAGTTAAACCAAATTAAATTCAGAATAACCTAAAACAAGCTTAATTGAGCTTACAAGAACAGAAAATAGAGCTTTAAAAACCTTAAACAACAATCACTTAAAATTACTGAATTAACATTTAACTCGAATTATAACTAAAATGGTACAATGCTCTTGAAATTAAAACAGGACTTGAAATTAAAGTTACAAAAGACTGAGATTAAGCTAAACAATTAAAGCTACAATACAGTTGGCTACATTACACTACCCCTAATTTAATTAACTACTGACTAAAATTAACTACTACCCACTACTGTGTGTTGAGGGATGCTTTTATATTACTCAAATAACTTCCCTCCTCCTTCTGAGCCAATCCCATCCCTTCAAATGGCTTCAATCAATCTCAGCCGTCCTTTGGAATTTTGGCGGGAAAAATGGGTAGTAGGATTCCAGCTTGGATTTAGCACGTGAACAAGGTACTTGGCTATCTAGGGGGAGGGAGGCGTGTAGCAGGGGAGAAAGCATGGGGGGACATGGGAGACATGATGGTCTGGTTTTGGGGAATTGAGAAAGCGGGAAAAGTTTGGGGATGAGGGTTGAGTGGTTGATTATTCTGGTTTAGCTAATAAAAAGGGACGGGGTTGGGTTTATTTGTGGGATTGGGCTTATGGTGTATTGGGCTGGGTATTTAGTTTAGGACAAAAGGGTTAGGTTAGTTGTAGTAGTTAAGGATTTGTAATGGAATTAGGTTTAGGTTAAGGGACTAAAACTGCCAATTATGTAAATTCAGGGACCAATCTTGCCAAATCTGAAATTTATCTCCAAGGACCATTTTTGGTATTTTGACATTCATGATGGTTGACTTTGACTTTTTGATCAATTTCTTGGTCCAAACTTGTAAATTACTTCTCCGTCCTCGCTTTTCACGATTTTCCAATCTTGTGCTCGTTTTGTCCGTTTTTGCCCTGTTTTCAATCTTTTTGTACCTGAAACACATAAAAACACAAACCACGAATATTTGCAACAATATTTGATCTATTGTGGTGTTTTTGGTCATTTTTGTGTCTTATATGGGTATAAAATGATGAGTATTTACACACTCATCAATCCCCCACACTAAACTATTGCTAGTCCCTAGCAATCCGATCATATAAAGTAATGAAAGGATCAAAAGAATACCAAGTGCACCCCGTTTCGACTTTTTATTCAATGCAAGAAATTTAAACTAAAACAAAAATAGACAAAATGCTTGATTTTCCAAAAATGGTATCATGGAACGGGATTCACACAAAATGGGTGTCTCCAGGGAATTGAAATCGTCATCCTCTTTTTTTATACTCCCAACTAAGCTTAAACTCAATGTGCAACGATTTTTGTAAAATGCTAACACTACTTATACTAATAATCTATGTAAGCCAAGACTTAACTTTTCACTCCCATATTTATTCAAGTTAGGTGAATGTGCTCATTTTCAAAATTTTGACCTGCAAAAATTGACGTTTTTATAAGATTTTGACTAATACTAGTTGAAAGATAGATTTAAAATTTACAACAAGCAAGTTTCAAAACTTTATTCAACACATCAAAACTTATTGCATTTTGCAATATCATTCCATTTTTGCATTTTGCAATATCATTCCATTTTATTTTATTTTTTTTTCTTTTCATTTTTTCATCATTTTTTTTTAACTTGTGCAACATAAACTAACGGAGTTTCACGGGAACCAAGACCTTACACCTTCCGGAATAAAGGATCCAAGAGCCGTTACAACGGAGAGTTCCAAGACTCTAAACATTCCTGAAATGAGGATCCAAGGGTGTTAGACCAAGACCTCAAACATTCCAGAATTATAAGTCCAAGGGCCGGTGTAAGAGGGTAGCCAAGACCTAAACGCCTTCCGAAAATAAGGATCCAAGGGCCGATCTTGAACCGTAGCTTTTTTAGCACATACATTTATTACTTAACTTTTGCATTTCTATGACATATGCTTGTTCCGAAGTTTAAATAAATCTTTGAACTAGTATTTTTCAAAATCGTATGAAAAAAAAATGATTTTGTATGTTCAAATGTTTGAAAATAAGCACTTATTAAGTCAGATTAGTTATCTCCTGGGAGGAAAAGCCATAGATTACTTATATAAGCTCTAAAGAAAACCAACTATTCTACGCTTAGCATTTTCATTTGCACATATCGTAAAACCTTAGTCTAACCGTTAAGGGAGCAGCCAGATCAACACTCTGGCAGAGTCGGGATTCCCCTTGTTCTAACCTAATCAAGACTAAACACTTCTTTTTTTATTGCAATTTCTTATCTAAAACGAAAAATAATTAAATTTTTGGCCAAAACGAGGGTACTAGGGCACTAGAAGGTACATATGTGACAAAAATCGCGAGAATTCCACCCCACACTTAGAATTGAATATTGCCCTCAATATTCAAAGTACCGGCTATTATGCCGACACTTAGAACGTAAAAAGGTAATACTAATAGCCAAGTGTGTGACAGAAATCTCATTTTCACAAACAGGATTAAAAAGATATCCCTAGATAATCGTTAGCAAAAAGATCGGATATTGGGCGGCTGGATTGAAAACAGGCGCATCAATCATCACGATCTAAGGGAAACCTGCAAACAAGGGCAAACAACACACAAACAAAACACAATAGAGGAATCCCCCACACTTAGTGTCAGAAAATAGAAAGAAGTCAGAAACATGGGTTGTCACCCATGTGGTGCTAATGTTTTGTTAACCGAGTCACTAGCTTGACTCGACCCCGAATTCATTTGTTCATGGGGAAGCATGTGGAAGAGAAAATCTCCATCGGACTTTCATTCATGATGTTTGGATAAAAATTGAAGTTCTTGAAAGTTCCACTCCGATGAGATACATCCGGCTCAAAAGAATGATAAATTGAGATGCCGGGGTCAAAAATGGTGTCTTCACTCCCAAACGAGTGAAGGAAAGGACAAGCTACCTTATAAGCACAGAAAGGTAGAAAAACTCGAACGACATATGTGAAGTCAATATAATGGCGATCCTCAACGGGAAATGTCACATATGTCGGAGAAAGATTATCCTTTTGAATATCAGGATTGATATTTGAGGTTATATCATCAAGATTAGAAATAATAGAGTCCTTGACCTCATCGTTCTCTAACACTTTATCAAAAAGAGGATTTACGTTGCTTGAAAAGTACTCGTCGTCAAATTTAAAAAGAGAATTCGAATAGACTTTGAGACTTTCATTTGGAACGTCCTCATCAGAAAGTGATTCGTCATCACTAGAGGAAAAATCATCATTGGAATTGAAAAGAGGGTTAGAGAAAATCCCGAAAAAATCATCCTCAATGTCAAGAGGATAATCATCACATATAGACAAATCACATTCATTGTCCGATATATCCTAGACTCACTTGGGATTGGGATAAGGTTCTCAGCACTAGACTTTATGAATTCGTCCGATTCCTTTTCAGGAATAGTGGTAAGATGCTCATCCCCCATAATAAGAGAGTCCTTGGGGTACAAATTTGGAAAGAATGATGTGATTGCAATAGACTGAGGGAGTTGAGAAATGATATCGCTCAAAGGAATAGTACTCTCCTCGTCGTCCTCATCTTCGTCATCGAGCATGGCAGCCTTATTAAATAAGAAACGCCTTTGTGCTGCTCATTCTTCGGCGAGTAAATCTTCCATAGATTTACCATGACGATCTTCTTGGGGAAGTTTATTAGCCAAATCCTTAACTTCTTCTATTAAATTTAGAACATGGAGAAGTTCTTGAGGAAGTGGCTGAGGTTGTGTTTGAGTCATTTGGTACTGTGGAGGTTGGTTTTGATAAGAATAATCATAATTGTTACAAGGGTCATGCTCATAGACAAGCGGGGTCCTCGTTTGACAATTGGATTCATAATGCGGACCTCCACAGAATTCACAACAGTAAAACTGTTGTGACTGACTCAGTGAATCATATGGATATTGGTCATAACCAAAATTTTGATTGTTACACGAAACCTGCTCATAGACAAGCGTGTTCCTTGTTTGACAATCAAAACCTTGGTGCGGACCTCCACAATATTCACAATAATATGTTTCCATCTCATGGTGCGGGGGTTGGTTAAGGAAATTGGTTGTTTCATTGTAGGGATTTTGGTCATAGACAAACCCGTTTCCCAAATTTACAATGCTACAACCGGGGCAATTTCCACCATTTAGAGGTCCCCCACACCATTCACAGCCATAATGGTAGAAGGGGATAAGAAGAATATTTTTGGATTTTTAGAAACATTTTGAAGAACACAAAGGGAAAAAGGAAAATAAATTTGAAAATAAAATCTTTTTGGGTTTTTTATAAGAAAATATTTACGAAGAAAACGATAACTCCTCGGGAGAAGGGTCTTCAAAACACGCAACGACAAACGAGAATTTAAAAATTCGCTTCAAGCCTTCCCCGGCAGCGGCGCCAAAAATTGATTCGATGGAATCAACACGTATTTATTTCCTAGGAAGCACAAGTGAAGTATGTGTAACCCGGGTCGTTATCCCCAACGAAGGTTTGAATGGAATTCATGATCTCGATTCGTGAAATGTGTTTGAATAGGGAAAATAATGGGATTTTGGGTTTTTACGCTAAAATAAGTGAACATTAACTAAAAACTACTTAAAAGGTAAGGAAAACGATAATCTAAAGTGCTCGTAATTAAAAACGTAAAGGAAATCTAAAAATACGTTTAAACCGGGAAATCCCGAGCCTAAAACGTCAAAATGATGAAATATTAACTCTACGGGTACAAATATATTTTTCCTAACTCCTAATTAATAAAAGAAAATTTTATAAAAAAGAATTTAGGTTTTTCTGATAATTATTTAATTAATTATGGATTAAAAACTGAATTAAAAAGAAAAATGAATTAAAAATACTAAATGAAATTGAAAAATTATGAAAAATTACAGGAAAGTGTTAAAAGTAAATATAACCTAGGAAAAATAAGCTAGTGGGGCCAGCTTATCCAGATAAGCTGGAATAAGCTGTGAAGGGAAAATAAGCTAAAGGAACAACAACTGCATAAAGGAATTAACGTGTAATGTTTTAACAAGAAAATCCCAAGGGTGCAATGGTAAACGCTGTGTGTTATGGGAGAGAAGACCAGGGTTCGAATCCCTGGTCTTACAATTTTTTGAAAACATTTTTTTTTTTCTTTTTATCAACTTATTAAGCACTAAAAATTAAACATTTTCTATAACTACAACTCTTATTGAAATCTAACAAATAAGCTGGGAAATAGAAAAAGGGAAAACAGTTGATGCCTAAAACTTGGAATATGACATTATGAAAACTAATGAGCTAAATTAAAAGCTATAAACTAATCCAAAGACTAAATAAGCTACTGGGCACTTAAGGCAAACTAAAGAAGCAGAAACTTTGAAATAAGCTCAGATTTAAGCAAATGGGATCAGGTCAGTGAAGAACAAAGGGTAAAAAGTGTCTGCTGATGTAGCAGGGTGTATCAGTCCAAAAGGGCATGATTTGAGCTTAAAAATAAGCTCTAAGAACACATCTGAAAACCACAAAAGCTTACAAATCCTGAAGTCCATTAAATAAAAAGCTTAAAAACAGAAGACCAGGCCAAAAGAAGCTTATTAAGAGATAAAAATTGAGCTGGGCATGGAGCTACACTTAAGTTGGAACAATGAAGATAAGCTCAGAACAATAATGAAACTACCAAAAACTAAAGTGATTAAGCACTAACAACTTAAGCTATCTACTGAATCTAACCTAAAGCAATTATGCAGACTTGCTAAGGAAGTTTTGAGCAGACTGTTTATGGAAAGAATGGTCAAAAACTACTCTAATTCTAATGAGACCTAATAACTATGAAAAGCTTCTAATGCCTCTATAACTTAGATACCACAAATGAGGGGGCTTAAAAGGCTTAAGCTTAAAGCTAGCTTACAAAAACAGTACCTTCCCTAAGATTACACTAATCCACTAAAAACCTCAAAATGCTTCCAATCAACTAAAGACAGCCTACAAACAGCTTGATAAGGCTAAAATAAGTATGACCAAACTTGACAAAAAGCAAATTTTGTGTACCTTAGCTTCGACCCGTTTTAACCCATTGACCCAAACACTCCATTCTGTCACTGATTTGAGAATTTAAACAAGAGAGGACCTAATTAAGCTAAGTTCCTGAAAGACAAAAGATTAACTAGCTATACACAACATAAAAAGAACAGTTGAAAATTAATTAAGCATTCAATAAGCTAAAGCTAGATTAAGCTGTTTTTGGCATTTAAATGAGATTTCAGCAGTTACTAATGACAGATAACTCAGAACAGCAAGTCAACACTAAAAAGCAATATTAAGAACAAACAAGCTGGCATTACTCTAAATAAGCACTTAAAATAAGGAAATAAGCAGTTTGACCTATGGTTGACTTTTTGACTTTTTGAACTTGAAACAGAGTTAAACCAAATTAAATTCAGAATATCCTAAAACAAGCTTAATTGAGCTTACAAGAACAGAAAATAGAGCTTTAAAAACCTTAAACAACAATCACTTAAAATTACTGAATTAACATTTAACTTGAATTATAACTAAAATGGTACAATGCTCTTGAAATTAAAACAGGACTTGAAATTAAAGTTACAAAAGACTGAGATTAAGCTAAACAATTAAAGCTACAATACATTTGGCTACATTACACTACTCCTAATTTAATTAACTACTGACTAAAATTAACCACTACCCACTACTGTGTGTTGAGGGATGCTTTTATATTACTCAAATAACTTCCCTCCTCCTTCTGAGCCAATCCCATCCCTTCAAATGGCTTCAATCAATCTCAGCCGTCCTTTGGAATTTTGGCGGGAAAAATGGGTAGTGGCATTCCAGCTTGGATTTAGCACGTGAACAAGGTACTTAGCTATCTAGGGGGAGGGAGGCGTGTAGCAGGGGAGAAAGCATGGGAGACATGATGGTCTGGTTTTGGGGAATGGAGAAAGCGGGAAAAGTTTGGGGATGAGGGTTGAGTGGTTGATTATTCTGGTTTAGCTAATAAAAAGGGACGGGGTTGGGTTTATTTGTGGGATTGGGCTTAGGGTGTATTGGGCTGGGTATTTAGTTTAGGATAAAAGGGTTAGGTTAGTTATAGTAGTTAAGGATTAGTAATGGAATTAGGTTTAGGTTAAGGGACTAAAACTGCCAATTATGTAATTCAGGGACCAATCTTGCCAAATCTGAAATTTATCTCCAAGGACCATTTTTGGTATTTTGACATTCATGATGGTTGACTTTGACTTTTTGATCAATTTCTTGGTCCAAACTTGTAAATTACTTCCCCGTCCTCGGCTTTTCACGATTTTCCAATCTTGTGCTCGATTTTGTTCGTTTTTGCCCTGTTTTCAATCTTTTTGTACCTGAAACACATAAAAACACAAACCACGAATATTTGCAACAATTTTTGATCTATTTGGGTGTTTTTGGTCATTTTTGTGTCTTATATGGGTATAAAATGATGAGTATTTACACACTCATCAATCCCCCACACTAAACTATTGCTAGTCCCTAGCAATCCGATTATATAAAGTAATGAAAGGATCAAAAGAATACCAAGTTCACCCCGTTTCGACTTTTTATATGGGTATAAAATAATGAGTATTTACACACTCATCACAAACACAAGGAAGTCCAAGATTTGCATTACAGCACATCTCCATCCGATCGGATGCAACCCGCAACCGATTCACATGGAGGAGGTAAAAGAAGACTGTTGGGTCCATCAGTACCCAATAATACTTGAAACAAGATTTGGACACAAATTAACTAAGTGTTAACTTAAATCGAGAACAATTCAAGTCACTGAGTGAACAGTCACTCAGTGAGTCATATTCAGGATGCTTAAGGCGAATTCAAGAAGAAGGATTCACTACTCAGGAAGGCGGTACTCCCTGAGTAGGACTTAAGCCAAAGAAGAAGATGATGGTTCAGTGAGTGTTGGACAAGAACTCACTGAACCCCAGTCTCCTCAACAACATTAAGTGATTGAAGACTGAAGAACTCAACGCCTGAAAGAAAGGCGGGAAGATCTGGGAAGAGTTTAAGATAAGATCAAATCTTATCTTGTCAGGAAGAAACTTTCCCTAAGACGGCTAAAAGTCGTGGAGTGTCAGACCAACCACTCCTAAAGACTTTATAGTCCATTCCCATTGGTTCTTGGAAATGACAATTACTATTGTAATTGTCAGACACGCTTGCTTCAACAAGTTGTAGTTTTTTAATCACTTTTACTCTTTTATACTTGTGTGTAAATAGGTTCAAGAAGAGAGAAATTGAGTGTGTTTTGTACATTGAAAGCCTTAGACTTTTGCAAAACAACTTCTCTCCTACAAAGAGTAACGTATCCCTGAGATAGCTCAGTAGGGTCGAATTGTTACCACTTAAGCATAGCTTGAGTTTAGATAGGAGACACCATACCTTGTCTATTCAATCCCAAGTGTTTGTTCCGCAAAACACTTGGGTAATAGATTCTTTGATTCATTTCTAATAAGAATTTAAACGTTGAAAAATACTTTGTGTTTTTACATTTACGTTTCATTAACTGATAGAAAGAATCATTACATTGTATTAGTCATAAATACAAATAGATTAACTTTCTAGTTAACTCTAAGCGTGTTAAGGGAAAAACAAGTGGTATCAGAGCCTCTGGTTTATAAAATCTTTCAAAATTAACCAAGGGTGCTTAAGGTTTTTAAAACCAAGATCCTACTATGACTGATGCTAATGTGCCAAAGCTAGTCGACAAAAAGGGTGGAAGCTTTTCAGCTGTTGCCCCATGACTTGTAGCTGGTAAATTTAGCAAGTGGAAAAAGCGAATGCTTTGCTACTTGACCGGTATGGAACCATACTACATCACTTGTGTCAAAGATGGTCCTTTTGTCCCAAAGACTGCTGCAGGGCTAAACAAGCCTGAGGCTCAATGGACCATTGATGAGAGGAGGGTGGTCAATCAAGACCAACGCCTGAAAAGCATCATTATATCATGTCTTCCTGACGATATAATGGAATCAGTCATCAACTGTTCAACAGCCAAGCAAACTTGGGATGACTTGGTATAATAGCAGCTTTGAGGGTCCCTCAGATACCAAGGAAAACAGGGTCATGGACCTGAAACTTGAGTATAATACTTTCAGGGCAAAAGACTCTAAAAGTATCTCTCAGACTTATACCAGATACAAGACCTTGATAAACAAACTATCAAATGATGGTGTAGTTTTGTCTAAGCATGAGACAAATGTTGGCTTTGTCAACAGTCTCCCTGAGAAGTGGCTAAACTTCTCACAAGGCCTGAGGTATGCATGCTAATCACATTCAGACCCTTGAGCTCCCGGAGATCTATGGGAAATTTGTCTATGAAGACAACTTAATCTCAAGGAGATACCCTGACTCAAAAGCTCTTGAGTCCAAAAAGGCCTTGACCTCCACACCCATATCAACTGCTTTTTATACTAATGGTGTTGTGCAGGACTTTCAAGAGGATTCTGAGGATGAAATTGATGAAAGGACTAGTGATGAGTACCTAAAAGATCTAAACTTGGAATTCCAAGAGAGGGCACTCCTTGCTAGTTCAAAACGTTTCATCAAAAGAAACCAGTCCAACTTTTCAAAAGGAAAAGTAAATGAAACCACTGAATGCTTTAATTGTGGTAAAAAGGGTCATTTTGCTAGGGACTGTTATTCTAAAACCACCTCAGAACCCTCTTACAAATTTTCAGGAACTAGCAAGTTTCAACCTAGAATGTTTCAGTCGACCCAACAATTTCAAAACAAGGGTCAAAAAGACTTTGAAGCAAAATATAGGAAAGCCAAGGCTAAACTTGCAATTCTTGAAACTAATCCTTTTATGTCTCAGGCTGCTCAAACATCCAAACCTGTTCAGGCAAAGAATAAGGTTTTAGTAGCTGAAGCTTATGATTGGGATGAAGAAGAGGTATCCTCAGATGAGGAAATTAGAGTGAGTGCACTGATGGCACTCTCTGAAGGTGATCAAGTGGCTGTTGGGAAAAGCCATGCAAGGAATGGAGAGTGGGTAAACATCACCATGAAGAAGGTAAACACTTTACTTTCTATGGATGATGATTCTGATTGGCAGTCTTACATGAAGTATATTTGTGTAGATCTTAAATTTGTTGAGGAACAAAGGCTTAACATGTTCTCAAAATATAACAATATAGTGTCCGAATTGAATAAATGTAGAGATGAATTGCTTGTACTAAAGCAAGCCAAATTAGAAACAATTATTCTACAAATTCAGAACACTGAAATTTTGAAACAAAACCAAGCCCTACAAACTGAACTTAACAAAGAAAAAGCTGTCATCCAAGGCTGGACCAAAAAGAACCCCAAGGTCTTTGATACTGTGGGTTTAATCCCTAGGAAAACAATAGGAATTAACCATCAAATGGTTAACCCCTATGTAAGTCCCAGTGAATTGACCTTTGTTCCAGCTGGCATATCATTTGAGCATGAAATGCTTCCCAAGTCAAATGACTGGATTGTCAGGGACAACCCAGTCAGTAAGTTACCAAACTTTGAGACTGGAAAGCTCTTGCTTCCTGAAAGTCAGGCTTTGAAAAATATGCTTGGACTTACTGAACAACTCAGTAAGCTTGAACTCACTGAACAACTCAGTAATACTGAGTCAGTGAATGAGTCTGAATCAGAATCATCCACCTCTCCCACCACTGAATACACTTCAGGGTGCTGCACCCAACTTTGGCCTCCCACCAATGGTCTACTCTCAACACTCTCCAAAGGAGAGGTCAGGATTGAGAAAAACAATCCTGAAAAGACCAACATTTGAACTCTCAGTAAATACTGATGACTCATCTTCTTCAGTTCCTTCTGAAGTAATAATCCAAAGCCCTGACTCAAAATTTGATCAGTTGGCTGAAATGCTCAGGAAGCTGGGAGAGAAGATTGCAACTTCTGAGAAACCTTCTCAATCCAAGAAGGAACAAAAACCAGCTTCCTCAAAGACCAAACCCAAACCCACAAAACCCCTGAAAAGATGTGAACTGTGTAACTATACCAATCATATCACTAATGATTGCTATAGAATTCTTTATTGCATGATTTGCAAAAAAGATGATCACAGGACCTCTGATCATAAAACACACTCAGTCACATCAAAGATGGCAAGCCTTAAAGCTCAGTCTTTAAACTACCCTTCTGATTCTAAACAGAAACAGAAACAAAAGGCAAAACCTTTTGCACCTTGCCCTTACTGTGGGTTCAATGATCACCTTCCTAAGGATTGTCAAATTGACAATTGTTGTGAAAATTGTGGAAGTTCCACTCATGACACCTTAGGAGGTAATAAGGCCATTCAGGCCAGAAGAGGTATGACAAAGTCATCCTCTCAGTCTACTGAGTCTACATCTGCAATCAAATGCATAATTTGTGGTAGCTCAGTCCACCACACCACTGACCATAAATCAATTGTAAATTTTAATAAGACCTCCAAAGCTAAGCCCTCCAAGAAGTGGAGTCCTAGAAAGAACTGACCCTGTTTTCCATTTGTGCAGAAACATGCCAGGGATCCTATTTGGCATCTTGATAGTGGATGTTCAAGGAGCATGACTGGTCTGAAAGAGTATCTGCACAAGTATGTGGATGAATCAGGACCCAAAGTGATATTTGCTGATAACTCATCATGTCTCACTGAAGGTTATGGTTCAGTAAACTGCAATGGTATAGTCTTTACTAGGATAGCTTATGTAAATGGCCTAAAATACAATTTGATAAGTGTTAGTCAATTATGTGATGCTAAATACATAGTTCAGTTTGATGATAAAACAAGAATCATCTTCAATGCTAATAAGGAAGTTGTCCTTATTGCAACAAGAAGACATGATGTTTATGTGTTAGACATGTCCAGTCTGACTCAGCATGGAAATTGTCTCTTTACCAAGGCCACTGATACTCTCAACTGGCTTTGGCATAAGAGACTTTCCCACCTGAACTTCAGAAACATTAAACAACCTTATAAAACAAAACAAGGTCCTTGGCTTACCATCTCTTGTGTTTTCAAAGGATAAACCATGCTCAACTTGTGAAAAAGGTAAACATCACAGAGCATCATTTAAAACCAAAACCAACTTTTCCATCAGGAACTGCCTACATCTTCTCCATATGGATCTATTTGGACCAATTAGTCCTAGATCCATTAACCATGAGAAGTATACTCTGGTCATTGTGGATGAATACTCAAGATAAACTTGGGTATACTTCCTGATCAAAAAGAGTCAGGCAGCTGAAACAATTATGTCCTTTGTCTGGAACATTGAAAATCAAAATGACATCAAAATCAAACAGATTAGGACTGACAATGGAACAGAGTTCAAAAATTATGAACTTGAATGTTTCTGTGATGAGAAAGGTATTTCCCAAAAATTTTCCTCACCCTATACACCTAAACAAAATGGGGTGGTTGAAAGGAAAAATAGAACACTCATTGAAGCAGCTAAGACAATGCTAAATGGATTACTCCTTTCCAAACACTTTTGCACTGAAGCAGTAAAGACTGCCTGTTACACACAAAACAGATCCATCATTGTCAAGAGACATAGCAAAACTCCTTATAAGTTATTCAAGCCACTGACATCAACTACTTTCATGTCTTTGGGTGTCCTGTGTTTATTCATAATAACAAGGATCACTTAGGAAAATTTGATGCCAAAGCTGATGATGGATACTCCCTAGGATACTCCCTTGTCTCAAAGGCCTTCAGGGTGTTCAACACTAGGAGACAGCATACTGAGGAAACATTTCATGTTACCTTTGATGAGAGCACTGATGCAATCAGTGTCTCTAACAACTCAATGGAAGAGATAGGTATTGATGAATCATCAAGATACCCTCCTGATGAACATCATACTGATAATGGTCCTTCCACTCAGTACCATGCAAATGCTGACATCTCCTATTACATCATTCCCCACAACCTTCCTTATCCAATCATCACTGAATTTATTGAAGCACAAAGTACTGATGAATTCATTCAGTCAATACAAAGTGCTCAGGTACTAAACAATCTCAGTGATGAGTCAACCCACTCAGACACTCAAGATGCTGAAGAACATCATGTGTCTGATCCTGATCCTACCCATTAGGCCTCTACAAGTTCTAATCAGTTTCCAAGACCTTAGGACAGTTGGACTAGGTCTCAAGATATAGAACTTGTCAATATAATTGGTGAGCCTACTGAAGGCATGCTAACAAGAAGCATGGCTGCTGAACTGAGAGCAGCCTCAGCCAATGAATGCCTATTTGTGGACTTCATTTCCACAATTGAACCCAAAAGTGTTAAGGAAGCACTAAAACATCCAAGTTGGGTTCAAGCCATGAATGATGAACTGGAATAATTTGATAGAAACAAGGTAATGACCTTGGTCAAATGTCCTGAAGATGTTTCAGTCATTGGCATGAAATGGGTATTTAAAAACAAATCTGATGAAAATGGCATAGTCATTAAAAACAAAGCCAGACTTATAGCCAAAGGCTATAATCAACAAGAAGGCATTGACTATGAAGAAACATTTGCACCAGTAGCAAGGATGGAAGCCATCAGGATCTTCCTTGCTTTTGCTACATACATGAACTTCAAAGTGTACCAAATGGATGTTAAGAGTGCATTCTTAAATGGCTCACTGAAAGAAGAAGTTTATGTTCAGCAACCTCCTGGATTTGAAAGCCATGAGTTTCCTGACCATGTCTGTAAGCTTAACAAAGCCCTTTATGGACTGAAACAAGCTCCAAGGGCAAGGTATGAGACTCTTTCAGCCTTCCTGATCCAAAACAAATTTGTCAGAGGCAAGATAGACAACACATTGTTTATCTACAAGACAAATAATGATGTCATACTTGTACAAGTGTATGTTGATGACATCATCTTTGGCTCAACAAATTATAAACTTTGCAAACAGTTTGAAAAACTAATGGCAAAGAAATTTGAAATGAGCATGATGGGAGAACTGACTTACTTCCTTGGTCTACAAATCAAGCAGACTGATAAAGGAACCTCTATCAGTCAAGAGAAGTATGTCAGAGGCCTACTGAAGAAGTATGAGCTCAGTGACTGTGCCTTAGTCAAGACTCCCATGGTACCTCCAAACAACCTTGGTCCTGATCTTACTGGAAAACCAGTGAATCAAACTCTTTTTAGAGGAATGATAGGATCACTGATGTATTTACTTGCATCGAGGCCTGATATCCAATTCTCAGTCTGCTTATGTGTCAGATATCAATCTGACCCAAGAGAAACTCATATCACTGCTATGAAAAGGATATTCAGGTACCTGAAAGGTACTCCAAACCTTGGATTATATTATCCAAAATGTTCAGGCCTTGATCTTAAAGGATACTCAGATTCTGACTATGCTGGATGCAACATGGACAGGAAAAGCACCTCAGGCTCCTGCCAAATTCTTGGTGGAAAACTAGTCTGTTGGAGTGCTAAGAAGCAACAATCAGCTGCTATGTCCTCAGCTGAAGCTGAATATGTTGCAGCAGTAAGTTGTTGTGCAAATGTACTCTGGATGAAAAGTCAACTCAGTGACTATGGAATTCAGTACAAGATGGTTCCCATCTTTTGTGATAACACAAGTGTAATTGCCATCTCAAATAACCCAATTCTTCATCAGAGAACAAAAAACATTGATATTAGATATCACTTCATCAGGGACCATGTCATGAATGGTGACATAGAATTACACTTCATTCCTACTGAATATCAGCTAGCTGATATATTCACCAAGCCATTGGATGAACCAACTTTCACCAGACTGAAAGCTGAACTAGGAATGTTGGATATTGAGAATCAGTCCACTGATTGACTCCATCCAAATATGTGTAATTTCTGATAACCCAAGTCCCTGACTCAATTTGTTCTTCAGTGAGAAAGATCACTGAACTTCAGGAACTAAACCCAAGTTCCTGAACCCTTGAACCTCAGGAATTAGACCCAAATTCCTAAACACTAGAACCATCAGTGACTAAACCCAAGTCCTGACAATCAGGTTCACTGAATGAAAAGTCATTCAGGGTCCTCATGAGACATTAAATACTAACTTAAATGCTCTAAGTATCTAGTTAGTAAATGTCCGAGGTTGGTAACTGAATTCTTATTTAATATAAGAATATTTGTTCTTTTGCCTTTCTGGCTTCCACCTCTGGGCCCCCACATTACCACTTGGCATTAAATGCCTCTCCAATCACATTACAGATATGTGATGACTCATCTCTGTAAATTACACTTTTGCAGAACTGCTCAACTGTTCACCTTGACTGTTGCGCCAAACCAACGAAAGTGGAGTGGTGGCATTAAATGTGGATCCCAAAACATTTTATTCAAAACAGTTTCCAAAAATTCTTTTTGAATAAATAAAATCCGCTTAATGCCTAAAATACCCTCCACTTCACTTCCCTATAAATACCCCAACCAAAATAACAACACACACGTCTATTAGAAATCTTAAGCAAATTCTGCCCATTTTTCTCTCAAAACTAATAGTGTGTGTGTTCTTAGCTTTAAGAAACTCAACCATCTTTGTTACCCAGACTTACCAACAAATATGGCTTCCTCTAAAGCTGTGACATACTAATGTGAAATTCACATTGGAGGGCGTAGACCTCACAAAGAACAATGTGGTGGGAAACTTTTCCTATCCACAAAAGTTCCATGCTTACAAGAATGTGATGAAATATCTTCAAAACTGTTTTCTTGCAAAAGCATTTACCAAGACCCCCTCTGTCATCTACCATGACTACTTGAGGGAATTATGGTGTACTACTGTGGCTACTAGCCCAAAAGACACCAAAGAATCCATCATCACTTTCACAGTAATGAATGGGAGAAGGACCCTCTCCCTGGGTTACAATGACTTCATCAAGGCCACTGGTCTTGATTTTGTGGAGGCTTTTGAGCCCAATCCGACTGACCAAGAGGTCAAGGGAGAGTTGATCTTCTTAGGACCTCATGACCCTAAACGTCCTAAGGAGTCCGCTGGAGCCTTATTAGAAAAGGCTCCAATTGTCAAAACCTTGTTCCACCCAGTCTGGAGGATCCTGATGACATTCGTCATTCAGGTCCTTGGGGGGAATAAATCCTCCACTGAGCAATTGAGCTCATCTCAACAATTGATGTTGTTCAGTCTCTTGGAGGGTAGAACGATAGATATCGGAGGTATAATCTTCCGTGACCTTGTTGCTAAGCTCTCAGGAAAATCTAGGCAAAAACACTTGTCTTATCCTAGGTTTATTTCCTGTGTGCTTCAGGACCTTCTTGGTTCTGACTATGTGACGCCTGACGTTGTAGGTATGAAACCTGACGTCTTACATTAGACCAATTTCACTAGTGGTATCACTGAGGTACAACCCATTGCCCTGACTAACTACATGATGGTGGTTATTCAGGGGGAGAACGCTGTTTCTCCAGTACCTTCACCAACAAAGAAGGTGAAGAAGACAAAGAAGGGTCATTCCAGTAAGGTGGTTAAACCCAAACCACTCGCCACTGAGACTGATGCCCAGAACCAACTCAACCTTAAAAAGGGGTTGAATGTGGCCCAGACCTCTGAGACACCCACTACAGAGACCCCCCTGACCACAAAACAAATGCCAACGGAGGGCACTGAGCAATCATCCTCAGTGTCCTCGGCCAAACCCCCTCTTCCTCATGATTCCACTGACATAAACAAGTCATTAGAGTCAGGAACCTCAACCCATTCACATCCCAATGAAGGCACTGATAAATCACAATCAGAACCTGAGCGAGAAAAGGGTCCTATATCCTCGGTTGGGTAGCACTACTCAACTGAGAAGGGGAACCCACACCCAATCACATCCCGATGAAGGTACTGACAAATCACAGTCAGGACCCAAGCGAGTCAAGGACCCTAAATCCCCAAAAGGGCAGTATAACCCTGATGGGAAGGGGGACCACCAACCATCACAAAAAGTGCCTAGTGATACTACTAGAAAACACCCGTCATAGTTAAAGGCGCTCAGGGGGACAAAGACTCAAAGGGATATAAACCACCCGCTGATACGGAACCTACAACCACCTCAGGAGGATCCATTCTCTCAGGAACTGCCCCCAAAAGTCAGGCTGAGAAATCAGTTATTATGACTAGCCAAGCTGATAAAACCAAATCAGTTATTATGGCGGGGTCAGGACCTGGCCAAAACCAAGGCAAGTCCTTTTATGAAGAGGAGCCGGTTAACCTTTTGGAGTTCGAGTCTATGGGGGATGTTCAGGCTCTTCTTGATTTTGAAGATTCTGATAATGAGCTCAAGGAAGAGAGTGAGGAAGAAATATTTGAGGCTGGTGAGGATATGGAAACTGATGTACAACCTGAACAATCACATCAGTCATCTCCACATCCGAGTGAAGAATCAGAATCTCAAGCTGCTGGTTCTTCGGATACTGACAACATCCTCAGCAAGTATGACAACATTCTTCCTCTCACTGAGCGACAATTGGTCAAGTTCCTGCTAAAGACCAACAAGGCTCTCTTCTAAGGTCTGACTGAAGAAATGTTTGACCATCACACTGAAGCAGTAGTTAACTATGTCGACCTGAAGGATTCTGTTGATCAATATCATGAATCTGTTAATGAACAACAATCTTCAGTCTCCTTCACCCTGACATCTCTTGAACACAACATCAAACTGTTCAACGCGTCTCTCAACAACTTACACAAGAGCGTTGAAACGATTCAAGAGTCAGTGAAAGATGACCCTGAGCTAAACAGGAAAATTCTTCAGGCTTAGAAACTTACCAGCAACAAACTTCTCAGTTGGCTGAGCTGATAAATGTGCTGAGATCCTCCAATCTTCAGGGACTCAACTCTTCAGTGGACTCCATCCGATCTTCCCTGGGTCTTATGGAGTCCCACATGGCATCTTTGGCATCTTCTTCTTCCTCCCTGGCTTGGACTCTTGGGCCAAGGATGACAACATTAGAGGCTTCTCAGGCTTCTCTTGAGACTAAGGTCTCAACTCTTCAAAAGGACACCTCAAACATAATTCCATGAAAACTGAGATCTATCAGGCCTTCAAAGGTCAAGCTCCCTCAACTTCAGTGAGCGAACCAACTCTTGCTCTCACTATGGGTCAAGCAACAGTTGAGGGGGAGAAAGTCACGGAAGACGAACCTCCAAAACCTGAACAAGAACAACCTCCTTCTCACACTGAGGGGGAGAATCCTGAAGCCACCTCATCTTCATCCCGCCAAGACAAAGGCAAAGGCATTCTCACAACCATTGAGCCTGAGCCCACAATCTTGGTACCTGCCTCCAAGGAAAGAAGGCCAGACCCTGATGAACCAGTCAGGGTTCCATATGAAATCAATGGGGTGATGAGACTTCTCACTGAAAAGGAAATTCAGGATCATATGGAGGAAGAGGAGGCAGTGAAGAAAGCTGCTGAAGATGAAAGGCAGAACAAGCTTGCTCTCATTCAGGTTGCAAAAGAAGAGGCTGAGAAGATTGGGATTGAGGCAAAAGACCTTGCTAAAAGGGAAGGTGGTAAGAGCTTTATGGAAGCTCAGAATGCTGAAATGACTGCCCTCAGGCAGAGAAGGGAAGAAAGAATGAAAAGGGCTGAAGAGATTAGGCTGAACAGGATTGCAAGATATCAGTGGGTCATGACAAACAGGTTAAAGCCAGAACCAATCACTGATATCAAGATTCAAAGAAACTCCAAGCCTTCAATTCTAACTGTCTACAGAAGTAATGACAAGAGAGTCTTTGAGGTTCATAACCCTTTCAGATTTGCAGACTTTGGGATCTCAGAACTGGATGAACTGGGTCCACTAATTGAGAAGAAGCAAAATGTTGTTGTGCCAAACCTGATGAAATCCCTCAGTCTGAGGTATGAAAAGTTGGCTGCAACACCTTAGGAACTTGGCATTCCCTCTCTTCTTCCTGCTTCAGCCGAACAGCGTGCCCCTTCTCAGTCTTCTTCAAGAAAGAGAAAGAAGGTTGAAGCAGAGCCTGAGATCAAGGTCCCTGGTCTGGACTGCAATAGAGCCCTCCCTGAAGGTGTTCCATTCATGAGGAATGTAGTCATCGAACAACCTGAAAGAGGGTTATTCTTCACTGATGAGTTCGGAGACCCAGCCTTCCAGAGGTGGAATGATATTGATCTATCAGGGATCAAGGCAATGATGGGTTTCCTCATGATGGCCTCTCCAATCAAGAGTCCTGAGAATGTGAGGTTTTGTCAAGATCTGAAAAGAAAAATTTGAGAGCACCCTGACCAACATGAGCAGCAGTCAAAGAAGCCTAAGCTTGAAGCCCTTGGTATTAAGTTGAACTGATGAATCTGCCTGAATACCACCACTACCTTTTTGTACTTAGTTTTGATAGGACTTGTAATGATATTTATAAGATGATGTTTTTATTATTTCAGTGTCCTTATTTACATTCTAGTACATTCAATATGAGTAGAAGTCATTAGCTCACTCATAACTGATCAAAACACTTAGGAATAATTTATATCCAAATAGGGGGAGATTGTTGGGTCCATCAGTACCTAAGAATACTTGAAACAAGATTTGGACACAAATTAACTAAGTGTTAACTTAAACCGAGAACAATTTAAGTCACTGAGTGAACAGTCACTCAGTGAGTCATCTTCAGGATACTTAAGGCGAATTCAAGAAGAAGGATTCACTACTCAGGAAGGCGGTACTCCTTGAGTAGGACTTAAGCCAAAGAAGAAGATGATGGTTCAGTGAGTGTTGGACAAGAACTCACTGAACCTCAGTCTCCTCAACAACATTAAGTGATTGAAGACTGAAGAACTCAACGCCTGAAAGAAAGGCGGGAACATCTGGGAAGAGTTTAAGATAAAATCAAATCTTATCTTGTCAGGAAGAAACTTTCCCTAAGACGGCTAAAAGTCATGGAGTGTCAGACCAACCACTCCTAAAGACTTTATAGTCCATTCCCATTGGTTCTTGGAAATGACAATTACTATTGTAATTGTCAGACACGCTTGCTTCAACAAGTTGTAGTATTTTAATCACTTTTACACTTTTATACTTGTGTATAAATAGGTTCAAGAGGAGAGAAGTTGAGTGTGTTTTGTACATTGAAAGCCTTAGACTTTTGCAAAACAACTTCTCTCCTACAAAGAGTAACGTATCCCTAAGATAGCTCAGTAGGGTCCAATTGTTACCACTTAAGCGTAGCTTGAGTTTAGATAGGAGACACCATACCTTGTCTATTCAATCCCAAGTGTTTGTTCCGCAAAACAGTTGGGTAATAGATTCTTTGATTCATTTCTAATAAGAATTTAAACGTTGAAAAATACTTTGTGTTTTTACATTTACGTTTCATTAACTGATAGAAAGAATCATTACATTGTATTAGTCATAAACACAAATAGATTAACTTTCTAGTTAACTCTAAGCTTGTTAAGGGAACAACAAAGACCAACCGATCGGTTGGAGACAATACCGATCGGTTGGATGTGACCTGTAATTCCAAACTTTATCATTAAGTGTCCCAACTTATTACTCACGATTCTAGGTCCTTCCCAAAGTGTTTCTAGTCCCTTCTACTCTGCTTGGAGGCCAAGTTGCAGCATTTAAGTCCCTAAGCCTTGAGAATAGTATAAGTATGGCCATTTGTGAAGTGTTTAGACACCAATTTACAAACCAAGTCTCACACAATTACGAATTAAATCTCTACTCATCAACCACTCTCACAAAAACTCTCAAATTCATCCTTAGAAATCCAGGAAACTTTGGAAGTCCAAGAAGTCAACATTGGGAAGTCAAACTCTCAAGAAGTCAACACCAATACTTGTGGTATCATTACATTATCATTTGTAAACTTATTTCAATCATTGTAAGACTTTTAATCATGATTTCTATTGATCAAAATTCTGAGTTTATGTTCATGTTTGCTATGAGTGGCTAGTGCCTTTGTGCACTTGCTTAGATGGTGTTTATGACTTAATGATTTGCGTATGATTGTGATAACATGTTTTAATTCAATTTCAAGTTAATTCTAAGATCCAATTGTGGTTAAGTTTCATAGTGACATTTGTTAATCAAGTTTGACTAGTTGTTTATAATGCTTAGGGTCGAAAGATTTATTGTTATCCAACTAGTTATAATCATTTGTCTATGAATGATTGTTATTACCCATTATTCTTGGTTTAACAAAGAAACTTAATTGTGGTTGTAATAAGAATGCTTTTGTCTATCAAATTGGATTGATTGAAAACCACTTTAAAGGTCGAAAGATTAGTTGTTTGCAATCAATTGTGACCTTTTGTCTATGATCGGTTACCTTTTGTATTTGACCATTTACTAAGCGTATTTGATAAAACAAAAGACTATTTTTGTGTTTAAGTTTGTTAATCCAAACTTACGAACCTTGAATTGATCTTGAATTGATTGGTTAAACTTAATGCTTGTTTTTATGAACTAAAATCTTGACGAAGTTTTAACTTGTAAGAACAATAGATTAGTTCACCAACTAATTATCACAACCAACATGTTAATCAAAAGTTATCACAATCATGCTTATCAAGAGTAGTAAACTAGTCTAAGAAAGTGTAGTTTTAATCATTTGAAGTATTATATTTTCATCATTGCTTGTTTAAGAGATTTCCTTTTAGTAGCTTATAATCCGATTCACTCACAAATCCCTGCGAACGATCTCGACTTACCATCATAATCTTGCTATAACGGACGAGTTCACTTGCTCTTATGTATTATTTCTAGATTCGGTAATTCGGCCTTTATAAATTTAAAACTTGTACACACACGTAACACATCAATGGTTGTTAGATTTTTGGAAACACGATAACGATACCATTGAAATCATTTTTCTAAATGCTAGACTTGCTCGAGGGCGAGCAAAACTCAAGTGTGGGGGAACTTGATAACGCTCAGAATGAGCATGTTTTTAGTTGCGTTATCATTAGTTTTGTGCATCATATTTGGTTATATTTGTATGTATTTGTTACTTAGTCATGAAAAAGTGTATATGCAAGTAAATGTAGCCAAGTACAGGAAAAGATGATGAAAAGATGAAGAATTGGAGTGATTATGCACATTTGGAAGATTCTTGAGATGGAGACAAGAGAGAAACCACACAAGGACTCAAGGATTTGATAGTGTTAAGATTTCCATGTTCATATACCAAGGAAATATCAAGTTCTATGGAAGAAATCAGCACCTAAATGAAGGATAAAGCATGCGATAAGAAATGGCAAGAAAAAGTTAAAGTTGTTAGTGCACGAAGCATCCAACCGATCGGATGTAACCCGCATCCGATTCGGTGGGAATTTACAGAGGCGAGGAACCGATCGGTTGGTCCAAAAACCGATCGGTTGGACAGATCTGCAGTTACCATTTTGCATTAAATGAAGGTTTTACTTCCCATTAAGCATTGGAGTTCGATCATTTCTTGATATTAACTCTGGGGGGACGTTTTGGCTTGAAGAATAAGTATTCTTACACTATATATTGGACCCTATGCATGTATGCTTAGTGTGACACCCCAAATTAGTAAAAGGCTTACACCAAAGTCCTTACTATCTTATTATTATTGCCTGAAAGTCTAGTATTGCTGTAGAAACGTCCAGGAGACATTGAGTTTGAGTCTCAATAGTTTGGTTTGAGTTAGGAAATGTTTACTTGTCATAGCAGGCGATTGGAGGAGTGTGGTTGCTATAGTTCCATGATTCTAGTTCTTGTAATCCTAAGCTAGGTATATCTTGTTTATTTACAATGAACTACTTTTACTTTGAGTTTAATGAAAGTATTGTTTGTTACTTGTGTTTGATTATGATTGTTATGGAGTAATTTTTGGTATACTTGTGTGTATGATGTAACTATTGTTGGAGTATTCTTATCTAAAAAGTGATGCATGAAAACATTTCTTGTTTTATGAGTTTGTTGGAATAATATCTAATCTTGCTTAATTTGTTGGTAAAAACATTTTAAAGAATAAAAAGGCCGAAAGGATTTTCTTTAGGTTTTTATTCCAAAATGTTAGTGCACGAATTAGTATGGGATATGGTGTGTGACAAGCATCATATTTACTCATTAAAATGGATTTGAAACGATTTCATCACGAGAAAAGGCCGAAAGGATTCGTAGGAATTTATAAGATAAGAATTGCTTTTCAAACAACTAGTGTTTAATAGAATTGTCATAATAGTTAATAAGGCCGAAAGGAGTTAACTAGGAGATTGAATTCTTAGTAATGATTCTTAATGATATAAACCATTGATTGTTAATCATTTAAATAAAATTGTGCATCATTACAAGTTACACAAAACTTTGTAGAATACTCTATGCAATTGGTTAAGGAATTACACACAAATATATGTTTTATTTGATTGGATTCTATTTACTTTTTGAATTTTCACCAAATTGGATTGACAACCCTTTTTGCAAAGCTAGTTATAATTTAATACAAATACCAAATCCCTTGGGACGATATCGACTTACCCACCTTTACTATCACGGACGAGTATACTTGCTCGTATGTGTTAAATAGAGAACCGGATAAATCGTGTTTATAAATTTTAAAACTTGTACACGGTAGAACACATCAATGAACCATTAATCACTTGCGAGTGAATGCGAATATAGTGAATAGATCTATTGGAGGCTGACTGCCTATTCAACTAATGCCTGACGGATAGCCTTAGTTGCTAGTCGGATTAGTCGCAATACACTATATTTGAAGGAAATTTGAAGATGGCAATCTCCTACACGAGGGCCACATTATCACCGGTTACAATACACTGTTAACGTTTGCTTGTCATGAGACTTAGGGCAATATATCCAACTGCAATATCACCATTTCAAACATGATTGTAATTCACAGGCAATCACAACTTGTGTTCCAAACTGATTACTATTACAAACTCTATGATTTCACTCAACAATTTTGTTGACTTTTAGCGTGTTTATCTCAGGTAATTAGCGGAGCAGTCAAGGCACGGAGTGGGCATTAAACTAATGGATTTTGTGGTGTAAAATAAATTATGTCATTTATTTCAAACTACTACACCCTTTTATTGGATATCTTTTTTTTGGGTAAAAGGGTTAATTCACCCTGGTAAAATTCATTACTCCAAAAAACGTTGAGGTACATAGGATGAGGGTGATATCCCTCACCTCAGTCCCTTAGGACACTTACAGACTCGAATATAAGAATGACACACCATTCCTATAACTTACAATAAAATGAACCTACCAGTAACGACACAAGTACATAGAAATTTACAATACTACTCAAGAAAACACTTGAGCCTTCTATATCACTATGGCGGTCCACCTTAACTTCCATGAAGAATCCACGTAGAAACATCCAAGCGATCTTCAACATAAAATCTGTTTGTAGTAGCAAACACCACAAACAAAATCTCCACCAACGCCATAACATCAGTAAGATAGAATCATATGTACCAAAAGTGCATGGCATCGAGTGCATGGGATTTTGAACAAGAGTCCCCACAAACTTAACTTCCATCATCATAACAGCAAGGGCGCTCCTAAGGCCAAACCATGTAGCAATCACAAACCATAGGGAAAAAACAACCAGTTCCCTACCATTGGCACATAGCACCCACTTCCAATCACCATACCACACCCGTCATGCTTCACAACCAGAAGATAACAAGAGTAGCATGATCATAACAGCCTAGGTTTTGTAACACCCACCATATTCTATCCAATACCCACATGAACAGCAGATAAAAACAAGAATGCAACGTCCCAAAGCAATTATCCAATAGCAAAAACTTCTGGGGGCAGTTCGAGGGTCACAAATCGTAACTTCCAGCGTAACCACATCAACATCGATCCCACCAAAAGATAAACAAAAGCGGTTGCAGCAGGATCATGTCAAACGATCATAGGATTCTTAAATAAGAACCCTAACTTCCAAGACTTGACTTCCACTCTCTCTAAAACCCACTTACAAACTGAATCCGCAGTAACACATGCTTCGACAATCATAACAAAGTTAACCTTCAAATAAGATAACCACGATCAGCAGATCGACATTCATGTCATGAATGGACAACAGTCCAACTTACAATCCAAGGTATATACATTAACGCGCAGCAGCTACAATCACCTCGCAAATCAAAACCATTAAAAATGAAACCCTAATAATAGGGTTTCGTTCATGATAGCATCCCCAATAAACCATTCGATTCAAAACAGATAGAAGGCTGATAGAGGAAGGTTTTGATTGCCCATAACACGATCGCACCAATTATATATGGTCGATTTGATAAAATCAAGCCGACATAGTGATAAAACCAAAACTGGATAACGATCACCCACCAGAAACGATTATGTGTATAGAGTCGAATCAGATAAACCAAACCGACTTGAATGATAACCAATCGCCCAATAAAGAAAATAACGAAACCCTAATCAGAAACTAACCACCAATAAAGGCAATCGATTGAGAAAATATTAGGGTTTCGTTAATCAAACACTCACCAGCCGCCACCTCTAATATATTAAACACAACCACACATCGTATTGCATACCCAGGAAGGATAGAGAGGACGAGTGTGTTTGGCTTATGGCCGGATTTGAGAAGGTGGTGGCGGCTGGATTACAAAGTCGACTAAAAAAAAACCCTAACAAAAACGATAACCAAAAAATCCTACGAACACTGAATTAATTCAACAAAGATGAATAAAGTAGATGATAAATCACTACAATAACAACTCGTTGAAGAAAAACAATGGAAGAAGATCAGATTGGAGGCGTTAAAGGATAGGTTACGGTTTTCTTTTTAGTCGCCAACCTAGAGAGAGAAAAAACTAGGATTGACAACGAAGTTGTTACCTTTTATTGGATATCACAACACTAAATTTTCACTTTTGTATCTCAATTATTATTTGAATGACAATAACTTTCAAAACGCCTCTTTTGAGCCGTTTTCTATGATTATGACAAAGATCCTCCCCATAATACCCCGATTAGTCTTCTGCTATTAACTCATAATTTAGGGGGTGTTACAAAAAGGGACGATCACTCTAAGGGTAATGATCATCCGAACAAGCGACAAGAGGTCGCCAAAATTTATGCTATCGGAAATGGGGAGAAGAAGGGTTATACTAGGAACAAACCGATGTGCAACCGTTGTAAAGTCATCACCATGGACAGTGTACCATAGTGTGCAACAATTGCTCGAAGGTTGGACACATAGCCAAGTAATGCAAATCTTAACCCCTAGCGATGGTTCAAACAGCTTCGGGAACGGATTGGAAGCTAGTGTCACCTGTTATGGATGGGGAAGAAAGGACACTATAGGAACGAGTGTCGAGAGCCGTGAACCGGGAAACCAAGGAAATGGAGGATACCCAGGGAATGGGGGAATCAAGGAAACGAGGAACGGGAGGAAATGGGCATAATCATGGGAGCCAAGGAACAGGAGGAAATCAGGGAAACCAAGGCACTGGGAGTCAGCAGGGAAATGTGGGAGCAGCTCAAGGAAGTGTGTATGTTATTGGGAAGGAGATCAATGAGGACCCGAACATCGTTACTGGTACGTTCTTTCTCAATAACCGTTATGCTTCTATATTGTTCGATACTGGTGCCGTTAGGAGTTTTGTATCCGTTGCGTTTAAGCCTTTGCTTGAAATCTCCCCGACTGCCTTAGGTATTGGTTACGACTTAGAGTAAGCAATTGTAATCTTGGAAGGATAGACACCATCATCCGCGCTGTACCTGAACTTTCTAAACCACCCTTTCAATATCACTCTGCCTGTCACGTTAGGCAGCTTTGACGTCATCATCGTATGGACTGGTTATCCAAGTATCGTGCCAATATCATTGCGATGGAAATTGTTCGCGTGCCTTACGGAGACGAAATCCAAAACATACAAGGGGATAGGAGCGATCGTGGAGGTCCTTCCAGATTGAACATTATCTCTTGTATATCGAAAAAGGGTGCTACCTTTCTGGCCAGATTTCTGAGAAAAAGGGAAGAAAAGGGGGGAAGCTATAGAAGATTACCATATCGTTCGAGGCTTTTTGGAGGCATTTCCAGATGACTTACTGAAATTCGACCGGTAAGAAAAGTCGAATTCCAGATCGAGTTGATGCCTGCGCTGCACCCGTACCCGAGCACCCTATCAACTCGTTCATGAATTGGAGAGCTGTCAAAATAATACAGATTTGTCGAAAAAAGGATTTATACGACCGATTTCCTCACCATGGGGAGCTCCAGTACTGTTTGAAAAGAAGAAAGATGGATCTTTTCGCATGTGGATTGACTATCGAGAGTTGAATAAGTTGACGGTAAAGAACCAATACCCACTACCAAGGATCGATGACTTGTTCGATCAGCTTCAAGGATCGAGCGTTTAATCAAAAATCGACTTGCGATCTGGATATCACTAGCTTAGAGTTCGGGAAGAAGATATCCCAAAGACCGCGTTCAGAACTTGCTATGGACACTACAAATTTCAAGTGATGCCATTTGGTTTAACCAATGCTCCAGCAGTATTCATAGATCTCATGAATCGAGTGTGCAAACCCTATTTGGATAAGTTTGTGATAGTATTCATAGACGATGACCTGATCTACTCAAAGAGTAAAGAGGAGCATGAAGAGCATCTAAGGTGTTAATACAAATATCGTCTAAAAAACGTTATTTATATTTTACGATCTTTGCTATATTTTGTTAACGACAATTATAAACTTTATTTTTAGCAAAGCATAAATATAATTAAGTCTTTTACATATATAGTCACAAGTTTTTCATAAACACAAAGTTAAAACATCACCTAACTAGTATATACATTTTACATGTTCACTTTCATATTCATAGTTATTCTAAAATTGGAAATGTATTATGACATCATGGCATGCATCATCTTTGAAATCTTTGGAAGATTTTGAAGATCATTGAAAGATATCATGAATATCTTGTTTAGATCTTTACTCAATGAATCCTTGGAAAGATATGGAAATATTTTGGTTAGATTTGATTAAGATTTTTGGAGATCTTCTGTCAGGTCCCCACGGAACCAAACAGGTACACGGACGGATCCCTTCATTTGGATCCGTCCCATCCGTAGCTTGCTGAGGCAGTTTTGCCTGTAAATAGCAAGCCACACATTGATGTTTTATCATCACTTACAAGCATAAACAATATCATACATTCTTTCATTCATATCTAACTCATTCATATTTCATATTTCATTTTAAGTGAACTTCTTTGTAGCAAGAAGATCAAAGCATTACAAGCTTCAACAAAGCGTTGCAAGACTTGTTAGTTAGTCACTGTGTGAATTGTTGTTGTCACACATCATTGTTTGTACCAAACAATCATAAATCCTCTGTAGTGATCGGTTAGTATTTTAGTCCTCAAAATACATAGTGTGACGGGAGTGGTTGTACCCTTGTAAAAGAACTCGACATCTAGCTTTGTGTCGGAAAAATGAATTAAAAATACTAAATGAAATTGAAAAATTATGAAAAATTACAGGAAAGTGTTAAAAGTAAATATGAACCTAGGAAAAATAAGCTAATGGGGCCAGCTTATCCAGATAAGCTGGAATAAGCTGTGAAGGGAAAATAAGCTAAAGGAACAACAGTTGCATAAAGGAATTAACGTGTAATGTTTTAACAAGAAAATCCCAAGGGTGCAATGGTAAACGCTGTGTGTTATGGGTGAGAAGACCAGGGTTCGAATCCCTGGTCTTACAATTTTTTAAAAACATTTTTTTTTCTTTTTATCAACTTATTAAGCACTAAAAATTAAACACTTTCTATAACTACAACTCTTATTCAAATTTAACAAATAAGCTGGGAAATAGAAAAAGGGAAAACAGTTGATGCCTAAAACTTGGAATATGACATTATGAAAACTAATGAGCTAAATTAAAAGCTATAAGCTAATCCAAAGACTAAATAAGCTACTGGGCACTTAAGGCAAACTAAAGAAGCAGAAACTTTGAAATAAGCACAGATTTAAGCAAATGGGATCAGGTCAGTGAAGAACAAAGGGTAAAAAGTGTCTGCTGATGTAGCAGGGTGTATCAGTCCAAAAGGGCATGATTTGAGCTTAAAAATAAGCTCTAAGAACACATTTGAAAACCACAAAAGCTTACAAATCCTGAAGTCCATAAACTAAAAAGCTTAAAAACAGAAGACCAGGCCAAAGAAGCTTATTAAGAGATAAAAATTGAGCTGGGCAAGGAGCTACACTTAAGTTGGAACAATGAAGATAAGCTCAGAACAATAATCAAACTACCAAAAACTAAAGAGATTTAGCACTAACAACTTAAGCTATCTACTGAATCTAACCTAAAGAAATTATGCAGACTTGCTAAGGAAGTTTTGAGCAGACTGTTTATGGAAAGAATGGTCAAAAACTACTCTAATTCTAATGAGACCTAACAACTACTGAAAAGCTTCTAAATGCACTACTATAAACTTAAGATACCACAAATGAGGGGGCTTAAAAGGCTTAAGCTTAAAGCTAGCTTACAAAAACAGTACCTTCCCTAAGATTACACTAATCCACCAAAAACCTCAAAATGCTTCCAATCAACTAAAGACAGCCTACAAACAGCTTGATAAGCCTAAAATAAGTATAACCAAACTTGACAAAAAGCAAATGAACAGTGTACCTTAGCTTCGACCCATTTTAACCCATTGACCCAAGCACTCCATTCTGTCACTGATTTGAGAATTTGAACAAGAGAGGACCTAATTAAGCTAAGTTCCTGAAAGACAAAAGATTAACTAGCTATACTACAACATAAAAAGCACAGTTGAAAATTAATTAAGCAATTCAATAAGCTAAAGCTAGATTAAGCTGTTTTTGGCATTTAAATGAGATTTCAGCAGTTACTAATGACAGATAACTCAGAACAACAAGTCAACACTAAAAAGCAATATTAAGAACAAACAAGCTGGCATTACTCTAAATAAACACTTAAAATAAGGAAATAATCAGTTTGACCTATGGTTGACTTTTTCACTTTTTGAACTTGAAACTGAGTTAAACCAAATTAAATTCAGAATAACCTAAAACAAGCTTAATTGAGCTTACAAGAACAGAAAATAGAGCTTTAAAAACCTTAAACAACAATCACTTAAAATTACTGAATTAACATTTAACTCGAATTATAACTAAAATGGTACAATGCTCTTGAAATTAAAACAGGACTTGAAATTAAAGTTACAAAAGACTGAGATTAAGCTAAACAATTAAAGCTACAATACAGTTGGCTACATTACACTACCCCTAATTTAATTAACTACTGATTAAAATTAACTACTACCCACTACTGTGTGTTGAGGGATGCTTTTATATTACTCAAATAACTTCCCTCCTCCTTCTGAGCCAATCCCATCCCTTCAAATGGCTTCAATCAATCTCAGCCGTCCTTTGGAATTTTGGCGGGAAAAATAGGTAGTGGGATTCCAGCTTGGATTTAGCACGTGAACAAGGTACTTGGCTATCTAGGGGGAGGGAGGCGTGTAGCAGGGGAGAAAGCATGGGGGGACATGGGAGACATGATGGTCTGGTTTTGGGGAATTGAGAAAGCGGGAAAAGTTTGGGGATGAGGGTTGAGTGGTTGATTATTCTGGTTTAGCTAATAAAAAGGGACGGGGTTGGGTTTATTTGTGGGATTGGGCTTATGGTGTATTGGGCTGGGTATTTAGTTTAGGACAAAAGGGTTAGGTTAGTTGTAGTAGTTAAGGATTAGTAATGGAATTAGGTTTAGGTTAAGGGACTAAAACTGCCAATTATGTATATTCAGGGACCAATCTTGCCAAATCTGAAATTTATCTCCAAGGACCATTTTTGGTATTTTGACATTCATGATGGTTGACTTTGACTTTTTGATCAATTTCTTGGTCCAAACTTGTAAATTACTTCCCCGTCCTCGGCTTTTCACGATTTTCCAATCTTGTGCTCGGTTTTGTCCGTTTTTGCCCTGTTTTCAATCTTTTTCTACCTGAAACACATAAAAACACAAACCACGAATATTTGCAACAATATTTGATCTATTTGGGTGTTTTTGGTCATTTTTGTGTCTTATATGGGTATAAAATGATGAGTATTTACACACTCATCAATCCCCCACACTAAACTATTGCTAGTCCCTAGCAATCCGATCATATAAAGTAATGAAAGGATCAAAGAATACCAAGTGCACCCCGTTTCGACTTTTTATTCAATGCAAGAAATTTAAACTAAAACAAAAATAGACAAAATGCTTGATTTTCCAAAAATGGTATCATGGAACGGGATTCACACAAAATGGGTGTCTCCAGGGAATTGAAATCGTCATCCTCTTTTTTTATACTCCCAACTAAGCTTAAACTCAATGTGCAACGATTTTTGTAAAATGCTAACACTACTTATACTAATAATCTATGTAAGCCAAGACTTAACTTTTCACTCCCATATTTATTCAAGTTAGGTGAATGTGCTCATTTTCAAAATTTTGACCGCAAAAATTGACGTTTTTATAAGATTTTGACTAATACTAGTTGAAAGATAGATTTAAAATTTACAACAAGCAAGTTTCAAAACTTTATTCAACACATCAAAACTTATTGCATTTTGCAATATCATTCCATTTTTGCATTTTGCAATATCATTCCATTTTATTTTATTTTTTTTCTTTTCATTTTTTCATCATTTTTTTTAACTTGTGCAACATAAACTAACGGAGTTTCACGGGAACCAAGACCTTACACCTTCCGGAATAAAGGATCCAAGAGCCGTTACAACGGAGAGTTCCAAGACTCTAAACATTCCTGAAATGAGGATCCAAGGGTGTTAGACCAAGACCTCACACATTCCTGAATTAGAAGTCCAAGGGCCGGTGTAAGAGGGTAGCCAAGACCTAAACGCCTTCCGAAAATAAGGATCCAAGGGCCGATCTTGAACCGTAGCTTTTTTAGCACATACATTTATTACTTAACTTTTGCATTTCTATGACATATGCTTGTTCCGAAGTTTAAATAAATCTTTGAACTAGTATTTTTCAAAATCGTATGAAAAAAAAATGATTTTGTATGTTCAAATGTTTGAAATAAGCACTTATTAAGTCAGATTAGTTATCTCCTGGGAGGAAAAGCCATAGATTACTTATATAAGCTCTAAAGAAAACCAACTATTCTACGCTTAGCATTTTCATTTGCACATATCGTAAAACCTTAGTCTAACCGTTAAGGGAGCAGCCAGATCAACACTCTGGCAGAGTCGGGATTCCCCTTGTTCTAACCTAATCAAGACTAAACACTTCTTTTTTTCTTGCAATTTCTTATCTAAAACGAAAAAAAAATTAAATTTTTGGCCAAAACGAGGGTACTAGGGCACTACAAGGTACATATGTGACAAAAATCGCGAGAATTCCACCCCACACTTAGAATTGAATATTGCCCTCAATATTCAAAGTACCGGCTATTATGCCGACACTTAGAACGTAAAAAGGTAATACTAATAGCCAAGTGTGTGACAGAAATCTCATTTTCACAAACAGGATTAAGAAGATATCCCTAGATAATCGTTAGCAAAAAGATCGGATATTGGGCGGCTGGATTGAAAACAGGCGCATCAATCATCACGATCTAAGGGAAACCTGCAAACAAGGGCAAACAACACACAAACAAAACACAATAGAGGAATCCCCCCACACTTAGTGTCAGAAAATAGAAAGAAGTCAGAAACATGGGTTGTCACCCATGTGGTGCTAATGTTTTTGTTAACCGAGTCACTAGCTTGACTCGACCCCGAATTCATTTGTTCATGGGGAAGCATGTGGAAGAGAAAATCTCCATCGGACTTTCATTCATGATGTTTGGATAAAAATTGAAGTTCTTGAAAGTTCCACTCCGATGAGATACATCCGGCTCAAAAGAATGATAAATTGAGATGCCGGGGTCAAAAATGGTGTCTTCACTCCCAAACGAGTGAAGGAAAGGACAAGCTACCTTATAAGCACAGAAAGGTAGAAAAACTCGAACGACATATGTGAAGTCAATATAATGGCGATCCTCAACGGGAAATGTCACATATGTCGGAGAAAGATTATCCTTTTGAATATCAGGATTGATATTTGAGGTTATATCATCAAGATTAGAAATAATAGAGTCCTTGACCTCATCGTTCTCTAACACTTTATCAAAAAGAGGATTTACGTTGCTTGAAAAGTACTCGTCGTCAAATTTAAAAAGAGAATTCGAATAGACTTTGAGACTTTCATTTGGAACGTCCTCATCAGAAAGTGATTCGTCATCACTAGAGGAAAAATCATCATTGGAATTGAAAAGAGGGTTAGAGAAAATCCCGGAAAAATCATCCTCAATGTCAAGAGGATAATCATCACATATAGACAAATCACATTCATTGTCCGATATATCCTCAGACTCACTTGGGATTGGGATAAGGTTCTCAGCACTAGACTTTATGAATTCGTCCGATTCCTTTTCAGGAATAGTGGTAAGATGCTCATCCCCCATAATAAGAGAATCCTTGGGGTACAAATTTGGAAAGAATGATGTGATTGCAATAGACTGAGGGAGTTGAGAAATGATATCGCTCAAAGGAATAGTACTCTCCTCGTCGTCCTCATCTTCGTCATCGAGCATGGCAGCCTTATTAAATAAGAAACGCCTTTGTACTGCTCATTCTTCGGCGAGTAAATCTTCCATAGATTTACCATGACGATTTTCTTGGGGAAGTTTATTAGCCAAATCCTTAACTTCTTCTATTAAATTTAGAACATGGAGAAGTTCTTGAGGAAGTGGCTGAGGTTGCGTTTGAGTCATTTGGCACTGTGGAGGTTGGTTTTGATAAGAATAATCATAATTGTTACAAGGGTCATGCTCATAGACAAGCGGGGTCCTCGTTTGACAATTGGATTCATAATGCGGACCTCCACAGAATTCACAACAGTAAAACGGTTGTGACTGACTCAGTGAATCATATGGATATTGGTCATAACCAAAATTTTGATTGTTACACGAAACCTGCTCATAGAGAAGCGTGTTCCTTGTTTGACAATCAAAACCTTGGTGAGGACCTCCACAATATTCACAATAAAATGTTTCCATCTCATGGTGCGGGGGTTAGTTAAGGAAATTGGTTGTTTCATTGTAGGGATTTTGGTCATAGACAAACCCGTTTCCCGAATTTACAATGCTACAACCGGGGCAATTTCCACCATTTAGAGGTCCCCCACACCATTCACAGCCATAATGGTAAGATGAAAACATAAAAAGAATTAAACGGATAGAGGGTGAGATAAAGAATTAAATGAATAGAAGGGGATAAGAAGAATATTTTTGGATTTTTGAAACATTTTGAAGAACACAAAGGGAAAAAGGAAAATAAATTTGAAAAGAAAATCTTTTTGGGTTTTTTATAAGAAAATATTTACGAAGAAAACGATAACTCCTCGGGAGAAGGGTCTTCAAAACACGCAACGACAAACGAGTATTTAAAAATTCGCTTCAAGCCTTCCCCGGCAGCGGCGCCAAAAATTGATTCGATGGAATCAACACGTATTTATTTCCTAGGAAGCACAAGTGAAGTATGTGTAACCCGGGTCGTTATCCCCAACGAAGGTTTGAATGGAATTCATGATCTCGATTCGTGAAACGTGTTTGAATAGGGAAAATAATGGGATTTTGGGTTTTTACGCTAAAATAAGTGAACATTAACTAAAAACTACTTAAAAGGTAAGGAAAACGATAATCTAAAGTGCTCGTAATTAAAAACGTAAAGGAAATCTAAAAATACGTTTAAACCGGGAAATCCCGAGCCTAAAACGTCAAAATGATGAAATATTAACTCTACGGGTACAAATATATTTTTCCTAACTCCTAATTAATAAAAGAAATTTTTATAAAAAAAGAATTTATGTTTTTCTGATAATTATTTAATTAATTATGGATTAAAAACTGAATTAAAAAGAAAAATGAATTAAAAATACTAAATGAAATTGAAAAATTATGAAAAATTACAGGAAAGTGTTAAAAGTAAATATGAACCTAGGAAAAATAAGCTAGTGGGGCCAGCTTATCCAGATAAGCTGGAATAAGCTGTGAAGGGAAAATAAACTAAAGGAACAACAGCTGCATAAAGGAATTAACGTGTAATGTTTTAACAAGAAAATCCCAAGGGTGCAATGGTAAACGCTGTGTGTTATGGGTGAGAAGACCAGGGTTCGAATCCCTGGTCTTACAATTTTTTGAAAACATTTTTTTTTTCTTTTTATCAACTTATTAAGCACTAAAAATTAAACATTTTCTATAACTACAACTCTTATTGAAATCTAACAAATAAGCTGGGAAATAGAAAAAGGGAAAACAGTTGATGCCTAAAACTTGGAATATGACATTATGAAAACTAATGAGCTAAATTAAAAGCTACAAACTAATCCAAAGAAGCTCAGAACAATAATGAAACTACCAAAAACTAAAGTGATTAAGCACTAACAACTTAAGCTATCTACTGAATCTAACCTAAAGCAATTATGCAGACTTGCTAAGGAAGTTTTCAGCAGACTGTTTATGGAAAGAATGGTCAAAAACTACTCTAATTCTAATGAGACCTAACAACTACTGAAAAGCTTCTAAATGCACTACTATAAACTTAAGATACCACAAATGAGGGGGCTTAAAAGGCTTAAGCTTAAAGCTAGCTTACAAAAACAGTACCTTCCCTAAGATTACACTAATCCACTAAAAACCTCAAAATGCTTCCAATCAACTAAAGACAGCCTACAAACAGCTTGATAAGGCTAAAATAAGTATGACCAAACTTGACAAAAAGCAAATTTTGTGTACCTTAGCTTCGACCAGTTTTAACCCATTGACCCAAACACTCCATTCTGTCACTGATTTGAGAATTTGAACAAGAGAGGACCTAATTAAGCTAAGTTCCTGAAAGACAAAAGATTAACTAGCTATACTACAACATAAAAAGAACAGTTGAAAATTAATTAAGCATTCAATAAGCTAAAGCTAGATTAAGCTGTTTTTGGCATTTAAATGAGATTTCAGCAGTTACTAATGACAGATAACTCAGAACAGCAAGTCAACACTAAAAAGCAATATTAAGAACAAACAAGCTGGCATTACTCTAAATAAGCACTTAAAATAAGGAAATAAGCAGTTTGACCTATGGTTGACTTTTTGACTTTTTGAACTTGAAACTGAGTTAAACCAAATTAAATTCAGAATATCCTAAAACAAGCTTAATTGAGCTTACAAGAACAGAAAATAGAGCTTTAAAAACCTTAAACAACAATCACTTAAAATTACTGAATTAACATTTAACTTGAATTATAACTAAAATGGTACAATGCTCTTGAAATTAAAACAGGACTTGAAATTAAAGTTACAAAAGACTGAGATTAAGCTAAACAATTAAAGCTACAATACAGTTGGCTACATTACACTACTCCTAATTTAATTAACTACTGACTAAAATTAACCACTACCCACTACTGTGTGTTGAGGGATGCTTTTATATTACTCAAATAACTTCCCTCCTCCTTCTGAGCCAATCCCATCCCTTCAAATGGCTTCAATCAATCTCAGCCGTCCTTTGGAATTTTGGCGGGAAAAATGGGTAGTGGCATTCCAGCTTGGATTTAGCACGTGAACAAGGTACTTAGCTATCTAGGGGGAGGGAGGCGTGTAGCAGGGGAGAAAGCATGGGAGACATGATGGTCTGGTTTTGGGGAATGGAGAAAGCGGGAAAAGTTTGGGGATGAGGGTTGAGTGGTTGATTATTTTGGTTTAGCTATTAAAAAGGGACGGGGTTGGGTTTATTTGTGGATTGGGCTTAGGGTGTATTGGGCTGGGTATTTAGTTTAGGATAAAAGGGTTAGGTTAGTTATAGTAGTTAAGGATTAGTAATGGAATTAGGTTTAGGTTAAGGGACTAAAACTGCCAATTATGTAAATTCAGGGACCAATCTTGCCAAATCTGAAATTTATCTCCAAGGACCATTTTTGGTATTTTGACATTCATTATGGTTGACTTTGATTTTTTGATCAATTTTTTGGTCCAAACTTGTAAATTACTTCCCCGTCCTCGGCTTTTCACGATTTTCCAATCTTGTGCTCGATTTTGTCCGTTTTTGCCCTGTTTTCAATCTTTTTGTACCTGAAACACACAAAAACGCAAACCACGAATATTTGCAACAATATTTGATCTATTTGGGTGTTTTTGGTCATTTTTGTGTCTTATATGGGTATAAAATGATGAGTATTTACACACTCATCAATCCCCCACACTAAACTATTGCTATTCCCTAGCAATCCGATTATATAAAGTAATGAAAGGATCAAAAGAATACCAAGTTCACCCCGTTTCGACTTTTTATATGGGTATAAAATGATGAGTATTTACACACTCATCACAAACACAAGGAAGTCCAAGATTTGCATTACATCACATCTCCATCCGATCGGATGCAACCCGCAACCGATTCACATGGAGGAGGTAAAAGAAGACTGTTGGGTCCATCAGTACCCAAGAATACTTGAAACAAGATTTGGACACAAATTAACTAAGTTTTAACTTAAATCGAGAACAATTCAAGTCACTGAGTGAACAGTCACTCAGTGAGTCATATTCTGGATGCTTAAGGCGAATTCAAGAAGAAGGATTCACTACTCAGGAAGGCGGTACTCCCTGAGTAGGACTTAAGCCAAAGAAGAAGTTGATGGTTCAGTGAGTGTTGGACAAGAACTCACTGAACCCCAGTCTCCTCAACAACATTAAGTGATTGAAGACTGAAGAACTCAACGCCTGAAAGAAAGGCGGGAAGATCTGGGAAGAGTTTAAGATAAGATCAAATCTTATCTTGTCAGGAAGAAACTTTCCCTAAGACGGCTAAAAGTCGTGGAGTGTCAGACCAACCACTCCTAAAGACTTTATAGTCCATTCCCATTGGTTCTTGGAAATGACAATTACTATTGTAATTGTCAGACATGCTTGCTTCAACAAGTTGTAGTATTTTAATCACTTTTACTCTTTTATACTTGTGTGTAAATAGGTTCAAGAAGAGAGAAATTGAGTGTGTTTTGTACATTGAAAGCCTTAGACTTTTGCAAAACAACTTCTCTCCTACAAAGAGTAACGTATCCCTGAGATAGCTCAGTAGGGTCGAATTGTTACCACTTAAGCATAGCTTGAGTTTAGATAGGAGACACCATACCTTGTCTATTCAATCCCAAGTGTTTGTTCCGCAAAACACTTGGGTAATAGATTCTCTGATTCATTTCTAATAAGAATTTAAACGTTGAAAAATACTTTGTGTTTTTACATTTACGTTTCATTAACTGATAGAAAGAATCATTACATTGTATTAGTCATAAATACAAATAGATTAACTTTCTAGTTAACTCTAAGCGTGTTAAGGGAACAACAAGTGGTATCAGAGCCTCTGGTTTATAAAATCTTTCAAAATTAACCAAGGGTGCTCAAGGTTTTTAAAACCAAGATCCTACTATGACTGATGCTAATGTGCCCCAGCTAGTCGACAAAAAGGGTGGAAGCTTTTCAGCTGTTGCCCCATGACTTGAAGCTGGTAAATTTAGCAAGTGGAAAAAGCGAATGCTTTGCTACTTGACCGGTATGGAACCATACTACATCACTTGTGTCAAAGATGGTCCTTTTGTCCCAAAGACTGCTGCAGGGCTAAACAAGCCTGAGGCTCAATGGACCATTGATGAGAGGAGGGTGGTCAATCAAGACCAACGCCTGAAAAGCATCATTATATCATGTCTTCCTGACGATATAATGGAATCAGTCATCAACTGTTCAACAGCCAAGCAAACTTGGGATGACTTGGTCAATAGCTTTGAGGGTCCCTCAGATACCAAGGAAAACAGGGTCATGGACCTGAAACTTGAGTATAATACTTTCAGGGCAAAAGACTCTAAAAGTATCTCTCAGACTTATACCAGATACAAGACCTTGATAAACAAACTATCAAATGATGGTGTAGTTTTGTCTAAGCATGAGACAAATGTTGGCTTTGTCAACAGTCTCCCTGAGAAGTGGCTAAACTTCTCACAAGGCCTGAGGTATGCTAATCACATTCAGACCCTTGAGCTCCCTGAGATCTATGGGAAGTTTGTCTATGAAGACAACTTAATCTCAAGGAGATACCCTGACTCAAAAGCTCTTGAGTCCAAAAAGGCCTTGACCTCCACACCCATATCAACTGCTTTTTATACTAATGGTGTTGTGCAGGACTTTCAAGAGGATTCTGAGGATGAAATTGATCAAAGGACTAGTGATGAGTACCTAAAAGATCTAAACTTGGAATTCCAAGAGAGGGCACTCCTTGCTAGTTCAAAACGTTTCAACAAAAGAAACCAGTCCAACTTTTCAAAAGGAAAAGCAAATGAAACCACTGAATGCTTTAATTGTGGTAAAAAGGGTCATTTTGCTAGGGACTGTTATTCTAAAACCACCTCAGAACCCTCTTACAAATTTTCAGGAACTAGCAAGTTTCAACCTAGAATGTTTCAGTCGACCCAACAATTTCAAAACAAGGGTCAAAAAGACTTTGAAGCAAAATATAGGAAAGCCAAGGCTAAACTTGCAATTCTTGAAACTAATCCCTCTATGTCTCAGGCTGCTCAAACATCCAAACCTGTTCAGGCAAAGAACAAGGTTTTAGTAGCTGAAGCTTATGATTGGGATGAAGAAGAGGTATCCTCAGATGAGGAAATTAGAGTGAGTGCACTGATGGCACTCTCTGAAGGTGATCAAGTGGCTGTTGGGAAAAGCCATGCAAGGAATGGAGAGTGGGTAAACATCACCATGAAGAAGGTAAACACTTTACTTTCTATGGATGATGATTCTGATTGGCAGTCTTACATGAATTATATTTGTGTAGATCTTAAATTTGTTGAGGAACAAAGGCTTAACATGTTCTCAAAATATAACAATATAGTGTCAGAATTGAATAAATGTAGAGATGAATTGCTTGTACTAAAGGAAGCCAAATTAGAAACAATAACTCTACAAATTCAGAACACTGAAATTTTGAAACAAAACCAAGCCCTACAAACTGAACTTAACAAAGAAAAAGCTGTCATCCAAGGCTGGACCAAAAAGAACCCCAAGGTCTTTGATACTGTGGGTTTAATCCCTAGGAAAACAATAGGAATTAACCATCACATGGTTAACCCCTATGTAAGTCCTAGTGAATTGACCTTTGTTCCAGCTGGCATATCATTTGAGCATGAAATGCTTCCTAAGTCAAATGACTGGATTGTCAGGGACAACCCAGTCAGTAAGTTACCAAACTTTGAGACTGGAAAGATCTTGCTTCCTGAAAGTCAGGCTTTGAAAAATATGCTTGGACTTACTGAACAACTCAGTAAGCTTGAACTCACTGAACAACTCAGTAATACTGAGTCAGTGAATGAGTCTGAATCAGAATCATATCCACCACTCCCACCACTGAATACACTTCAGGGTGCTGCACCCAACTTAGGCCTCCCACCAATGGTCTACTCTCAACACTCTCCAAAGGAGAGGTCAGGATTGAGAAAAACAATCCTAAAAAGACCAACATTTGAACTCTCAGTAAATACTGATGACTCATCTTCTTCAGTTCCTTCTGAAGTAATAATCCAAAGCCCTGACTCAAAATTTGATCAGTTGGCTGAAATGCTCAGGAAGCTGGGAGAGAAGATTGCAACTTCTGAGAAACCTTCTCAATCCAAGAAGGAACAAAAACCAGCTTCCTCAAAGACCAAACCCAAACCCACAAAACCCCTGAAAAGATGTGAACTGTGTAACTATACCAATCATATCACTAATGATTGCTATAGAATTCTTTAATGCATGATTTGCAAAAAAGATGATCACAGGACCTCTGATCATAAAACACACTCAGTCACATCAAAGATGGCAAGCCTTAAAGCTCAGTCTTTAAACTACCCTTCTGATTCTAAACAGAAACAGAAACAAAAGGCAAAACCTTTTGCACCTTGCCCTTACTGTGGGTTCAATGATCACCTTCCTAAGGATTGTCAAATTGACAATTGTTGTGAAAATTGTGGAAGTTCCACTCATGACACCTCAGGAGGTGATAAGGCCATTCAGGCCAGAAGAGGTATGACAAAGTCATCCTCTCAGTCTACTGAGTCTACATCTGCAATCAAATGCATAATTTCTGGTAGCTCAGTCCACCACACCACTGACCATAAATCAATTGTAAATGTTAATAAGACCTCCAAAGCTAAGCCCTCCAAGAAGTGGAGTCCTAGAAAGAACTGACCCAGTTTTCCATTTGTGCAGAAACATGCCGAGGATCATATTTGGCATCTTGATAGTGGATGTTCAAGGAGCATGACTGGTCTGAAAGAGTATCTGCACAAGTATGTTGATGAATCAGGACCCAAAGTGATATTTGCTGATAACTCATCATGTCTCACTGAAGGTTATGGTTCAGTAAACTGCAATGGTATAGTCTTTACTAGGATAGCTTATGTAAATGGCCTAAAATACAATTTGATAAGTGTTAGTCAACTATGTGATGCTAAATACATAGTTCAGTTTGATGATAAACAAGGAATCATCTTCAATGCTAATAAGGAAGTTGTCCTTATTGCACCAAGAAGACATGATGTTTATGTGTTAGACATGTCCAGTCTGACTCAGAATGGAAATTGTCTCTTTACCAAGGCCACTGATACTCTCAACTGGCTTTGGCATAAGAGACTTTCCCACCTGAACTTCAAAAAATAAACAACCTTGTAAAACAAAACAAGGTCCTTGGCTTACCATCTCTTGTGTTTTCAAAGGATAAACCATGCTCAGCTTGTGAAAAAGGTAAACATCACAGAGCATCCTTTAAAACCAAAACCAACTTTTCCATCAGGAACTGCCTACATCTTCTCCATATGGATCTATTTGGACCAATTAGTCCTAGATCCATTAACCATGAGAAGTATACTCTGGTCATTGTGGATGAATACTCAAGATAAACTTGGGTATACTTCCTGATCAAAAAGAGTCAGGCAGCTGAAACAATTATGTCCTTTGTAAGGAACATTGAAAATCAAAATGACATCAAAGTCAAACAGATTAGGACTGACAATGGAACAGAGTTCAAAAATTATGAACTTGAATGTTTCTGTGATGAGAAAGGTATTTCCCAAAAAATTTCCTCACCCTATACACCTAAACTAAATGGGGTGGTTGAAAGGAAAAATAGAACACTCATTGAAGCAGCTAAGACAATGCTAAATGGATTACTCCTTTCCAAACACTTTTGCACTGAAGCAGTAAAGACTGCCTGTTACACACAAAACAGATCCATCATTGTCAAGAGACATAGCAAAACTCCTTATAAGTTATTCAAGGGAAGAATCACTGACATCAGCTACTTTCATGTCTTTGGGTGTCCTGTGTTTATTCATAATAACAAGGATCACTTAGGAAAATTTGATGCCAAAGCTGATGATGGATACTCCCTAGGATACTCCCTTGTCTCAAAGGCCTTCAGGGTGTTCAACACTAGGAGACAGCATACTGAGGAAACATTTCATGTTACCTTTGATGAGAGCACTGATGCAATCAGTGTCTCTAACAACTCAATGGAAGAGATAGGTATTGATGAATCATCAAGATACCCTCCTCATGAACATCATACTGATAATGGTCCTTCCACTCAGTACCATGCAAATGCTGACATCTCCTATTACATCATTCCCCACAACCTTCCTTATCCAATCATCACTGAATTTATTGAAGCACAAAGTACTGATGAATTCATTCAGTCAATACAAAGTGCTTAGGTACTAAACAATCTCAGTGATGAGTCAACCCACTCAGACACTCAAGATGCTGAAGAACATCATGTGTCTGATCCTGATCCTACCCATCAGGCCTCTACAAGTTCTAATCAGTTTCCAAGACCTTAGGACAGTTGGACTAGGTCTCAAGATATAGAACTTGTCAATATAATTGGTGAGCCTACTGAAGGCATGCTAACAAGAAGCATGGCTGCTGAACTGAGAGCAGCCTCAGCCAATGAATGCCTATTTGTGGACTTCATTTCCACAATTGAACCCAAAAGTGTTAAGGAAGCACTAAAACATCCAAGTTGGGTTCAAGCCATGAATGATGAACTGGAATAATTTGACAGAAACAAGGTAATGACCTTGGTCAAATGTCCTGAAGATGTTTCAGTCATTGGCATGAAATGGGTATTTAAAAACAAATCTGATGAAAATGGCATAGTCATTAAAAACAAAGCCAGACTTGTAGCCAAAGGCTATAATCAACAAGAAGGCATTGACTATGAAGAAACATTTGCACCAGTAGCAAGGATGGAAGCCATCAGGATCTTCCTTGCTTTTGCTACATACATGAACTTCAAAGTGTAGCAAATGGATGTTAAGAGTGCATTCTTAAATGGCTCACTGAAAGAAGAAGTTTATGTTCAGCAACCTCCTGGATTTGAAAGCCATGAGTTTCCTGACCATGTCTGTAAGCTTAACAAAGCCCTTTATGGACTGAAACAAGCTCCAAGGGCATGGTATGAGACTCTTTCAGCCTTCCTGATCCAAAACAAATTTGTCAGAGGCAAGATAGACAACACATTGTTTATCTACAAGACAAATAATGATGTCATACTTGTACAAGTGTATGTTGATGACATCATCTTTGGCTCAACAAATTATAAACTTTGCAAACAGTTTGAAAAACTAATGGCAAAGAAATTTGAAATGAGCATGATGGGAGAACTGACTTACTTCCTTGGTCTACAAATCAAGCAGACTGATAAAGGAACCTCTATCAGTCAAGAGAAGTATGTCAGAGGCCTACTGAAGAAGTATGAGCTCAGTGACTGTGCCTTAGTCAAGACTCCCATGGTACCTCCAAACAACCTTGGTCCTGATCTTACTGGAAAACCAGTGAATCAAACTCTTTTTAGAGGAATGATAGGATCACTGATGTATTTACTTGCATCGAGGCCTGATATCCAATTCTCAGTCTGCTTATGTGCCAGATATCAATCTGACCCAAGAGAAACTCATATCACTGCTATGAAAAGGATATTCAGGTACCTGAAAGGTACTCCAAACCTTGGATTATATTATCCAAAATGTTCAGGCCTTGATCTTAAAGGATACTCAGATTCTGACTATGCTGGATGCAACATGGACAGGAAAAGCACCTCAGGCTCCTGCCAAATTCTTGGTGGAAAACTAGTCTGTTGGAGTGCTAAGAAGCAACAATCAGTTGCTATGTCCTCAGCTGAAGCTGAATATGTTGCAGCAGTAAGTTGTTGTGCAAATGTACTCTGGATGAAAAGTCAACTCAGTGACTATGGAATTCAGTACAAGATGGTTCCCATCTTTTGTGATAACACAAGTGTAATTGCCATCTCAAATAACCCAATTCTTCATCAGAGAACAAAAAACATTGATATTAGATATCACTTCATCAGGGACCATGTCATGAATGGTGACATAGAATTACACTTCATTCCTACTGAATATCAGCTAGCTGATATATTCACCAAGCCATTGGATGAACCAACTTTCACTAGACTGAAAGCTGAACTAGGAATGTTGGATATTGAGAATCAGTCCACTGATTGACTCCATCCAAATATGTGTAATTTCTGATAACCCAAGTCCCTGACTCAATGTGTTCTTCAGTGAGAAAGATCACTGAACTTCAGGAACTAAACCCAAGTTCCTGAACCCTTGAACCTCAGGAATTAGACCCAAATTCCTAAACACTAGAACCATCAGTGACTAAACCCAAGTCCTGACAATCAGGTTCACTGAATGAAAAGTCATTCAGGGTCCTCATGAGACATTAAATACTAACTTAAATGCTCTAAGTATCTAGTTAGTAAATGTCCGAGGTTGGTAACTGAATTCTTATTTAATATAAGAATATTTGTTCTTTTGCCTTTCTGGCTTCCACCTCTGGGCCCCCACATTCCCACTTGGCATTAAATGCCTCTCCAATCACATTACAGATATGTGATGACTCATCTCTGTAAATTACACTTTTGCAGAACTGCTCAACTGTTCACCTTGACTGTTGCGCCAAACCAAGGAAAGTGGAGTGGTGGCATTAAATGTGGATCCCAAAACATTTTATTCAAAACAGTTTCCAAAAATTCTTTTTGAATAAATAAAATCCGCTTAATGCCTAAAATACCCTCCACTTCACTTCCCTATAAATACCCCAACCAAAATAACAACACACACGTCTATTAGAAATCTTAAGCAAATTCTGCCCATTTTTCTCTCAAAACTAATAGTGTGTGTGTTCTTAGCTTTAAGAAACTCAACCATCTTTGTTACCCAGACTTACCAACAAATATGGCTTCCTCTAAAGCTGTGACATACTAATGTGAAATTCACATTGGAGGGCGTAGACCTCACAAAGAACAATGTGGTGGGAAACTTTTCCTATCCACAAAAGTTCCATGCTTACAAGAATGTGATGAAATATCTTCAAAACTGTTTTCTTGCAAAAGCATTTACCAAGACCCCCTCAGTCATCTACCATGACTACTTGAGGGAATTCTGGTGTACTGCTGTGGCTACTAGCCCAAAAGACACCAAAGAATCCATCATCACTTTCACAGTAATGAATGGGAGAAGGACCCTCTCCCTGGGTTACAATGACTTCATCAAGGCCACTGGTCTTGATTTTGTGGAGGCTTTTGAGCCCAATCCGACTGACCAAGAGGTCAAGGGAGAGTTGATCTTCTTAGGACCTCATGACCCTAAACGTCCTAAGGAGTCCGCTGGAGCCTTATTAGAAAAGGCTCCAATTGTCAAAACCTTGTTCCACCCAGTCTGGAGGATCCTGATGACATTCGTCATTCAGGTCCTTGGGGGGAATAAATCCTCCACTGAGCAATTGAGCTCATCTCAACAATTGATGTTGTTCAGTCTCTTGGAGGGTAGAACGATAGATATCGGAGGTATAATCTTCCGTGACCTTGTTGCTAAGCTCTCAGGAAAATCTAGGCAAAAACACTTGTCTTATCCTAGGTTTATTTCCTGTGTGCTTCAGGACCTTCTTGGTTCTGACTATGTGACGCCTGACGTTGTAGGTATGAAACCTGACGTCTTACATTAGACCAATTTCACTAGTGGTATCACTGAGGTACAACCCATTGCCCTGACTAACTACATGATGGTGGTTATTCAGGGGAGAACGCTGTTTTTCCAGTACCTTCACCAACAAAGAAGGTGAAGAAGACAAAGAAGGGTCATTCCAGTAAGGTGGTTAAACCCAAACCACTCGCCACTGAGACTGATGCCCAGAACCAACTCAACCTTAAAAAGGGGTTGAATGTGGCCCAGACCTCTGAGACACCCACTACAGAGACCCCCCTGACCACAAAACAAATGCCAACGGAGGGCACTGAGCAATCATCCTCAGTGTCCTCGGCCAAACCCCCTCTTCCTCATGATTCCACTGACATAAACAAGTCATTAGAGTCAGGAACCTCAACCCATTCACATCCCAATGAAGGCACTGATAAATCACAATCAGAACCTGAGCGAGAAAAGGGTCCTATATCCTCGGTTGGGTAGCACTACTCAACTGAGAAGGGAACCCACACCCAATCACATCCCGATGAAGGTACTGACAAATCACAGTCAGGACCCAAGCGAGTCAAGGACCCTAAATCCCCAAAAGGGCAGTATAACCCTGATGGGAAGGGGGACCACCAACCATCACAAAAAGTGCCTAGTGATACTACTGGAAAACACCCGTCAGTAGTTAAAGGCGCTCAGGGGGACAAAGACTCAAAGGGATATAAACCACCCGCTGATACGGAACCTACAACCACCTCAGGAGGATCCATTCTCTCAGGAACTGCCCCCAAAAGTCAGGCTGAGAAATCAGTTATTATGACTAGCCAAGCTGATAAAACCAAATCAGTTATTATGGCGGGGTCAGGACCTGGCCAAAACCAAGGCAAGTCCTTTTATGAAGAGGAGCCGGTTAACCTTTTGGAGTTCGAGTCTATGGGGGATGTTCAGGCTCTTCTTGATTTTGAAGATTCTAATAATGAGCTCAAGGAAGAGAGTGAGGAAGAAATATTTGAGGCTGGTGAGGATATGGAAACTGATGTACAACCTGAACAATCACATCAGTCATCTCCACATCCGAGTGAAGAATCAGAATCTCAAGCTGCTGGTTCTTCGGATACTGACAACATCCTCAGCAAGTATGACAACATTCTTCCTCTCACTGAGCGACAATTGGTCAAGTTCCTGCTAAAGACCAACAAGGCTCTCTTCTAAGGTCTGACTGAAGAAATGTTTGACCATCACACTGAAGCAGTAGTTAACTATGTCGACCTGAAGGATTCTGTTGATCAATATCATGAATCTGTTAATGAACAACAATCTTCAGTCTCCTTCACCCTGACATCTCTTGAACACAACATCAAACTGTTCAACGCGTCTCTCAACAACTTACACAAGAGCGTTGAAACGATTCAAGAGTCAGTGAAAGATGACCCTGAGCTAAACAGGAAAATTCTTCAGGCTTCAGAAACTTACCAGCAACAAACTTCTCAGTTGGCTGAGCTGATAAATGTGCTGAGATCCTCCAATCTTCAGGCAGAACAAGCTTGCTCTCATTCAGGTTGCAAAAGAAGAGGCTGAGAAGATTGGGATTGAGGCAAAAGACCTTGCTAAAAGGGAAGGTGGTAAGAGCTTTGTGGAAGCTCAGAATGCTGAAATGACTGCCCTCAGGCAGAGAAGGGAAGAAAGAATGAAAAGGGCTGAAGAGATTAGGCTGAACAGGATTGCAAGATATCAGTGGGTCATGACAAACAGGTTAAAGCCAGAACCAATCACTGATATCAAGATTCAAAGAAACTCCAAGCCTTCAATTCTAACTGTCTACAGAAGTAATGACAAGAGAGTCTTTGAGGTTCATAACCCTTTCAGATTTGCAGACTTTGGGATCTCAGAACTGGATGAACTGGGTCCACTAATTGAGAAGAAGCAAAATGTTGTTGTGCCAAACCTGATGAAATCCCTCAGTCTGAGGTATGAAAAGTTGGCTGCAACACCTTAGGAACTTGGCATTCCCTCTCTTCTTCCTGCTTCAGCCGAACAGCGTGCCCCTTCTCAGTCTTCTTCAAGAAAGAGAAAGAAGGTTGAAGCAGAGCCTGAGATCAAGGTCCCTGGTCTGGACTGCAATAGAGCCCTCCCTGAAGGTGTTCCATTCATGAGGAATGTAGTCATCGAACAACCTGAAAGAGGGTTATTCTTCACTGATGAGTTCGGAGACCCAGCCTTCCAGAGGTGGAATGATATTGATCTATCAGGGATCAAGGCAATGATGGGTTTCCTCATGATGGCCTCTCCAATCAAGAGTCCTGAGAATGTGAGGTTTTGTCAAGATCTGAAAAGAAAAATTTGAGAGCACCCTGACCAACATGAGCAGCAGTCAAAGAAGCCTAAGCTTGAAGCCCTTGGTATTAAGTTGAACTGATGAATCTGCCTGAATACCACCACTACCTTTTTGTACTTAGTTTTGATAGGACTTGTAATGATATTTATAAGATGATGTTTTTATTATTTCAGTGTCCTTATTTACATTCTAGTACATTCAATATGAGTAGAAGTCATTAGCTCACTCATAACTGATCAAAACACTTAGGAATAATTTATATCCAAATAGGGGGAGATTGTTGGGTCCATCAGTACCTAAGAATACTTGAAACAAGATTTGGACACAAATTAACTAAGTGTTAACTTAAACCGAGAACAATTTAAGTCACTGAGTGAACAGTCACTCAGTGAGTCATCTTCAGGATACTTAAGGCGAATTCAAGAAGAAGGATTCACTACTCAGGAAGGCGGTACTCCTTGAGTAGGACTTAAGCCAAAGAAGAAGATGATGGTTCAGTGAGTGTTGGACAAGAACTCACTGAACCTCAGTCTCCTCAACAACATTAAGTGATTGAAGACTGAAGAACTCAACGCCTGAAAGAAAGGCGGGAACATCTGGGAAGAGTTTAAGATAAAATCAAATCTTATCTTGTCAGGAAGAAACTTTCCCTAAGACGGCTAAAAGTCATGGAGTGTCAGACCAACCACTCCTAAAGACTTTATAGTCCATTCCCATTGGTTCTTGGAAATGACAATTACTATTGTAATTGTCAGACACGCTTGCTTCAACAAGTTGTAGTATTTTAATCACTTTTACACTTTTATACTTGTGTATAAATAGGTTCAAGAGGAGAGAAGTTGAGTGTGTTTTTTTTTTTTTTGGGTAAAAGGGTTAATTCACCCCGGTAAAATTCATTACTCCAAAAAACGTTGAGGTACAATGGATGAGGGTGACATCCCTCATCTCAGTCCCTTAGGACACTTACAGACACTTATATAAGAATGACAAACCATTCTTATAACTGACAAAATGAACCTACCAATAATGACAAAAGTAAATAAAACATTACAATACTACTCAAGAAAAGTACTTGAGCCATCTACATCTTTATAGCAGTCCATTTACTTCCATGAAGAATCCTTCAACTTGCCCAATCAAACCCATTTGCAGCTTCTATTAGTATTATGCATGGAGCATAATCTAATAACCTAATAAGAGTGGTATCCGTAGCAAATGAAATTTGAAACTTAACCAGGGTATAATCAACCCTAACTTCCAGCATTTGATGACTTGACCCAATCTTCAAACCAATTCGAATGGAGCACAAGAAGACACCCTGAAGCAAGTCACAATGACACACCACACTGATCACAAACCCCTGAGGTACAAATCCATAGGCATGTGATCACATCAACACTATGACAAGATTGTTAGTACCACTTAGCTGCCCAATGCAACCAAGATGAGAGTGCAAGACGATGGTAACAAATCTGCCATAGACTAACACAAGAAAACTTCCAGCAAATACGAACCAAAGACCCAAGTAGAATCAGCAAACATGTCCATGATGGTTCGAATAGCACTTGACAAATCATCAAGTAATAAAACTTGAGTCTTCTGAATCATTACGGCGTACGACTTTCACTTTCATACCCTAACTTCCACTGAACTCCATCACATAATTGAGGCTTAAAAATAACGACTTCCACTCAGCCCCAACCAGCCAAGATCCATTGCCAACTACTATTATTTGTTCGAAGACAATAATAGCCTAGATCGGATTGTAATATGATGCAATAAGGATCGACAATAGGGTAAAAAACCCTAACTTCCAGACCAAACTCAAACGACCAGGTGTAGCAGCAGAACAACGTAGCACAGGTCATAATGAGAAACAGCGATCACAGACCAACAGATATGCAAAGTATTACAGGACTGTGACCGGTAGGTTTTTGAACAAGATCCCTACAAACTTGACTTACAATTCTCTCTAATACCCACTTACAAAAACGAACATCAGACCAGAACGTGTAGGCACCAAACAACCCTAAACGGGTTAACTTGCAGTTTGAAAAAACTAACCCTACCCGGATTTGTACTCGTGAAGCACCAGAACAAAACCCTAGATCGAATTTAGAGAGAAAGTGCCGATTTAATAATAAAGTTATTAAACCGACTTGAGTATAATCATGGACTAAATAAACGATCTAAACCATCGAAACCCTAAACAGCCAAATAACAGATCCGATAATTAAGGATTGTTAGGGTATCGAATACAGCCACCGACCCACGATTGCATGTAAAGGATTGGATATATTAAGGTATTCACCCATGCAAGGAATAAAGAATCACATGCATGGACCTACCCACGATTGTAAATGTAATCCAATACATGAATGATAAATAATTAAATAACCAACCGACCCACTAAGAATTGAATGGGAATCGGAGGTATAACGATGAGGACCAATTGAATCACAAAACAAAAAGAAACGAATTAAAGAAGTATAACAACCTACCCACTATCAAAAGCATCCAGTAATAATCAACCGACCATGATGGAGATTTAATTATTAAAGATGTATGAATCGTAGGCAGGAGTTAATCGAACAAAGGGATTCGTTTTTTTCGTTTTTTTTTTCGCCATGGAGAGAAAACGTATTAGGGTTTTTAAGTTGAGTGTGTTTTGTACATTGAAAGCCTTAGACTTTTGCAAAACAACTTCTCTCCTACAAAGAGTAACGTATCCCTAAGATAGCTCAGTAGGGTCCAATTGTTACCACTTAAGCGTAGCTTGAGTTTAGATAGGAGACACCATACCTTGTCTATTCAATCCCAAGTGTTTGTTCCGCAAAACAGTTGGGTAATAGATTCTTTGATTCATTTCTAATAAGAATTTAAACGTTGAAAAATACTTTGTGTTTTTACATTTACGTTTCATTAACTGATAGAAAGAATCATTACATTGTATTAGTCATAAACACAAATAGATTAACTTTCTAGTTAACTCTAAGCGTGTTAAGGGAACAACAAAGACCAACCGATCGGTTGGAGACAATACCGATCGGTTGGATGTGACCTGTAATTCCAAACTTTATCATTAAGTGTCCCAACTTATTACTCACGATTCTAGGTCCTTCCCAAAGTGTTTCTAGTCCCTTCTACTCTGCTTGTAGGCCAAGTTGCAGCATTTAAGTCCCTAAGCCTTGAGAATAGTATAAGTATGGCCATTTGTGAAGTGTTTAGACACCAATTTACAAACCAAGTCTCACACAATTACGAATTAAATCTCTACTCATCAACCACTCTCACAAAAACTCTCAAATTCATCCTTAGAAATCCAGGAAACTTTGGAAGTCCAAGAAGTCAACATTGGGAAGTCAAACTCTCAAGAAGTCAACACCAATACTTGTGGTATCATTACATTATCATTTGTAAACTTATTTCAATCATTGTAAGACTTTTAATCATGATTTCTATTGATCAAAATTCTGAGTTTATGTTCATGTTTGCTATGAGTGGCTAGTGCCTTTGTGCACTTGCTTAGATGGTGTTTATGACTTAATGATTTGCGTATGATTGTGATAACATGTTTTAATTCAATTTCAAGTTAATTCTAAGATCCAATTGTGGTTAAGTTTCATAGTGACATTTGTTAATCAAGTTTGACTAGTTGTTAATAATGCTTAGGGTCGAAAGATTTATTGTTATCCAACTAGTTATAATCATTTGTCTATGAATGATTGTTATTACCCATTATTCTTGGTTTAACAAAGAAACTTAATTGTGGTTGTAATAAGAATGCTTTTGTCTATCAAATTGGATTGATTGAAAACCACTTTAAAGGTCGAAAGATTAGTTGTTTGCAATCAATTGTGACCTTTTGTCTATGATCGGTTACCTTTTGTATTGCTAAATACATAGTTCAGTTTGATGATAAACAAGGAATCATCTTCAATGCTAATAAGGAAGTTGTCCTTATTGCACCAAGAAGACATGATGTTTATGTGTTAGACATGTCCAGTCTGACTCAGAATGGAAATTGTCTCTTTACCAAGGCCACTGATACTCTCAACTGGCTTTGGCATAAGAGACTTTCCCACCTGAACTTCAAAAACATAAACAACCTTGTAAAACAAAACAAGGTCCTTGGCTTAACATCTCTTGTGTTTTCAAAGGATAAACCATGCTCAGCTTGTGAAAAAGGTAAACATCACAGAGCATCCTTTAAAACCAAAACCAACTTTTCCATCAGGAACTGCCTACATCTTCTCCATATGGATCTATTTGGACCAATTAGTCCTAGATCCATTAACCATGAGAAGTATACTCTGGTCATTGTGGATGAATACTCAAGATAAACTTGGGTATACTTCCTGATCAAAAAGAGTCAGGCAGCTGAAACAATTATGTCCTTTGTAAGGAACATTGAAAATCAAAATGACATCAAAGTCAAACAGATTAGGACTGACAATGGAACAGAGTTCAAAAATTATGAACTTGAATGTTTCTGTGATGAGAAAGGTATTTCCCAAAAAATTTCCTCACCCTATACGCCTAAACTAAATGGGGTGGTTGAAAGGAAAAATAGAATACTCATTGAAGCAGCTAAGACAATGCTAAATGGATTATACTCTTTCCAAACACTTTTGCACTGAAGCAGTAAAGACTGCCTGTTACACACAAAACAGATCCATCATTGTCAAGAGACATAGCAAAACTCCTTATAAGTTATTCAAGGGAAGAATCACTGACATCAGCTACTTTCATGTCTTTGGGTGTCCTGTGTTTATTCATAATAACAAGGATCACTTAGGAAAATTTGATGCCAAAGCTGATGATGGATACTCCCTAGGATACTCCCTTGTCTCAAAGGCCTTCAGGGTGTTCAACACTAGGAGACAGCATACTGAGGAAACATTTCATGTTACCTTTGATGAGAGCACTGATGCAATCAGTGTCTCTAACAACTCAATGGAAGAGATAGGTATTGATGAATCATCAAGATACCCTCCTCATGAACATCATACTGATAATGGTCCTTCCACTCAGTACCATGCAAATGCTGACATCTCCTATTACATCATTCCCCACAACCTTCCTTATCCAATCATCACTGAATTTATTGAAGCACAAAGTACTGATGAATTCATTCAGTCAATACAAAGTGCTTAGGTACTAAACAATCTCAGTGATGAGTCAACCCACTCAGACACTCAAGATGCTGAAGAACATCATGTGTCTGATCCTGATCCTACCCATCAGGCCTCTACAAGTTCTAATCAGTTTCCAAGACCTTAGGACAGTTGGACTAGGTCTCAAGATATAGAACTTGTCAATATAATTGGTGAGCCTACTGAAGGCATGCTAACAAGAAGCATGGCTGCTGAACTGAGAGCAGCCTCAGCCAATGAATGCCTATTTGTGGACTTCATTTCCACAATTGAACCCAAAAGTGTTAAGGAAGCACTAAAACATCCAAGTTGGGTTCAAGCCATGAATGATGAACTGGAATAATTTGACAGAAACAAGGTAATGACCTTGGTCAAATGTCCTGAAGATGTTTCAGTCATTGGCATGAAATGGGTATTTAAAAACAAATCTGATGAAAATGGCATAGTCATTAAAAACAAAGCCAGACTTGTAGCCAAAGGCTATAATCAACAAGAAGGCATTGACTATGAAGAAACATTTGCACCAGTAGCAAGGATGGAAGCCATCAGGATCTTCCTTGCTTTTGCTACATACATGAACTTCAAAGTGTAGCAAATGGATGTTAAGAGTGCATTCTTAAATGGCTCACTGAAAGAAGAAGTTTATGTTCAGCAACCTCCTGGATTTGAAAGCCATGAGTTTCCTGACCATGTCTGTAAGCTTAACAAAGCCCTTTATGGACTGAAACAAGCTCCAAGGGCATGGTATGAGACTCTTTCAGCCTTCCTGATCCAAAACAAATTTGTCAGAGGCAAGATAGACAACACATTGTTTATCTACAAGACAAATAATGATGTCATACTTGTACAAGTGTATGTTGATGACATCATCTTTGGCTCAACAAATTATAAACTTTGCAAACAGTTTGAAAAACTAATGGCAAAGAAATTTGAAATGAGCATGATGGGAGAACTGACTTACTTCCTTGGTCTACAAATCAAGCAGACTGATAAAGGAACCTCTATCAGTCAAGAGAAGTATGTCAGAGGCCTACTGAAGAAGTATGAGCTCAGTGACTGTGCCTTAGTCAAGACTCCCATGGTACCTCCAAACAACCTTGGTCCTGATCTTACTGGAAAACCAGTGAATCAAACTCTTTTTAGAGGAATGATAGGATCACTGATGTATTTACTTGCATCGAGGCCTGATATCCAATTCTCAGTCTGCTTATGTGCCAGATATCAATCTGACCCAAGAGAAACTCATATCACTGCTATGAAAAGGATATTCAGGTACCTGAAAGGTACTCCAAACCTTGGATTATATTATCCAAAATGTTCAGGCCTTGATCTTAAAGGATACTCAGATTCTGACTATGCTGGATGCAACATGGACAGGAAAAGCACCTCAGGCTCCTGCCAAATTCTTGGTGGAAAACTAGTCTGTTGGAGTGCTAAGAAGCAACAATCAGTTGCTATGTCCTCAGCTGAAGCTGAATATGTTGCAGCAGTAAGTTGTTGTGCAAATGTACTCTGGATGAAAAGTCAACTCAGTGACTATGGAATTCAGTACAAGATGGTTCCCATCTTTTGTGATAACACAAGTGTAATTGCCATCTCAAATAACCCAATTCTTCATCAGAGAACAAAAAACATTGATATTAGATATCACTTCATCAGGGACCATGTCATGAATGGTGACATAGAATTACACTTCATTCCTACTGAATATCAGCTAGCTGATATATTCACCAAGCCATTGGATGAATCAACTTTCACTAGACTGAAAGCTGAACTAGGAATGTTGGATATTGAGAATCAGTCCACTGATTGACTCCATCCAAATATGTGTAATTTCTGATAACCCAAGTCCCTGACTCAATTTGTTCTTCAGTGAGAAAGATCACTGAACTTCAGGAACTAAACCCAAGTTCCTGAACCCTTGAACCTCAGGAATTAGACCCAAATTCCTAAACACTAGAACCATCAGTGACTAAACCCAAGTCCTGACAATCAGGTTCACTGAATGAAAAGTCATTCAGGGTCCTCATGAGACATTAAATACTAACTTAAATGCTCTAAGTATCTAGTTAGTAAATGTCCGAGGTTGGTAACTGAATTCTTATTTAATATAAGAATATTTGTTCTTTTGCCTTTCTGGCTTCCACCTCTGGGCCCCCACATTCCCACTTGGCATTAAATGCCTCTCCAATCACATTACAGATATGTGATGACTCATCTCTGTAAATTACACTTTTGCAGAACTGCTCAACTGTTCACCTTGACTGTTGCGCCAAACCAACGAAAGTGGAGTGGTGGCATTAAATGTGGATCCCAAAACATTTTATTCAAAACAGTTTCCAAAAATTCTTTTTGAATAAATAAAATCCGCTTAATGCCTAAAATACCCTCCACTTCACTTCCCTATAAATACCCCAACCAAAATAACAACACACACGTCTATTAGAAATCTTAAGCAAATTCTGCCTATTTTTCTCTCAAAACTAATAGTGTGTGTGTTCTTAGCTTTAAGAAACTCAACCATCTTTGTTACCCAGACTTACCAACAAATATGGCTTCCTCTAAAGCTGTGACATACTAATGTGAAATTCACATTGGAGGGCGTAGACCTCACAAAGAACAATGTGGTGGGAAACTTTTCCTATCCACAAAAGTTCCATGCTTACAAGAATGTGATGAAATATCTTCAAAACTGTTTTCTTGCTAAAGCATTTACCAAGTCCCCCTCAGTCATCTACCATGACTACTTGAGGGAATTCTGGTGTACTGCTGTGGCTACTAGCCCAAAAGACACCAAAGAATCCATCATCACTTTCACAGTAATGAATGGGAGAAGGACCCTCTCCCTGGGTTACAATGACTTCATCAAGGCCACTGGTCTTGATTTTGTGGAGGCTTTTGAGCCCAATCCGACTGACCAAGAGGTCAAGGGAGAGTTGATCTTCTTAGGACCTCATGACCCTAAACGTCCTAAGGAGTCCGCTGGAGCCTTATTAGAAAAGGCTCCAATTGTCAAAACCTTGTTCCACCCAGTCTGGAGGATCCTGATGACATTCGTCATTCAGGTCCTTGGGGGGAATAAATCCTCCACTGAGCAATTGAGCTCATCTCAACAATTGATGTTGTTCAGTCTCTTGGAGGGTAGAACGATAGATATCGGAGGTATAATCTTCCGTGACCTTGTTGCTAAGCTCTCAGGAAAATCTAGGCAAAAACACTTGTCTTATCCTAGGTTTATTTCCTGTGTGCTTCAGGACCTTCTTGGTTCTGACTATGTGACGCCTGACGTTGTAGGTATGAAACCTGACGTCTTACATTAGACCAATTTCACTAGTGGTATCACTGAGGTACAACCCATTGCCCTGACTAACTACATGATGGTGGTTATTCAGGGGGAGAACGCTGTTTTTCCAGTACCTTCACCAACAAAGAAGGTGAAGAAGACAAAGAAGGGTCATTCCAGTAAGGTGGTTAAACCCAAACCACTCGCCACTGAGACTGATGCCCAGAACCAACTCAACCTTAAAAAGGGGTTGAATGTGGCCCAGACCTCTGAGACACCCACTACAGAGACCCCCCTGACCACAAAACAAATGCCAACGGAGGGCACTGAGCAATCATCCTCAGTGTCCTCGGCCAAACCCCCTCTTCCTCATGATTCCACTGACATAAACAAGTCATTAGAGTCAGGAACCTCAACCCATTCACATCCCAATGAAGGCACTGATAAATCACAATCAGAACCTGAGCGAGAAAAGGGTCCTATATCCTCGGTTGGGTAGCACTACTCAACTGAGAAGGGAACCCACACCCAATCACATCCCGATGAAGGTACTGACAAATCACAGTCAGGACCCAAGCGAGTCAAGGACCCTAAATCCCCAAAAGGGCAGTATAACCCTGATGGGAAGGGGGACCACCAACCATCACAAAAAGTGCCTAGTGATACTACTGGAAAACACCCGTCAGTAGTTAAAGGCGCTCAGGGGGACAAAGACTCAAAGGGATATAAACCACCCGCTGATACGGAACCTACAACCACCTCAGGAGGATCCATTCTCTCAGGAACTGCCCCCAAAAGTCAGGCTGAGAAATCAGTTATTATGACTAGCCAAGCTGATAAAACCAAATCAGTTATTATGGCGGGGTCAGGACCTGGCCAAAACCAAGGCAAGTCCTTTTATGAAGAGGAGCCGGTTAACCTTTTGGAGTTCGAGTCTATGGGGGATGTTCAGGCTCTTCTTGATTTTGAAGATTCTAATAATGAGCTCAAGGAAGAGAGTGAGGAAGAAATATTTGAGGCTGGTGAGGATATGGAAACTGATGTACAACCTGAACAATCACATCAGTCATCTCCACATCCGAGTGAAGAATCAGAATCTCAAGCTGCTGGTTCTTCGGATACTGACAACATCCTCAGCAAGTATGACAACATTCTTCCTCTCACTGAGCGACAATTGGTCAAGTTCCTGCTAAAGACCAACAAGGCTCTCTTCTAAGGTCTGACTGAAGAAATGTTTGACCATCACACTGAAGCAGTAGTTAACTATGTCGACCTGAAGGATTCTGTTGATCAATATCATGAATCTGTTAATGAACAACAATCTTCAGTCTCCTTCACCCTGACATCTCTTGAACACAACATCAAACTGTTCAACGCGTCTCTCAACAACTTACACAAGAGCGTTGAAACGATTCAAGAGTCAGTGAAAGATGACCCTGAGCTAAACAGGAAAATTCTTCAGGCTTCAGAAACTTACCAGCAACAAACTTCTCAGTTGGCTGAGCTGATAAATGTGCTGAGATCCTCCAATCTTCAGGCAGAACAAGCTTGCTCTCATTCAGGTTGCAAAAGAAGAGGCTGAGAAGATTGGGATTGAGGCAAAAGACCTTGCTAAAAGGGAAGGTGGTAAGAGCTTTATGGAAGCTCAGAATGCTGAAATGACTGCCCTCAGGCAGAGAAGGGAAGAAAGAATGAAAAGGGCTGAAGAGATTAGGCTGAACAGGATTGCAAGATATCAGTGGGTCATGACAAACAGGTTAAAGCCAGAACCAATCACTGATATCAAGATTCAAAGAAACTCCAAGCCTTCAATTCTAACTGTCTACAGAAGTAATGACAAGAGAGTCTTTGAGGTTCATAACCCTTTCAGATTTGCAGACTTTGGGATCTCAGAACTGGATGAACTGGGTCCACTAATTGAGAAGAAGCAAAATGTTGTTGTGCCAAACCTGATGAAATCCCTCAGTCTGAGGTATGAAAAGTTGGCTGCAACACCTTAGGAACTTGGCATTCCCTCTCTTCTTCCTGCTTCAGCCGAACAGCGTGCCCCTTCTCAGTCTTCTTCAAGAAAGAGAAAGAAGGTTGAAGCAGAGCCTGAGATCAAGGTCCCTGGTCTGGACTGCAATAGAGCCCTCCCTGAAGGTGTTCCATTCATGAGGAATGTAGTCATCGAACAACCTGAAAGAGGGTTATTCTTCACTGATGAGTTCGGAGACCCAGCCTTCCAGAGGTGGAATGATATTGATCTATCAGGGATCAAGGCAATGATGGGTTTCCTCATGATGGCCTCTCCAATCAAGAGTCCTGAGAATGTGAGGTTTTGTCAAGATCTGAAAAGAAAAATTTGAGAGCACCCTGACCAACATGAGCAGCAGTCAAAGAAGCCTAAGCTTGAAGCCCTTGGTATTAAGTTGAACTGATGAATCTGCCTGAATACCACCACTACCTTTTTGTACTTAGTTTTGATAGGACTTGTAATGATATTTATAAGATGATGTTTTTATTATTTCAGTGTCCTTATTTACATTCTAGTACATTCAATATGAGTAGAAGTCATTAGCTCACTCATAACTGATCAAAACACTTAGGAATAATTTATATCCAAATAGGGGGAGATTGTTGGGTCCATCAGTACCTAAGAATACTTGAAACAAGATTTGGACACAAATTAACTAAGTGTTAACTTAAACCGAGAACAATTTAAGTCACTGAGTGAACAGTCACTCAGTGAGTCATCTTCAGGATACTTAAGGCGAATTCAAGAAGAAGGATTCACTACTCAGGAAGGCGGTACTCCTTGAGTAGGACTTAAGCCAAAGAAGAAGATGATGGTTCAGTGAGTGTTGGACAAGAACTCACTGAACCTCAGTCTCCTCAACAACATTAAGTGATTGAAGACTGAAGAACTCAACGCCTGAAAGAAAGGCGGGAACATCTGGGAAGAGTTTAAGATAAAATCAAATCTTATCTTGTCAGGAAGAAACTTTCCCTAAGACGGCTAAAAGTCATGGAGTGTCAGACCAACCACTCCTAAAGACTTTATAGTCCATTCCCATTGGTTCTTGGAAATGACAATTACTATTGTAATTGTCAGACACGCTTGCTTCAACAAGTTGTAGTATTTTAATCACTTTTACACTTTTATACTTGTGTATAAATAGGTTCAAGAGGAGAGAAGTTGAGTGTGTTTGTTTTTTTTTGGGTAAAAGGGTTAATTCACCCCGGTAAAATTCATTACTCCAAAAAACGTTGAGGTACAATGGATGAGGGTGACATCCCTCATCTCAGTCCCTTAGGACACTTACAGACACTTATATAAGAATGACAAACCATTCTTATAACTGACAAAATGAACCTACCAATAATGACAAAAGTAAATAAAACATTACAATACTACTCAAGAAAAGTACTTGAGCCATCTACATCTTTATAGCAGTCCATTTACTTCCATGAAGAATCCTTCAACTTGCCCAATCAAACCCATTTGCAGCTTCTATTAGTATTATGCATGGAGCATAATCTAATAACCTAATAAGAGTGGTATCCGTAGCAAATGAAATTTGAAACTTAACCAGGGTATAATCAACCCTAACTTCCAGCATTTGATGACTTGACCCAATCTTCAAACCAATTCGAATGGAGCACAAGAAGACACCCTGAAGCAAGTCACAATGACACACCACACTGATCACAAACCCCTGAGGTACAAATCCATAGGCATGTGATCACATCAACACTATGACAAGATTGTTAGTACCACTTAGCTGCCCAATGCAACCAAGATGAGAGTGCAAGACGATGGTAACAAATCTGCCATAGACTAACACAAGAAAACTTCCAGCAAATACGAACCAAAGACCCAAGTAGAATCAGCAAACATGTCCATGATGGTTCGAATAGCACTTGACAAATCATCAAGTAATAAAACTTGAGTCTTCTGAATCATTACGGCGTACGACTTTCACTTTCATACCCTAACTTCCACTGAACTCCATCACATAATTGAGGCTTAAAAATAACGACTTCCACTCAGCCCCAACCAGCCAAGATCCATTGCCAACTACTATTATTTGTTCGAAGACAATAATAGCCTAGATCGGATTGTAATATGATGCAATAAGGATCGACAATAGGGTAAAAAACCCTAACTTCCAGACCAAACTCAAACGACCAGGTGTAGCAGCAGAACAACGTAGCACAGGTCATAATGAGAAACAGCGATCACAGACCAACAGATATGCAAAGTATTACAGGACTGTGACCGGTAGGTTTTTGAACAAGATCCCTACAAACTTGACTTACAATTCTCTCTAATACCCACTTACAAAAACGAACATCAGACCAGAACGTGTAGGCACCAAACAACCCTAAACGGGTTAACTTGCAGTTTGAAAAAACTAACCCTACCCGGATTTGTACTCGTGAAGCACCAGAACAAAACCCTAGATCGAATTTAGAGAGAAAGTGCCGATTTAATAATAAAGTTATTAAACCGACTTGAGTATAATCATGGACTAAATAAACGATCTAAACCATCGAAACCCTAAACAGCCAAATAACAGATCCGATAATTAAGGATTGTTAGGGTATCGAATACAGCCACCGACCCACGATTGCATGTAAAGGATTGGATATATTAAGGTATTCACCCATGCAAGGAATAAAGAATCACATGCATGGACCTACCCACGATTGTAAATGTAATCCAATACATGAATGATAAATAATTAAATAACCAACCGACCCACTAAGAATTGAATGGGAATCGGAGGTATAACGATGAGGACCAATTGAATCACAAAACAAAAAGAAACGAATTAAAGAAGTATAACAACCTACCCACTATCAAAAGCATCCAGTAATAATCAACCGACCATGATGGAGATTTAATTATTAAAGATGTATGAATCGTAGGCAGGAGTTAATCGAACAAAGGGATTCGTTTTTTTTCGTTTTTTTTTCGCCATGGAGAGAAAACGTATTAGGGTTTTTAAGTTGAGTGTGTTTTGTACATTGAAAGCCTTAGACTTTTGCAAAACAACTTCTCTCCTACAAAGAGTAACGTATCCCTAAGATAGCTCAGTAGGGTCCAATTGTTACCACTTAAGCGTAGCTTGAGTTTAGATAGGAGACACCATACCTTGTCTATTCAATCCCAAGTGTTTGTTCCGCAAAACAGTTGGGTAATAGATTCTTTGATTCATTTCTAATAAGAATTTAAACGTTGAAAAATACTTTGTGTTTTTACATTTACGTTTCATTAACTGATAGAAAGAATCATTACATTGTATTAGTCATAAACACAAATAGATTAACTTTCTAGTTAACTCTAAGCTTGTTAAGGGAACAACAAAGACCAACCGATCGGTTGGAGACAATACCGATCGGTTGGATGTGACCTGTAATTCCAAACTTTATCATTAAGTGTCCCAACTTATTACTCACGATTCTAGGTCCTTCCCAAAGTGTTTCTAGTCCCTTCTACTCTGCTTGTAGGCCAAGTTGCAGCATTTAAGTCCCTAAGCCTTGAGAATAGTATAAGTATGGCCATTTGTGAAGTGTTTAGACACCAATTTACAAACCAAGTCTCACACAATTACGAATTAAATCTCTACTCATCAACCACTCTCACAAAAACTCTCAAATTCATCCTTAGAAATCCAGGAAACTTTGGAAGTCCAAGAAGTCAACATTGGGAAGTCAAACTCTCAAGAAGTCAACACCAATACTTGTGGTATCATTACATTATCATTTGTAAACTTATTTCAATCATTGTAAGACTTTTAATCATGATTTCTATTGATCAAAATTCTGAGTTTATGTTCATGTTTGCTATGAGTGGCTAGTGCCTTTGTGCACTTGCTTAGATTGGTTTATGACTTAATGATTTGCGTATGATTGTGATAACATGTTTTAATTCAATTTCAAGTTAATTCTAAGATCCAATTGTGGTTAAGTTTCATAGTGACATTTGTTAATCAAGTTTGACTAGTTGTTAATAATGCTTAGGGTCGAAAGATTTATTGTTATCCAACTAGTTATAATCATTTGTCTATGAATGATTGTTATTACCCATTATTCTTGGTTTAACAAAGAAACTTAATTGTGGTTGTAATAAGAATGCTTTTGTCTATCAAATTGGATTGATTGAAAACCACTTTAAAGGTCGAAAGATTAGTTGTTTGCAATCAATTGTGACCTTTTGTCTATGATCGGTTACCTTTTGTATTGACCATTTACTAAGCGTATTTGATAAAACAAAAGACTATTTTTGTGTGTTTAAGTTTGTTAATCCAAACTTACGAACCTTGAATTGATCTTGAATTGATTGGTTAAACTTAATGCTTGTTTTTATGAACTAAAATCTTGACGAAGTTTTAACTTGTAAGAACAATAGATTAGTTCACCAACTAATTATCACAACCAACATGTTAATCAAAAGTTATCACAATCATGCTTATCAAGAGTAGTAAACTAGTCTAAGAAAGTGTAGTTTTAATCATTTGAAGTATTATATTTTCATCATTGCTTGTTTAAGAGATTTACTTTTAGTAGCTTATAATCCGATTCACTCACAAATCCCTGCGAACGATCTCGACTTACCATCATAATCTTGCTATAACGGACGAGTTCACTTGCTCTTATGTATTATTTCTAGATTCGGTAATTCGACCTTTATAAATTTAAAACTTGTACACACACGTAACACATCAATGGTTGTTAGATTTTTGGAAACACGATAACGATACCATTGAAATCATTTTTCTAAATGCTAGACTTGCTCGAGGGCGAGCAAAACTCAAGTGTGGGGGAACTTGATAACGCTCAGAATGAGCATGTTTTTAGTTGCGTTATCATTAGTTTTGTGCATCATATTTGGTTATATTTGTATGTATTTGTTACTTAGTCATGAAAAAGTGTATATGCAAGTAAATGTAGCCAAGTACAGGAAAAGATGATGAAAAGATGAAGAATTGGAGTGATTATGCACATTTGGAAGATTCTCGAGATGGAGACAAGAGAGAAACCACACAAGGACTCAAGGATTTGATAGTGTTAAGATTTCCATGTTCATATACCAAGGAAATATCAAGTTCTATGGAAGAAATCAGCACCTAAATGAAGGATAAAGCATGCGATAAGAAATGGCAAGAAAAAGTTAAAGTTGTTAGCGCACGAAGCATCCAACCGATCGGATGTAACCCGCATCCGATTCGGTGGGAATTTACAGAGGCGAGGAACCGATCGGTTGGTCCAAAAACCGATCGGTTGGACAGATCTGCAGTTACCATTTTGCATTAAATGAAGGTTTTACTTCCCATTAAGCATTGGAGTTCGATCATTTCTTGATATTAACTCTGGGGGGACGTTTTGGCTTGAAGAATAAGTATTCTTACACTATATATTGGACCCTATGCATGTATGCTTAGTGTGACACCCCAAATTAGTAAAAGGCTTACACCAAAGTCCTTACTATCTTATTATTATTGCCCGAAAGTCTAGTATTGCTGTAGAAACGTCCAGGAGACATTGAGTTTGAGTCTCAATAGTTTGGTTTGAGTTAGGAAATGTTTACTTGTCATAGCAGGCGATTGGAGGAGTGTGGTTGCTATAGTTCCACGATTCTAGTTCTTGTAATCCTAAGCTAGGTATATCTTGTTTATTTACAATGAACTACTTTTACTTTGAGTTTAATGAAAGTATTGTTTGTTACTTGTGTTTGATTATGATTGTTATGGAGTAATTTTTGGTATACTTGTGTGTATGATGTAACTATTGTTGGAGTATTCTTATCTAAAAAGTGATGCATGAAAACATTTCTTGTTTTATGAGTTTGTTGGAATAATATCTAATCTTGCTTAATTTGTTGGTAAAAACATTTTAAAGAATAAAAAGGCCGAAAGGATTTTCTTTAGGTTTTTATTCCAAAACGTTAGTGCACAAATTAGTATGGGATATGGTGTGTGACAAGCATCATATTTACTCATTAAAATGGATTTGAAACGATTTCATCACGAGAAAAGGCCGAAAGGATTCGTAGGAATTTATAAGATAAGAATTGCTTTTCAAACAACTAGTGTTTAATAGAATTGTCATAATAGTTAATAAGGCCGAAAGGAGTTAACTAGGAGATTGAATTCTTAGTAATGATTCTTAATGATATAAACCATTGATTGTTAATCATTTAAATAAAATTGTGCATCATTACAAGTTACACCAAACTTTGTAGAATACTCTATGCAATTGGTTAAGGAATTACACACAAATATATGTTTTGTTTGATTGGATTCTATTTACTTTTTGAATTTTCACCAAATTGGATTGACAACCCTTTTTGCAAAGCTAGTTATAATTTAATACAAATACCAAATCCCTTGGGACGATATCGACTTACCCACCTTTACTATCACGGACGAGTATACTTGCTCGTATGTGTTAAATAAAGAACCGGATAAATTGTGTTTATAAATTTTAAAACTTGTACACGGTAGAACACATCAATGACCCATTAATCACTTGCGAGACAATGCGAATATAGTGAATAGATCTATTGGAGGCTGACTGCCTATTCAACTAATGCCTGACGGATAGCCTTAGTTGCTAGTCGGATTAGTCGCAATACACTATATTTGAAGGAAATTTGAAGATGGCAATCTCCTACACGAGGGCCACATTATCACCGGTTACAATACACTGTTAACGTTTGCTTGTCATGAGACTTAGGGCAATATATCCAACTGCAATATCACCATTTCAAACATGATTGTAATTCACAGGCAATCACAACTTGTGTTCCAAACTGATTACTATTACAAACTCTATGATTTCACTCAACAATTTTGTTGACTTTTAGCGTGTTTATCTCAGGTAATTAGCGGAGCAGTCAAGGCACGGAGTGGGCATTAAACTAATGGATTTTGTGGTGTAAAATAAATTATGTCATTTATTTCAAACTACTACACCCTTTTATTGGATATCACAACACTAAATTTTCACTTTTGTATCTCAATTATTATTTGAATGACAATAACTTTCAAAACGCCTCTTTTGAGCCATTTTCTATGATTATGACAAAGATCCTCCCCATAATACCCCGATTAGTCTTCTGCTATTAACTCATAATTTAGGGGGTGTTACAAAAAGGGACGATCACTCTAAGGGTAATGATCATCCGAACAAGCGACAAGAGGTCGCCAAAATTTATGCTATCGGAAATGGGGAGAAGAAGGGTTATACTAGGAACAAACCGATGTGCAACCGTTGTAAACGTCATCACCATGGACAGTGTACCATAGTGTGCAACAATTGCTCGAAGGTTGGACACATAGCCAAGTAATGCAAATCTTAACCCCTAGCGATGGTTCAAACAGCTTCGGGAACGGATTGGAAGGCTAGTGTCACCTGTTATGGATGGGGGAAGAAAGGACACTATAGGAACGAGTGTCGAGAGCCGTGGAACCGGGGAAACCAAGGAAATGGAGGATACCCAGGGAATGGGGGGAATCAAGGAAACCGAGGAACGGGAGGAAATGGGCATAATCATGGGAGCCAAGGAACAGGAGGAAATCAGGGAAACCAAGGCACTGGGAGTCAGCAGGGAAATGTGGGAGCAGCTCAAGGAAGTGTGTATGTTATTGGGAAGGAGATCAATGAGGACCCGAACATCGTTACTGGTACGTTCTTTCTCAATAACCGTTATGCTTCTATATTGTTCGATACTGGTGCCGTTAGGAGTTTTGTATCCGTTGCGTTTAAGCCTTTGCTTGAAATCTCCCCGACTGCCTTAGGTATTGGTTACGACTTAGAGTAAGCTAATTGTAATCTTGAAAGGATAGACACCATCATCCGCGGCTGTACGCTGAACTTTCTAAACCACCCTTTCAATATCGACCTCTTGCCTGTCACGTTAGGCAGCTTTGACGTCATCATCGGTATGGACTGGTTATCCAAGTATCGTGCCAATATCATCTGCGATGAGAAAATTGTTCGCGTGCCTTACGGAGACGAAATCCAAAACATACAAGGGGATAGGAGCGATCGTGGAGGTCCTTCCAGATTGAACATTATCTCTTGTATATCGAAAAAGGGTGCTACCTCTTCTTGGCCTAGATTTCTGAGAAGAAAGGGAAGAAAAGGGGGGGAAGCGTATAGAAGATGTACCTATCGTTCGAGGCTTTTTGGAGGCATTTCCAGATGACTTACCTGAAATTCGACCGGTAAGAAAAGTCGAATTCCAGATCGAGTTGATGCCTGGCGCTGCACCCGTAGCCCGAGCACCCTATCAACTCGCTCTCACTGAATTGGAAGAGCTGTCAAAATAATACAGATTTGTCGAAAAAAGGATTTATACGACCGATTTCCTCACCATGGGGAGCTCCAGTACTGTTTGAAAAGAAGAAAGATGGATCTTTTCGCATGTGGATTGACTATCGAGAGTTGAATAAGTTGACGGTAAAGAACCAATACGTACGACCAAGGATCGATGACTTGTTCGATCAGCTTCAAGGATCGAGCGTTTAATCAAAAATCGACTTGCGATCTGGATATCACTAGCTTAGAGTTCGGGAAGAAGATATCCCAAAGACCTGCGTTCAGAACTCGCTATGGACACTACGAATTTCAAGTGATGCCATTTGGTTTAACCAATGCTCCAGCAGTATTCATAGATCTCATGAATCGAGTGTGCAAACCCTATTTGGATAAGTTTGTGATAGTATTCATAGACGATGACCTGATCTACTCAAAGAGTAAAGAGGAGCATGAAGAGCATCTAAGGTGTTAATACAAATATCGTCAAAAAAACGTTATTTATATTTTACGATCTTTGCTATATTTTGTTAACGACAATTATAAACTTTATTTTTAGCAAAGCATAAATATAGTTAAGTCTTTTACATATATAGTCACAAGTTTTTCATAAACACAAAGTTAAAACATCACCTAACTAGTATATACATTTTACATGTTCACTTTCATATTCATAGTTATTCTAAAATTGGAAATGTATTATGACATCATGGCATGCATCATCTTTGAAATCTTTGGAAGATTTTGAAGATCATTGGAAGATATCATGAATATCTTGTTTAGATCTTTACTCAATGAATCCTTGGAAAGATATGGAAATATTTTGGTTAGATTTGATTAAGATTTTTGGAGATCTTCTGTCAGGTCCCCACGGAACCAAACAGGTACACGGACGGATCCCTTCATTTGGATCCGTCCCATCCGTGGCTTGCTGAGGCAGTTTTGCCTATAAATAGCAAGCCACACATTGATGTTTTATCATCACTTACAAGCATAAACAATATCATACATTCTTTCATTCATATCTAACTCATTCATATTTCATATTTCATTTTAAGTGAACTTCTTTGTAGCAAGAAGATCAAAGCATTACAAGCTTCAACAAAGCGTTGCAAGACTTGTTAGTTAGTCACTGTGTGAATTGTTGTTGTTCACACATCATTGTTTGTACCAAACAATCATAAATCCTCTGTAGTGATCGGTTAGTATTTTAGTCCTCAAAATACATAGTGTGACGGGAGTGGTTGTACCCTTGTAAAAGAACTCGACATCTAGCTTTGTGTCGGAAATATTGTGTAAGCGACGTGTAAAGGTTTTCTCCGCCGGTTAAAGGAGCTTGTTGATTAGTGAAGAAAAAATCTCGAGTTGGAGACTCGGGGAGTGGAGTAGGGCAAGGAAAAAGAGTCCTTGTAGACCGAACCACTATAAACAATCGTGTTGTGGTTTGATCGTTTCTTTCTTTACTTGCATATTATTTATTTTTTGTTATTTGCATTAGTTGAATTCACATGAATTACTCAAAGCAAATAAATTTTAAAACGGTAAAACTATTCAACCCCTCTTCTAGTTTTCCACAATTGGCATCAAGGGCTACGTTACTCAATATTTTTAAAATATATTGTATTTTAAAACTTGGAATGATCCATGGATTTTGAAATTTTCAAAGAAGGGCAACCTATGCAAAGACCACCACTATTTGAACCAAATCGTTTTATATATTGGAAATACCGCTTTGAAACTTATGTGAAATCAAAAGACATAGATCTATGTTATATTATTACAGAAGGTGATCGTAAAGCTATAATAAAAGATATCACAAGTGGTCGGGATGAGGATACTTCACTTGATCATCAAAGTGATGAGCAAAAAAAGTTGATTGCTAAAAATAATGAGGCAAAAATGATGCTTTACAATGCTCTGCCTAAAAAGGAGTATGAAAGAGTCTTTATGTGCAAAACCACAAAAGAAATTTCGCAATTTTAATAATCACTCATCAAGGAAACTCACAAGTCAAGGATAACAAAATTGATCTTCTTGTTCAACAGTATGAACAATTTGTTATCCCTGAAGATAAGATCAGTGATAGTGCATTTGCTAGGTTTAATACTATCATTACTTCTCATAAAGCACTTGATGAATCTTTTTGTAGTAAGAACTTTGTAAGGAAATTCCTAAGAGCACTCCATCCGAAGTGGAGAGCAAAAGTGACAGCCATTGAAGAATCTAAAGATCTTTCAAGCATGTCACTTGACGAGCTAATTGGAAATCTCAAAGTTCATGAAATGGTAATGGAAAAAGATTCGGAAATAGTTAAGGGTAAGAAGGAAATAGTCAAATCCATTGCTTTAAAAGCTAGAGTAGACTCAAGTGATGGCGAAGTATCTAGTTCGGGTAGTGAAGATGAAGAATATGCCATGGCTGTAAGAGATTTCAAGAAGTTTTTTAGAAGACGAGGAAAGTTCGTAAGACAACCTCGAGAAGACAAGAAATCCTTACGGAAGGATCGTGATGACAAGAAAGGAAAAGGGGAAAGAAAATGTTTTAGATACGGAGATACAAGTCATCTAATAGGAGATTATCCCAAGCCACCCAAAAACAAGAATCAAAGAGCTTTTGTAAGTGGTGCTTGGAGTGAGAGTGAAGATGATGACGAAGAGCCAAAGAATGACGAAATTTCTCTCATGGCTCAAGACTCAAATGAGGTACACTCTGACTCATCTTATTCTTCTATTGATGACGACACCTTGCAAAAGGAATATAACAACCTATGTGAACTCAGCTTAAAAATCATAAACAAAAACAAGTTTTTAAAAACTAAACTGGAATTTTTAGAAAATGAAGTTTATGAGTTAAAAGAAAAAGCTAAACGATTAGAAAAGAGTAAAGCTATTGACGAGGTATGTATATCATGTCAAGAGCTTAGACTTGAATTAGAGAAACTTAAAATCACACAAGACGCACTTATAAAAAAAACTCTAAATTCAAAAGATTTGATAAAAATATTTGTTGAGTGGATGAAATATTGAAAATCCAAAAATTACCACATGATAAAAATGGACTATGTTTTATGAAATTAGGAGATTTAAGTAGTCTAAAGAAACAGGCCGAAAAGTACAAGAAACTCTTCCAACAGTCTCAGAAACCCACGGATCAGACGGAACCAAATCTTTGGTTCCGCCTGTGGAAGAGAAAGGATCTATGGGTACTGTAACAGAACATAAAGCTTGTATATCGGCTCGTACAGAGTTCGTTAAAGTCACAAATAAATCTAATGTTAGTTTAACAGAAACTAAACAAAAACCAGTTGTTACTATAGGAGTAGGTCTTGCTAAAAATGAGTTTAGAACTAAAACTACTTAACAACGGCCTAAGACAACTATTCCCAAACGCCCCTTTCCAAAAATCAACTACAATACGCAACCTAATTATCAAAATGGTTGGAACTAAAACTTTCCTAGGCATTATCAAACTCCTAACTACATGCCATGGAACTCATATCCACCATTCCCATACATGAATCAAGTTAATGGGATGTTTAACCAAAATGGACCCATGAGATATTGGAGACCAAATGCCTGAGTTTTTCTATAACTTAGGTATGCTTGAAAGTCGGTTTGGAACCAGACGAGTGGATAAAAGATAGCGGTTGTTCAAGGCATATGACAAGAAACAAGAGCCTCTTCTCAACCTACAAAGAATATGACGGAGGTAATGTTACTTTTGGTAGCAAGTTGAAAAGCAAAATCATCAGAAAAGGTACTATCTCTCATGACTCTCTCCCTATATTGATGATGTTGCTCATGTTGATAATCTAGGATTTAACTTGCTTAGCATTAGCCAACTATGCCGTAAAAAGTATAATGTCCTCTTTAGTGAAAACGAAAGTAAAATACTAAAAGAAGGTATAACCATAGCTAAAGGAGTTTTGAAAAATAACGTATATGTTATGAAAATAGATAACACATCTAAAGATAAACTTTGTCTCACCTCTCTAGATGATACCTCATCTCTTTGGCATAGACGCTTAGGCCACGCCAATATGAGACTCATTCAATCTATATCCTCAAAAGAACTCGTTAGGAACTTACCCGAGTTGAAATATGACCAACACTTTTGTGATGCTTGCAAAATTGGAAAACAAGTTCATAGTAGCCATAAGGTTAAAAATTTGGTGTCTACATCTAGATGTCTAGAATTCTTGCATATGGATTTATTTGGTCCATCCACTATACAAAGTTATGGAGGCAACTTCTACACTTTGGTCATAGTAGATGATTATTCAAGATACACTTGGACAAATTTTTTGAAAAGTAAAAACGAAGCTTTTGATAAATTTTAAATTCTTAGTAAGAAAATTCAAAATCAACTAGGTAGTAGCATTGTGTCAATCAGAATGGATCATGGTCGTGAATTTGATAATGAAACACAATTTGGAGCTTTTTGCGATGCTAATGGTGCTTGCTTAAGTCCGTATAAAGCCTTTTTAAGTTTGTAAACACATAATTTTTCAGCTCCTCGTACTCCTCAGTCAAACGGTGTAGTAGAACGTAAAAACCGAACTCTCCAAGAGATGAGTAGAACAATGCTCAATGAACAAAACATACCATAAAAATTTTGTTGTAACGCCGTTGACACATCTACCTATATTTTAAACAGAGTTTTAATAAGACCAATTTTGAATAAAACTCCATATGAAATATATAGAGGCAAAAAGCCTACATTAGTCTCCTTTAGTGTTTTTGGAAGCAAGTGATTTATTCTGAACACTAAGGATTATCTCACCAAATTTGACCTAAAGTCTTATGAAGGTGTGCTCCTTGGATATTCTCAAAATAGCAAAGCTGATATTGTTTTAAACAAAGAAACCTTAAGAGTCGAGGAATCGTTAAACGTAACATTTGACGAAAGTACACCTCCCTCTAAGACATCACCTTTGGTAGATGATGACTTAGTTGAAATTCAACTTGTTGAAGACCAAGAAAATCTAAATAATGAAAAAGAAGATGAACTATTAAATAGAGAAATTGTCAATGTCAAAGAATCTAAAAGTCATCCATTAGATAGTGTCATAGGAAATATTCATGAAAGAATCTTAAGATCAAAAGTCCAAAATCAAAGTAACTTCTTTTGTTTTGTTTCAACCATTGAACCCAAAAATATAAACGAGGCTATAAAATATGAATCTTGGGTATGCCATGCAAGAAGAGTTAAATCAATTTGTTAGAAATGATGTTTGGACATTAGTTCCTCAACCAAAAAGTCAAGCGATAATTGGAACAAAATGGGTCTTTCGAAATAAAATGGATGAACATGGTGTAGTTTCTAGAAACAAAGCTAGGCTAGTAGCACAAGGTTATAATCAACAAGAAGGCATTGACTACGATGAAACTTTTGCTCCGGTTGCTAGGCTCGAGTCTATTAGAATTTTACTTGAATATGCATGTGCACATGATTTCAAACTTTTTCAAATGGATGTCAAAAGTGCATTTTTAAATGGCTTTATAAATGAATAAGTGTATGTCGCTCAACCTCTGGGTTTCACCGATTTTGAAAAAGAAAATTATGTTTACAAACTTAAAAAGGCTTTATACGGACTTAAGCAAGCACCAAAAGCTTGGTATGATCGACTTAAAACATTCTTAGTTGACAATAAGTACACCATGGGTTTAGTAGATAACACTCTCTTCACCAAGAAAAAGGATTCACATATTATCATTGGCCAAATATGTGTGGATGACATCATATTCGGATCAACTTGTCAAGCGTTATGTGACGATTTCTCAAAAATCATGCATGACGAGTTTGAGGTGAGTATGATGGGAGAACTAAACTTTTTCTTAGGTCTTCAAATAAAACAATTAGAAAATGGGATATTCTTTAACCAATCTAAATACATAAAAGACATGCTTAAGAAATTTGGTCTTGAAGACTCTAAACCTATTAAAATGCCTATGTCCTCAAAAACTAAACTCACCAAGGATGAAGAAGGTGAATCCGTAGATAACACTAAATATAGAGGAATGATTGGTAGTCTACTCTATCTCACGGCTGGTAGACCTGACATTATGTTTAGTGTTTGTCTATGTGCTCGCTTTCAAGAAGATCCTAAAACATCACATCTTGAAGCCGTAAAACAAATATTTAGATACATTAAAGGTACCACACACTTAGGTTTATGGTATCCCAATGGAACGGGTGTTGAAACCATAGTGTATGCCGACTCAGACCATGCCGGTGACTATGTCGATAGAAAAAGTACAAGTGGTATTTGTACTTTTGTTGGGCATTGTCTTACCTCATGGTTTTCAAAGAAACAAACAGCTCTAGCCATCTCAACAACTGAAGCCGAGTACGTGTCAGCAGGAAAAGCATGTCAACAAGCTCTTTGGATGAAGCAAGCTCTCGTCGACTACGAAATTCAACTTAATGACATCTCTATTCTTTGCGATAACAAAAGAGCTATCGATCTCAGTAAAAATCCCGTTCAACATGCTCGAACCAAACACATTGAAATCCGTCATCACTTTCTTAACGACAATGTTCAAAAAGGAAACATCTCAATCGAGAAAGTATCCTCAGAAGACAACATTGCCGATATCCTAACAAAACCCCTTAAGTGCGAACCATTTAATCTTCTTAGACTTGGATTAGGACTAATGGAACCAAATTTGTAGTTAAAATCTTAACTTAAACCTTAGCTTAACCAAACACGACAAAACTGACCAAAACCCAAAGCTGGTCCCAAGGAATCCTTCAACAACAAGGACATAACCAAATATTTGGTTCCGCCCCATCCGTGGGTTCCTGGGTCAGATTTTGAATATATTAAACAAACACTCCTTTCTCATACCCAAAACACACAAACAACTCAAACTCATCCCATAACACATCACTCTCAAATTTTAGGCATCTGCTTCAACCAATTTGTGCTCCAATCAACACTGTAAGTTTCCTAACTACATTTACACTCCTGATCTTAGTCTTGGGCTTCTACTTTTGCACAAAACCAAAACTTGGGGATTATGCATATTTTTGATAAATCATGAAGTACATTTGTTAAAGTACATAACTAATCATGTTTCCCTTAGTTAGGAATTGCATCTTGTAAGACATTATCATAATTTACTAAAAGCCCCATGTCAAATATTTTTAAAAAGCTTATCACAATTAGGACAAATAATTTTTCACATTGTTCATACAAATAAAAACGTTATGTTTAAAACATCATTTGCATAATGTCTCTTGAATGCTAAAGGAAGTACATAACTAATATATATTTTCGGGCACATTTAATCGAAGCTACATTGAATTAGGAGCGTTTGGGTTATCTCTCATTTTGTTACAAAATTTGCTAAAAGAAATAATTTTTGTGCATTAAAAGGGGTCGAGATAACCGCATCTCCACATTGTCCTCATATAGGCACACACTAGAACTTTATATCTAAATTCTCGTTAAATTTTGACTAAATATGTAATTTTTGTATCTAGGATCAATCAAGCCTCCCGCAACCCTCTATGACCACAAAGACACTCTAAACTACCTTCCCAAACATCACAAAACTAAGGGTCTTACTCCGGCTCATGTCAAAATCTTTAAGGCTCTAGAAAAATGTTACGTTCATGAGGGTAGAACCATTGACCCATCCTTTCTTGAAGGCACAAACATTCGTCAAGAACTTGCAACCATTCGCTTTGATGGTCTCTTAGACATCAAAGAACAAATTTATCCTAGATTTGTCTTAGAATTCTATGCTAGTGTAATTCTCACAACCAATGCTTATGGTCTCATGTCAATCCAATTCAAAGTAAACCAAAATGACTTCAACATACCTCTCAATCAATTTTTGGAAGTCCTTGTAATACCATGTGAAGGTACATGCCTTTACTCAAATAAATGGTCCCTATCAATCCTTGAAACAATCGTTGATCGTATGCCTCCATACGACACTCCTCTAGCTGTCAAAGAAATAATCCGAGAACATCTTTTCCTTACAAGAACTTCAAACACAAGAACAACCCGCATGGGTAATGAAATCAACCAAGACACATTTAGCATGGAACTCAATGCTTGCCTTTGTTACATGCTTTATAGCTTGTCGACCCACCAACCTTTCAACTTAGCCTATTATGTTGCCAAAATGATGGCGGACATACCCATGCTAGGAACCACCGCTCTTCCCTACGGGATGCTTCTCACCCGTCTCTTTAGAGCCTTTCCACCCAATGCTAGAGGGTTTTGTCCTGACTACTCCCTTGTTGATCACATATTCATGCCATTAAGTGATAAAAGAGTAGCAAAGACTCAAGGAAAACGTCCTCATCCTCCAACTTCCTCATCATCATCATCAATGAGCGAGGATGATGGACTTCCCAACTCTAGGCTTCCTCCTCTTGACTACTTCCATCAACTCCCGGTCATTGAAGATCCATCGGAAGAATTCAAGCGAACAAAAGGGATGTTCAAGTGCATTTGAAGATTCCTAACGAAGATTAACAAGAAGTTGGATAGGCAATGAGAGGCTTTATGAGCGTTTGGTACATTTGCTCCAAAACAATGATGTTTGATGTATTTGTCTTTTCGTAGGATGATAACTTAACTTTGAATGATTATGTGAACTAACCTTGTCTTGCAGGTAGATAACATATTGATGTTATCATTTTTCCATTTTTTCACATTATTAGTGAAATTATTAGCCCCTGCTTGATCTATCATTTTTCCATCTTGATGTTATCATTTTTCTATTTTTCCATTTTTTCCATTTTTTCACATGTGTTAATACTTGTTTTATTGTTATTTTCAAATCACAACTAATACACATGTTTTAGGAAAATTTACGAGATTAGAACGGGGTTCGGGGGTTCAAAATTGCCCTCTGTTTACTTTTTTGGCCTGGCGGATGGGACGGAACTAAAAATTTGGTTCCGTCTGTCCAAAATTTTGGTTCCGCCAAAATTTGCCTGACGGATCAGGCGGGACCAAATTCATGGTTCCGCCAGCCAACAGCTAAATTTCTTAAATTTTCATTTAATCCCGCATTCTAGATCACTCATTCTTATTACTAGGATACTTTTACTGCTATTCCATCATATTAAGATCATCTTAGCTCACTTAGACCAATAAGAAAACCATTTCCCACCAAAATTTGAAATTTCAAAAATCCACTCAAGTTACCTTTCTCCATAAAGCAAGGATCCCTAAATTTGGTTCCTTGCTATCCGTGGATCACTGACATCAAAGATCTTGCACTCATTGCCATGCATTAACTGCATATCCTTCCTCTTTCACTCAACTCAACCCCATTGGATTGACTTTGATGATTTGACAACCTTCTCTACCACTTCCAAATCATTAGAAACCACCATTTTTGTATGGTTTAACATCAAATCAAAACACACTCTTCCATGAATCTTGAATTCTATAAATTAGCACCTCTAGGATGATCATTTCTCACACCTTCACCACCATTTCCTGTGAATTTCTGCATATCTCAAGCATTTTTCACAATGACAAAATCAACTAACTTTTCATCACCCTCAAGACCACCTAGAAGAACCGCAAGGATTAGTGTAAAACCTTGTTGTTTTGTCAACCTAAACTCATCATCATCAGACTCTTCACCACTTAACACCTTCACCTATCATCATAACAACTCCACCAACAACAAAGACACCAATAGCCACCACACCACCTCCCGCTCCATCTCGAATACCCAAATCACCATCACCTCCCAAGTCTCCAAAACTTCAACCTTTAGAACTATTTGCTACACCACCGACCTCTCCACACCTGTTTTTGGAAACTTTAGAAGACCTACCTCCAAGATCAACAAATCCACCACCATTACCATTTGATTGTGAACCATCTCAATCACAACCCTTACTCTTTGTTGGGAATTAAATGTTCTAAAGATTAGTATTGGGAATTAAACGTTTACAAGGTTAGTTCTGCTCAAAGAAATATACCAAGTGCCATTCTACTGCTAGTGTATTTCATTCTACTGCTAGTGTTAGAGATTTTGCTGCCGCAAAGATACTACTGCTGGTGCATCAGATTCTGCTGTTGAAGAGATAAGTGTCGCATATTCTACTGCTGTATGGATAAGTATACAAATATATTTTGTGTATAAAAGTCAAAGATATACGTTAGATAATATCTTTGATAGATGATCAGTCAACAAGTTGTGTACACAGATACAAGTTGTATCTTAAGGACTGACACACTCAAGCAAAGCAAGTAGTTCGAAAGGACTTATCATTTATTGTAAAGATCTCCTTAGTCGTATAAAAGGAAGATCTTATGTTAGTTACAAGTGTGTTGAAAAGTGACTAACCAAGTGCTTAATTTATATGCTTAGAATATCTCTCAAGAACAAAGAACATAACTTATCATAAAAATCATAAGTTATAGAAACATATAGATTCAAGGTTTGTAACCCTAGTGATAGTGAAGATCACTCGTATTATTATCTTAATAATATTGAATCGTTTGGTGTTAACATTGTGTGTTCATTGTTCATTACTCAAGCATTACTTTCCATTTCCAATAACCAAATAACCTTCTAAGTGTGGTTAAGTAGATTCCGCATACTTAACCATATTAACTCAAAGTATCACATAGACAAACTTACAAAGGACTAACATCCTCATAGTGTATCGAACCCTCTCAATTGGTATCAGAGCAAGGCTTATATCTTTGATTTAGAAGAAGAAGAAGAAGAGGAAGAAATGGAAGAAGAAGAAATGGACGTTGAATCTATTCAGACAAATGTTTTTTTTTTTTTGGTAAAAGGGTTAACACACCCTGGCAAAATACATTACACCAAAAAGCGTTGAAGTACAAAGGATGAGGACGTACACCCCTCATCAAAGTCCCTAAGGACACTACCACTACCACTATATAAGAATGACAGGCCATTCTTATAACTACCAGATCTAAATCCAAACTAACAATGACTAGTAATAAAAAATACAATACATCACAACTCAAATAAAATTTAAGTCTTCTTAGTCATCCTAGCGATCCAGATCATAAACATGCGAACTTCCAGCTTCAACCAATTGCATCTTCTATTAGTATTATGCAAAAAGCATAATCTAATAACCTAATAAGAGTGACTTCCGTAGCAAATCGAACTTGAAGCATAAACATGGTCTAAGCGACCCAACCTTCCAGCATATCCGAACTTGAACCAATTCTTCCAACAAATACGAATGAAACACATGAAGACAACAACCAAGAATCAAGTCATATGCAACACTTCCAATTATCGTACCATTTGTCCCATGTCATGACCATAGCAGAATAATCCCCACGTAAACATATTATTAGCAAAAGGATCAATAATGGTATAAACATACCAAAAATCTGCCATACAATCAACGAACCACAAAACTTCCAGCAATAGCGATCAATCAGCAGCAAAATATAAGGTTTCAAGACCCATTCCATGTAACCAGCAGCCATAAACGAAAACCACCTCAAATCAGTCCCAATACAAGCGTATAGAACTGATTGCAATAAAGAATAATCGATAAACTAGGGTTTCGTTTATGGATTCAGCAGCAGGATCTCGCATATGCAATAAACTAGGGTTTATGAACCCTAACAAACAGATCAAACTTATCACCATCTCTCTCTCAACCCACTTCCATGAATTATCATCACCACAAACCAGTAGAGAAACCACGATCACCAGATCGACAAACATGAATGAATGGATTGGTGAAACTACACAGCAACACCAATCACCATAACAGGTCAATCAAAACCGAATAATACAACACCCTAAAATAGGGTTTCGTTCATGAAAAAAGCCCTAGCGATCACAAAACCGAATAGGGATAAGTTTTGATTGCATAGATCGACCCTATATATGATTAGAAACCGACATAAGAAAAATAGGATCGATCCTACCCAAGAAAACCAAAAGGCGGTTAAAAAATATACCATATAAGCATAAATCCGAAACCCTAAATCAGAAACGATTTATGGTTTGGAAATCGCCAAGAACATCAATAGGGATATATGGAACATTCATAACAGGATCGATTAAATTAATAACCAATCATCCCAAGACCACACCGCCTCTAAGAATACATAAGAATAGAATCAATAGAGTCGATTCTATACTATGATTAGGTGAGACGAAAAGTAGAAGGCGGCTGTCCAAAAACGCGATACAATGGGAGATAATAGCACGCCCCTTCCTTGAAAAAACCAACCCTAAACCGATTGCATACCATATAAACGAATTAGATCAGGATCTAATGAACCTAGAACAATTGTTTATGCGATAGAGAGGCAGTTTAGGAGAAGATTATGGTCGGATTTGCATGAAGGAAGTGGCGGCTGGTTATCTCCCTAGAGAGAGAATATTTCTTAGGGTTTTTTCCCTAGAGGAAGAAATGGACGTTGAATATATTCAGACAAATGTTGCTGCAAAATTACCCATGCTCAAACAGAATGAGTTTGAGATGTGGAGGCTGAGGATAGAGCAATATTTCCAAGTGCAAGATTATGCACTTTGGGAAATTATTGAAGATGGAAACTCTTACCAACCTACAACCACTACATCAACAGTTGAGGGCAAAGTGGTGACAACTCTGCAGATTCACCCAACATCTGCAGAAGACAGAATAAAGAAGAAAAATGACCTCAAGGCCAGAAGTATGCTGATGATGACCATTCCTAATGATCAACTTTTAAACTTCAGCAAGTTCAAAGATGCCAAGTCATTATTTGAAGCCATTGTTGCCAGGTATGGTGGAAATGAAGCCACCAAGAAAACCCACAAGACTCTGCTCAAGCAGCAGTTTGAAAACTTCTCCTCAACCAACAATGAATCTCTTGACCACATGTTTAATAGGCTTCAGAATATTGTGAACCAACTTGCTATTCTTGGGGTTGAAATACCTCAAGAAGATTTAAACTCAAAATTTCTGAGAAGCTTACCAGAAGAGTGGGCTATACATGTTGTTGTCTGGAAGAACAAGCCAGACCTTGACACCATGGAACAAATGGACTTGTATAGCAACTTCAAAATTGTGGAATAAGATTTGAAGAAAACTGGAGGTACTAGTTCTAATACTGGGAACATCGCATTTATGTCATCTCCTAGTACCTCAAATCCTAGTGAAGTGGTTAAGGTTTGATGATGTTGGTGCTGCTAGTTCATCAAGCAGTACCATGGGTATTTTGGATGAGAAGACTTGTTATGCTTTCCTCACAAGTCGAAATGATGGATCCATGCTCACTTATGAAGACCTCCAAGAGATCAATGATGATGATCTGGAGGAAATGGACCTAAAATGGCAAATTTCTCTTCTTAGCATGAGGGCTAAGAAGTTCTATCAAAGGACGGGGAAGAAGCTCACAATCAGCAACAATGATACTGCTGGTTTTGACAAGTCAAAGATAGAATGCTATAACTGCCACATGATGGGGCACTTCTCAAGAGAATGTAGAAGACCAAGGCAGCAAGATAGCAAGAATAGAGGTTTTGGAAGCAAATCCAAAACAGGGGAGGTTTCTGAGCCAAACTCAAAAGCTATGGTAGCAATTGATGGCTTAGGTTTTGATTGGAGTTTCATGGCAGATGAAGAAGAAGCTTCTTCACAGATGGCACTCATGGCTTTCTCTA